>JARUPZ010000041.1:0-327500 GCA_031213475.1 Nereocystis luetkeana | reverse complement strand
GGGGAGCTTGGAGCGCAAGGTCATGAGCTCTGGCGGGGACACGAGAGATCGGTACCCAGGGAATTTGTTTGGCCCCGAGCACCTGGGCCCGAGTTTTCTCCCGGGCGGAACGAGGGCCCGAATAACTGGGCCCGAGAGTCCTCCTGGGCGGAATGAGGCCCAAACATCGGGGCCCGAGTTTTCCCTGGGTGGGATCAGTGTCTCTGCCCGAGCTTTTCCGGGATGGAATCTGATGGGTGGCCAAGTATCGAGCCCCGAGTTCTGTCCGGGATGATGGAGTCTGATGGGTACCAGCGGCGAGGGATACACGTAGAAGCTACGATAGAGTACATATATTCGGGTAGCACTACTGCTGTTTATAGCAGTGACCATGCATAACGTATCAGGAAACAGGAGTCACGGCAGGTAGCCACCATCGCATACTCGCGATGAGGCAGCACCAAAAAAAAAGAAGGCCACAAATCTCTCCGTCCTGACCCTCGATTTGTTTTTTGTTCCCGCGCACGCCTTGATGATTGTTTGCGGCCGGCCTTCGCCTCAGGTGTAACTCTCGTTTTTTTGCGGCCGTTCTCCGCCTCAGGCGTCACTCTCGATTTTTTTTGTTTTCGGCCCCCCACATCTCGTCTGTGTTTTTTGGTGCGGCCGGTTTTTTTTCTTGCTGTGCGGTACTCCTCGAGGAAAAAAATGGGGGGGGTCGGCTGTATTCATTTAGACTACCATGGCAATACGTATGCGTACGACTCTAATAATCAGCCCAACCTGAGCGACAGCAGTATTCTCGTGGTCACATGTCACATGTAACTGCTGTTTGTTGAAGTATACCTCGCTGCTGGTATCGAAACAGGGAGTGCTTTTGAATATCGTTGCGGGAGGAGCGCTTTCCGTAGATGGTTCTAAGTTTGAAGTTGTACGCAGGAACCGAACCCCTACCATGCCCCGGGCACTGAGTAATAGCTGCCTGGAGCAAAGGCGCCTCAACTTGAAAATTACACAGAAAAGCCGTATCCCCGTCTACAATACCATCAGTAGTCTATACACTACCTGGTACGCAGTTTCACACGATGCTCAAAAAGATGAGAAGATGGTATACCAGGGTATATTATACGACGAGTCGCAATACCGTGCGTACACGACTAAGAATATGAATATTAACGATGGTACATGTAATGTGGAAAAAAGATACCAGGTAGGAAACCATACTCCTACTACTACTGCTCTACTCTGTACCTGCAGTTTTTTATTTATTTTTTCTACCCCGAACAGGGTGAGCTCTTGATACACGGTTAAGCATACAGGGGGGGTGGCTCGCAGTATGTATGCTTTTGACAACATCAATAAAGGGTGGTTATGGGCTATGTATACTACTACACCCTCCCGTAAAACTGTACCAGGTACCTGGTAGGCCGTATGGCAAAATCCTTAGGGACTATTTCGTACATCTCTCTTCCCATCTTTTCGAGTCATGATAACGCGTTGAAAAGCGACATATCAGGATGTACCACACACACCGTATGCACACGAGTACCAGGTATCTGGGATTCATACGGGGCATACTACGGTGATGAAGCTGGGTAGAAATGACGAGTTTTAGTCGACGGCCACATATCATACGTGGAGGATGTATCCACAGTATATACAGTATTCATACCACTATCAATATAACCGTTCATGGGACTGAAGGTCGCACGGCAAAAGCTCTCTAGATCCTTGGGTCCATCGCTCCTCTTGCTTTCACAAGCGTGGAGACGTTTAACTTTGGCCCCACACATCCCTACACACGTACGGGATGAGTGTCCCCTACTACCGGAGCAAAGTAATGTTGTTGGGAAGCCGTTCAGCTGTGCAGTGTACGGCATGTTACTATTCGGGGGTAGATGAAAGCTATGTTGAAACAACTGAGGGCACACAACGAGAGTCATAGCGGGTTGTTATGGTCTCCAAGTACCCGATACGCTGGAATTCCACTTGTTTCACCCGTTCGGGTCTTCTCACCCGGTACGTTGGCATTTCACTGGCTTTCCCTGGTCTTTTGACCCGGTATGTGGCCATAGGAAACAACCATACTCATTAGCTTTCGCGCACATAATTAGTCCGTCAATTATAAGAAAGAAGAACGGACAACCCAGGCGATGGGAACGTTTGCAAAACTGTGATATGAGGTGATCGTGCTCTTTGTATAATCCCAAGTTCTATTTTGCATACTATGTTCTAGCTTCCGCGCACATAATTAGTCTGTCAATTATAAGAAATAAGAACGGACAACCCAGGCGATGGGAATGTTTGCAAAACTGTGATATGAGGTGATCGTGTTCTTTCTATAGTCCCACGTTCCATCTTGCATACTATGTTATGGGATACTCGTTACATGCATATATCCACATGTTTACGGTGTTGCCTGCCTTGTAGGACGGTGATTCGTGTGATATGCTGTTATGTATTCACGCTGCCGATGGTGCTCTGCCTGTTGTTTCGTAAGGCTTTGAAGATACTTGTCTGGTCGATGCATGCAGGCATACTCGTTGCTCGTGCTCCGTTTGCCTGTTGCTCGTGCTCGTATGTTCGCTCGTTTTTCATGATCGCACACACATGCATGTTCGTTAATAAATGTCTGCATGCGATTGACCACATAATGTCTTCAAAACCAAATGCAACCGACAGGTGTCGATGCAAGCCAAAGGTGCCGTACGTACTAATACACGCATGCTCTCGTGGACCGTTTGCTCGGTTAGGTGAAAACGGAAACTAACAATGTCGAGCCTTACGCTGTTTGGGCGTACATAACCACCCTTTAGAACGATGAACCCCTGGACGACAACGTGCATTGTCGGCTGGCAAACATGGAACTTTCGATAAATCCACGTATATTGTGATGACTGTGGTGTAGTTTGTGACCACAGGAAAAATCTCTCTCTAGGATCAAATAAAGGGCACGGACACTGGTTGTGCTGGATGTCGACGGGTAGAAAGAATGGTTTAAGATGAAGAACACATACACAATACGTGCAGAGTACGGGTCGAACACATACGGCCGCATTACCTTTTTCATCCCGACTGCTGTAAAGTATGTATATTAGCTTCATTCAGCATACCGAGCTGGTATCACATTACACTGGATACGGCAGGCACGACGAACGCATTCCGTCCAAGAGCAGGGAGAGATAGCAGTGCGACACCAACGAATAAATAAAACCTATCAACCAAGTGGCACCAGGCATATTAGTACTGGTAGTTACAAACCACCCGGCACTAGATTATCGACTGCCAGGATGTCGACACAGCAGTTTGTGTCACAGAATCGGGGATCACACACATAAATAGTTGCAATCCCGTGATCACAGCGCCCGAATACTGGGAGATGCGTGAACAGTTACTTGATAGTATCATGCACGAATATTTGAAAACCGTGAAAACAGGCGTTTGTTTTACATTCGTGCCGAAAGGACCTCGGAGCGCTGGCCTCTATCCGGGGCGCTTTGCCTGTAGCAAGGGTGACTGCTCTTCCAGAGCAAATACATGCATCCTAAGCGGTGGATACGAGATACACAATGCAAACCAAACTGAGGAGAGAAAACCTGGTAGTTTCCGATAGGAAAACAAAGCCCCTCCCCAGCGCGTATACTCACGCGCCGTCTTAGTCGCTGACGCAGTGATTGTTCAAGTATCTGACATGGTTCCCAATGACGATTGGGCATCTTCACCGTTTGAGTACTGCACTGCTGTACATGTACATAAGGTTGACCCTAATTTCCAAGTGCTTCGTCCCCGCATGGGGAGGGCAGTTCTATAAAGGCGAGGCCACATATGCCCAATGCCCAAACTAAAGGTTCCCTTCATTTGCGAACGCGATCGTGAAGTGGTTGAGCGTACCACGCACCTGTTGTGTCGTCCGTCTCCAAGCATCGGGCGATCCGCCTGATCGGAGAAGAACGGTTGTAGGAATTCTAAATTGCATGACTAATGCTGGAAAACATGATGTAGGTATGGTGTAACCGAGCAGGATACCTTCCTATTTGACTCTCCAAGATTAGTGGCCCAGTGTTGGAGACACGAAGCGAAAGGTGGGATTGGGATGCCAATAGGCAGTAGGTAGTTTCCGTGCTGGGGGGGTGTTTGCCACCTCCTTTCTACAACCACTTTCACGAAAACCGTTATACAAGGGGTACGATCTTGAAGTGGTGGTGGATGAATGACGTTTGAGGACTCATGAATTAGTTTTAGCACGAAAGGGTCTCACCAGTGGACACTGTTCGGGCTGGGGGGGTGGCGTGAAGGTGGCGTGAACGTCAATGCCTTCAAACGGCTTACTTACTCGGAGTCATGTCAGTACCTTCAAACGTGGCGTGAACGGCAGTGCCTTCAAACGGCTTACTTATGCGGAGTCACGTCAGTACTTGGGGGGGTGGCGTGAAGGTGGCGTGAACGTCAGTGCCTTGAAACGACTTACTTACTCGGAGTCATGTCAGTACCTTCAAGCGTGGCGTGAACGTCAGTGCCTTCAAACGACTTACTTACTCGGAGGCACGTCAGTGAAGGTGGCGTGAACGTCAGTGCCTTCAAACGACTCACTTACTCGGAGTCACGTCAGTGCCTTCAAACGACTTACTTACTCGGAGGCACGTCAGTGAAGGTGGCGTGAACGTCAGTGCCCTCAAACGACTTACTTACTCGGAGTCATGTCTGTACCTTCAAACGTGGCGTGAACGTCAGTGCCTTCAAACGACTTACATACTCGGAATCACGTCAGTACCTTCAAACGTGGCGTGAATGTCAGTGCCCTCAAACGATCTGCTTACTCGGAGTCACGTCAGTACTTGAGGGGGTGGCGTGAACGTCTGAACCTTCAAACGACTTACTTTCTTGGAGTCAAACGTCAGTATCTTCAAAAGACCACACTAGGGGTGCACCAAACGTTCCTGAGCGAAGTTTCACACAGAGCTTGCAAAGATGAGTTTCGACGAAATCCTGAAGCACATGTACAGGGGGGTGTTTCTAGCTCGTCCGAGTTCTTGCAGTCGGCGCACAACGAACAGTATGTCGACCGTTGATCGTGCTGGGCGAAAGCCGCACTGTTCCTCGGGGAGTATCCCTTTGGCCTCGCAGTAGTTACTGAGGCGGGACGCGACCATTTTCAGCAAAACTTTGCCTGAATGGGCAACAAGCAAAATCCCTCGGAACTTGTTGCAATCAGAGCGATCCTTCTTTTTATAAAGGGCCTTAATGGTCGCATCTTTCCATTGCTGGGGGGCGTCACCCGTTCTCCACACGTTGACCAGTAGGTTGTGAAAGTACCGGATGAACTCGGGGTGGTCGATCTTCAGTCACTCGGCCGGGAGGGAGTCTGGTCCCACCGCTTTCCAGTTTGGCATACCCCGAATTACTGCCGTCATATCATCCATGGTCGGTTCATCTCCAAGAGATGATGCCAACGGCCGTTTTGGAAATAGGGCGCTAATGGTTGGGTCAAGCTTAGACGACTTCGTGGTCAGGAGGGTGTAAAAAAAACTCGCCCACCGTTCAAGAATGCGCACCTTGTCCCTTAGTAGCGTGCCCTCCTCGTCCCGGATGAACTGCTCGCTTCTCGCCTTTCGATCGTCCAACCCCATCGTGGCCTTCAGGTGTTTGTAGAAACTCCGCTGGTCGTTGTCGGCGGCGAGCAGTCTCTCCGTTTCAGCGAGGTACTCTTCGAAGCAGGCGTGCAACGCTGCATCAACCGCCCTTCGTAGATTCGCGCACGCCGTCCGCAGCGTCTTCTGTTTGAATACGCTTGCTGTATAACGTGGCCTATGTAACCGCGTGGCGTGCCCCTATGGCGCAGGTCGAGGAGAGAAAACAAAATACTTGTGCAATGAACCAAACATAACACAAACCAGGTGGATCAATACCGTTCTGTCAGAGACCCCCCCGCATAAACCACACACAGCCACACACAGGAGGTAAGCCGCACCAAGATTGTCACCGGCTGCACCACTCACATATAGACAGGCAGCATCGTTATCATCAAAGCCTGGGCCGTATCATTGACATCAGCGACTGCTCCCGGAGGAGCAGCTCCACCTCTCCATCCACGAAGCATACGAAATAATGCCTCGAAACAATAATACGAAACCCCACAATATATGAAACCCCCAATATCCGCAGACCAGTATCAAGCTACCGCATACCACAAACAGCCCGCCTATTCGGTGCGCGATACGATAGGTCCCGAATATCTTATCACCAATAATTGCCAGGTAAAACGGCAAGCACCAAATTTCATAAATAGATCATTGCCAAGGTTAAACGGCAACCCCGAATTTCACCTTTCATCGTTGCCAAGGTAAAACGGCAATCCCAAATTCCACCCTTCAGAGTCGCCAATGTAAAACGGCAATCCCGACACCGAATCTCTCAATCTCGATTCCAGTATAGATCTCCTCAAATATATCAAGACAGTAACTATGGGAAGGGAAAAAATCCAACAAACGTAAACATGTTGGTAAAACCTTCAAACAAAATCAGTAACACGGTCTTCACATAGATGCCGCACCGCCCGATAGCATCGGCCCCCCTGTTATGCACTCTGGAAGAGCAAAACAACAGAACGTCTCTGATGTAGAACATCTTAAATCGAACTATAATATCCCCCATGCTATTAATCGGTGTTCACTCCGTGAGTATGCAAAAGTCAACAACATACTGCATCTGAATTTAAAAGTACTATGGATACTAGTAATTTTGGGTCCCCTGTACGTTGTGCATACTTAACCAATAGCCAACGGGTACGGCACGATTCATCAAGACCATCGGCATACCCTATTGGCGTATTAACATTACTCGACGCATGAGTACATCCCAATATTTTCTCCAATTCCCTAAAAATCACTCTTCTCCGTTATCATCACCCAATACCCCAAAATATTCGAAACCAAGAAATAGATGAAAGAAATCACCACAGATTCATCACAAAGTTGCGATGAAAGCCGAACGCTTCCGTGGGCAAAGGCTTCGTGAGGAAGTCAGCATGCTGCAATGCCGACGATACGTGGACAATCTCGAACTCCCCATTAGCAACACGTTCCCGAAGGAAGTGATGACAGACGTCAATGTGCTTACTGTTCGGAGTGGTCACAGGGTTTTTCGCCAAATGTATCGCCCCCTGGTTATCTTCCTTCACCGTGGTACATCCAACAGCGCGGTCCGGAAAAAATAAAACAACAGAGATAACGCATGAAAATCGCCTCGCGGAAACCGGTGGCCATCGCCACATACTCTGCCTCCGTGGACGAGGGGGTAATGGATTTCTGCGTCCTAGAGTAGAACGATACACAGGCACCAGTGCACATGATAACTCACCAGAGACAGAACTCCGGTCATTGGCCTCGCGCGCGTAGTCCGCATCCACGTACAACTCCAACTGAACTCCATTACTCAAACCCCTCTGGAAAGTAATACCGTACGTACTCGTAGATTTGATGTACATAACGATGTGCAACGCTGCCTGCCAATGCAATAACTTTGGTGCTGCAGAGTATCTTGCCACCGCGCGAACCGCGTTAAGGATGTCCGGGCGGGTCTGATTCGCCAGCCACATCAAATGCCCTACTAACGACCGAAAAGGCTCAGCAACGTCCGGTTCATCCTTGTCAAACACCTCGAGCTTTAGGTCAACCACCGCAGGAATGCACTTGCCGCGGGTGACACCAAACTTCGCTACGGTGCTTTCGGCGAAAACCTGCTGTGATATCGTCAATGTTCCTGCATCCCAGTCTCGAGAGATTCGGCAACCTGCGTACCATCGCAACTCCCCCAGGTTGTTAATAGGAACGAACTGGTTCAGGTCCTCACAAAACTGGTCACACCTACTCTTAACCCCCATCGCAAATATGTCATCCACATGCACTACTACTACGATAGAAACGGCCCCCGCCTCCACCAAATGCATGACACACGCATCAGCCTCACACTGCTCAAAACCAAGACCCATCATACCACGTACCAAGTGATGATGCCATTGCCGCGACGCCTGCTTCAAACCATACAGGCTGCGACATAACTTGACCACCTTACCGGACATCGACCCGCACCCCTTGGGGAGGCGCATGTAGACGTCCTCGCTCAACTCTGACGGGACAAACGCCTGCTCGGCATCAAAATGGCATGAATCCAATCCCAACTCACACGCGATGGCAGCGAGCAAACGAATGCTCGCAACGGATGGGCACGGGGAATAAGTCTCGAAATAGTCAACTCCTGCACGCTGTCCAAAGCCCCTCGCTACCAACCTGGCCTCTGCCCGCACTACTCTGCCAAATTCGTTCACCTTCCAAGAATAAACCCACTTAGCAGAGATCACGTTGATTCCGTTTCGTTGCTATGTGCCTCTATCCTTCTCATCCACCACAGCACCGAACGTCTTCGCGCGGTACAGACCATCGAATTCAGTGTCCATGGCGTGGAACCACACGTCTCCGTGTTCATCCTCGCACGCTTCGCGATATGAGTCGGGCGTTACCAACTCACTCGGAGGGCATGAAGGCAGTTCAGGGGCGGGCATGTGCGGCGGAGACTGGTCGGCGATGACCATGGCGATATTCTCCCAAGCAGCTAGCATCGAAACGAAGCCATGCTGCGTACCCAGGCCCCCCTGTTGCCGCGACGCCGACCGCGTCACCGCCGGCGATACCCGCGGTTGCTGCTGCTGCTGCACCGGCATCTCCGACACAGTGGGCCAAGGTGCGGGCGAGGAGTCTGGCGATGCCATGGTTGCGGGCGGCGCCGGGGGAAGGGACACGGGCAAGGACTCCGTCGGCTCCAGCTGCTGCGGTACGGACGACGCAGCAGACAGGGGCGTGGGCGAAGACTCTGGCGTTACACCAGGCGATGGCGTCGACGGCTGGTACCACACCTCGAAGCCCCGCGGCGCTTGCGGTTGCTGCGCTGGGTCGCCGACAGCCCCCTCCCTGGCCGGTGGCGGGGACCCGGTTATCGTGGTCCCTCCATCGAACGGTGCGCGCCGGTAGCCCCACGTCACATCGGTCGAGTAGCTCGAGATGCCGGATGGCGACAACATGATCTTGCTGCAATCCGAGGCATGGTCGTTGCCGGAGTTCAGGTAGAAGCATGGCTCGCCCTTCGGCTCTGATTTAGCTGCCCGCTTGGCCTTGTGGCGTCCCGGCATCATGTATGGAAGCACCGGGCCCCTATAAAGCATCTCGTGGAACTTCTTGAACGAGCACCTCATGTCGGGCTTGTCATCCACTCGCGCCATGAGGTTGAGCGCCTCGCACGTCCACGTCCATGCTTCCAGCCATATGCGATCGTAGTTGAGCGCCTTGGCCGGAAACTCCACCCCATCGAACATGGTCTGAAATTCCAAGAATGCAGCCTGGCCTCCTTCGGCAACAAGATCTAGCTTGCGCTCCACCCGCCCGTTGCGCTTCGGATCGTCGACGGAGGGGAACTCGCGACGAATGTCGTTCTCGGTCATCAGCCTTTTGAACTCGGCGCTGGTGAATTCGGACGCGTTGCCCGTCCGAAGGCATCCAGGCTTCCCGTAGGCATTGACGGCGGCCATGAAAGTGCGGAAACCGAGGGTAACGGTGGCCGCGCTCTTGTCCCTCAAAAATACCGGCCAGCCCTTGTTGGTGGCGTCGTCCACGATCATCAAACAGTACCGAGCGCCGCCCGATGACGTCGGCATGGGTCCTGCGAGGTCGGCGAACAGGCGCTGCATCCGCTTCTCAGCACGGGACGATGTGGATTTTGCGATGGTCTTGCGGATTCCCTTCCCCCCCGCGCACCCATCGCAATACCCCAAACGTCCCCGTCACCTTGATGCCCATTTGACGAGCAGTCTTGCGTAAAACGGCATCGTGGGCGTGGCCAAGAGAACAGTACAGGTCGTTGACGTCTATCCATCTCTGCCCACCAGGCCTCAACACTGCAAGTGCGGGGGGTGTCTCGTGCCTCGCTACTCGAGTGGCCTCGACGTAGTTACCGAACTTTTCCTTGCGGAAAAACACGCGTCCATTAAGCATGTGTGCCCCGTTGTGGTCAAGGGTAATGACGTGTTCCTCTTGAATCACGTTGAACGAGCAAAGGTCGAAGGGGACCCCAGGCACATACGCCACATTCCTCAGAGTCACTGCTACGTCCTCCGCACAGTGCATCACTAGATCGACACAACCGAAAAACTCTGCCTTAATTTTCTTTCCATCGCCTGTGATCAAAAACTTCTCATCGGGGGCAGGGGTCTCTTGTTGTAAAAGAATGTACAATCACCAGTGCAATGGATTGACGCAGCACTATCTCCAATCAGAATCTTACCCCCAGGCCCTTGTTGGCCTCACAAGACCACCACCAACAGAAAGAGCATGCCACTTGCCTAAAGACGTCAAATGCGCCACGAAAAGAGTGGGCCACTTGACCTGCTGATCGCTGCTGGACGTCGCTTGGCTTTCGATAGTCGAGGAAGGCGGTCCACCCTCGTAAGCTTCCCCGGCTACTCCACTCGGCTCTGGCTGACCTTGCACTCCGCCGTCCACACCGCCCCCGTTCCAGTATGATTCGCCGCCGCCCATACCGCCCCCATCCCAGTACGGTTCGCCGCCGCCCACACCGCCCCCATCCCAGTACGGTTCGCCGCCGACCACACCGCCCCCGCCCCATTTTGGTTCGCCGCCGCCCACACCGCCCCCGCCCCATTTTGGTTCGCCGTGAATTACGAAGCCAGTTTGGTGCTGGGGCCAAGCTCCCGGTGGTGGCGGTGCACTGCTGTAGTGGTCCTGAGGGGCCGGAGGGCCATACGGAGGGGCCGCGACAATGTTTGCATGCATACGGGTAGGCGGAGCAGTGCGGCATTGCCTGGCCATATGACCAAAAGCGCCACAAGTGCTGCAGACCCCCGAAAAGGCGTTCGGCGCTCGACAAATCGCGGATTTATGCCCGAAAGTGCCACACCGGTCGCCCTTGTATGGTTCTCCCATCGACGCTCCTGGAGGCGGAGGTGATTATGGCTGATACCACCCCCTTCCGGTGTTAACTACCCCACCAGCGCCCCCCGGCCTCTGCGGCTGCTGTTGCTGCTGCTGCGTATGAGGTGGGTGCGGCTGCTGGTAACTATGGCCTTCACCCCCACGTTGCTGCTGTTGGCTCCCCCCAGCTGTCGCTTCTGCTGCTGCTGCTGCTGCTGCGCGGTGCCACCGTATTGCCGCTGCTGCTGTTGCTGTGGCTGTTGTTGTCCATACGACCGCTGCTGCTGCTGCTGTTCATAATGCCGCCGCTGCTGCTGCTGTGGCTGCTGCTGTCCATACGACCGCTGCTGCTGCTGCTGTCCATACTGCCTTTGCTACTGCTGCTGTGGCCCGCCGCCTCCATACCTGCCCTGAAAACCCCCACCAATGGCGAGGGCGTGGGGATCCACCAACGGCGCTGGAGCCATTGACGCGACCACCGCTAACTTCCGCTCCTCCAACTCCTTCGTCTTGCGGTTAGCGTGGGAGGTGCGGACGATCCCCTCCATCTCCGATCGCGTGATACCGGGCCGAAGCAAACTAGTACGCTGTTCCACGTCGTAAAAATCGGACGGAAGACGACGTGTGAGTATGCGAGTAACCTCGCGGTCCGACTTGCAGATACCCAATGCGGACAAGACATTGAGTTTCCCCTCGGCACGGGCGAAGAACAGCCCTATCCCTAACCCTTTGGGTCCTCATCTCCCTGCATTCCGATATTCTCGGCATCACCCTGTGGCTGATACCAATCCATCACAGCCTTCCATGCTCCCTCCACCGACCCAGCGGCATGCATGCGTTCCTCCACAGGCTCTCCTTGTATGGCTTCCATAAGGAATTCCCATGCCTTCTCGCACTTCTCGACTCTCTGCCCATGGAGGTATATCGACCGGTTTCGCTCCTCCATCCCTCCTAAACCTCCGGCTATCCGAATGGGGTCGCTCGTGGGCTCAAGTGCCCCGATCAGACCCCGCGCAGTAAAAAACATTTGGAATTTGTGTGACCACAAATGCAGCTGACTGCGCCCATCAAACTTGGGTACCCGCATGCTATTTTGCGACGACAAGATGAGCGCCGGAGGAGTCTGGTGACGGTAGTCTGGCTCCGGCACAGGCTGCCCAACACTTGCCTGCGCCCCTGTCTGCTGTATGGGCCGCCCGCTCCTCCCAGCGGTATCCCCCTGAGCCGCTGCCTCGGCGGACATCCTTAACGTTCTCTCCGTTGCCACCGTCGCGTCTCGGTCAGCCAACGTCGCGTCTCGCTCAGCCAGATTTGTCGTCACCTCCGCAAGTTGCTGCCCACGCAGCTCGATCTCCTCGGCCATAAGAGCAACCCTTCAGCAAACTCCGGGCCCGGAAACACGATATCGTGTTTGAATACGCTTGCTGTGAAACGTGGCCTATGTAACCGCGTGGCGTGCCCCTATGGCGCAGGTCGAGGAGAGAAAACAAAATACTTGCACAATGAACCAAACATAACACAAACCAGGTGGATCAATACCGTTCTGTCAGAGATCCCACCGCATAAACCACACACAGGAGGTAAGCCGCACCAAGATTGTCACCGGCTGCACCACTCACATATAGACAGGCAGTATCGTTATCATCAAAACCTGGGCCGTATCATAAGCATCAGTGACTGCTCCCGGAGGAGCAGCTCCACCTCTCCATCCACGAGGCATACTAAATAAGAGGAGCAGCTCCACCTCTCCATCCACGAGGCATACTAAATAGTGCGTCGATACATAATACGAAACCCCACAATATATGAAACCCACAATATCCGCAGACCAGTACCAAGCTACCGCATACCACAAACATCTTCCACGCGGCTTTGTCCTTTTTGATACGAATGCCTCGTCGGGCATCCTCCCTCGCATCCCATGCTAGTTGTATGGCGGCTGAGGTGTCCGCGGTCTCGCACCACCCGGGTTTGTGTGAGTGCCGTGGTGGGGGGGGTACGTCTTTCGCTACGGCATCAAGAATAGCATCAACAAAGGATTCAGCCATCTCAGAGATACTGTTCGGTTGCGAGGGAAGGAAGGGCGGCTTTGAAAGGATCCGCGCCACGACTCGCTGCCTGCAATCTCCGTCGGATCGAAACTTCTGCCGATCGAAAGGCCGAATTTTGTTTTTCGTTCGTACATGTATGTTGGGTGCGAAACGACCGCTGAGGCGGACCATTGCATATACGATATTATGGTCTGAATCCGCCTTGGCTGGGGGCGGAGGCTGGGGGTGGACCTTAACATCATGCACGCGAGATCGGTGTGCTTGGCGGGTTAGGATGTAGTCAATCCGTTTTTGGTCGTTGCGGCTGCTGATGCCGTTGAACGTATGGGATATTCCACTCTTGCGAGTGCTAAAAAAACGTGTTCGTGAGAGCGAGCCTATTGTCTAAAGTAAATGCCAGCAGGCGTTTGTTTGCCGTTGCTGTTGAGCTCATCACGTTCGTACGCTCCAAGCACCCTACCGTCACCGCATCCTTCCATCCTCCTTCCAGTCCGTGTGTTTGCGTCTACCAGTACGAACAGGCATTCCTTCGTTGGGATCTTCTCAACCATGTGCCCCAATTTTTTCCAAAACTCCTCTTTCATCCGTGCGTTGAGGTTGGCTTCCGTTGGGGCATAGGCGACAACTAGGTTGACCGCAACGCTTTCACCAGTCAGCTCGAAGCGCATAGACATGAGGCATTCGTCAATTCACTGGTGGGTATAAACAGACTCACGGCATATCGTTTCCTTCACTGCCAAACCAACTTCGAATAGTCCTTGCCTGCCATCCGTTTCTTCTTGCCCAGAGCAGAAAACCCCGTATCCTGCTGCAGAAAACTCGGTTCTCCAGGTCTCCTTGTTTCCTGCAGGCCAACGAAGTCACAGCCCAGTTGTCGGGCCTTCGCCAGCACACACTCGGCATGCCCGTACCCGTTCCCCCCTTTCACAGCCAGGGTACGCACATTGTAGGTCGCTACCGTCACGAGTGCCGCCTTCTGTCTCGCTCGAGCCTCGCGTGCTGCAAACTTTGCTAGCCGATGCGTGGTCCGACCCCTCCGTCTTTTTTGTCTTTTCCTCCTCATGTTTCCTTGTATCACGATGTGGGCTCTCTGTTCTCCAGCCCGGTGCGTGCCTTCGTTTCCAATGGCTGGGTTCAGCCATCCCAGCCCATCCCAACCCCGACACTCTCGTCCTCGCTGTCGGGGTGTTTGCTTGCCCACGCAATGCCCAGCCTCTCATCTCCCCATGCTGTACCCAATACGCTCTCCGCTGTGGCGATGCTCCTCCTCTGCTGTTGGAACGAACCCCTCGGCATTGGGGTTGAAAATAAAACTCATCGGGCCACCACCCCGCGCCGTCAGTAGTTCACCTACCAGACCGCACAGGGTTCCTCTCTACCGAGGCTGGGGCTCGTATGACCATCAGTAGACCGTCGTAGGTTCCGATGGACTCCGGCCCACCCCGAGATCGGGGCAGGCCGAAGCGAGAGGTAAAAAAAGCACAGACAGAAGTATATAAGCATGCGCCGGCACTCCAAGTTCTGCCTCTCCATCCTCTACATGACGCATCGCAGGCTCCGACACGTGCATCGATTACAAGTAGGTAAAAAGTACAGTCTGCAGTTACCAAGAGTACACACCCCGGATGTGTCACCTTTTCACGCAGTTTTGCCCGGTGGCAGTTGGTTGTTGATCGGTGGGTGTGTTTGGGGGTCGGGATACACTCAAACATACATGCCCCCGCATACAAAAACTTCCGCCTATCTATCCTCGATAATGTATGTATGTGTCGTAGGCTCCAACACTTGCAACTTTTATTACAGGTACTACAGTAGCCAAGAGTACACCGCGGATGTGTCACCTCACGCGCTGCTTTGGCCTGTTACTGCTGCTGGGCTGCTGGGCAACGGCACTTGCCGGGACAGACTGTTGTCAAAAACAACGGTAATAGGCTCCCGATGCTCCCTGCAGTTTTCGCAGAGCTTGTTGGGGGCACAGCAAGAAACTGAAGGTTTGGGTTTGTCCATGTTGCACATCCCTGCAACAAGCAAGACCTGAGACCCTCCGCAGAAAATTGATTTTTCCAAAAAGCAAACTTTGACGGACCCTCTAGAAAACGGAGAAGTGCAGTGTGCTCCAGAAAGCAGCAGGTAGGTGGCGGTTGTTGGTGGTGGTCGTCGTGGTGGGTGCGGTCGGGAGTCGGGATACATACGTGCGCCCGCACCCCAAGCTCTACCTAGCCACATCCCCCACGATGCATCGCAGGCTCCCATACATGCACCAAGCCACATAGAGTATACTGTGGGTGTGCCACGTCACACGCATGGTTTTGCCTGTGCTGCTGCTGGGCGGCATGGTTGCACCGCGCAGCGATGTGCAACAGCCTACTTGTTGCACTCGCAGCTCGTAGCACGCCCAATTAGAGGTCGGTATCATATCACGAATTGTGATATATTGTACGATATGTGATATGATATAAGTGTGTCAATATCACAAAAAAAAACCGTGATATGATATATCATATCATATCATATCATATAGATATATCATATCATATCATATGATATGTGATATGATATGGTGTAAAAGTCGTCATTTCAGCTTTCTTTGCGGCCAGTAGCCAAGGACGATCTTGCACTGCTCGTGAGCACATATATATTCCAAAATAGTCAAACCTTCAAACAGTGGGGCAAACCATGTATAATACTCGTACTTGTATATCGTTCGCGAGCACACGCTGGGACGAACGCTGGGTGATGATGCACACAGCCAGCGAGAAGAAGAAGAGGAGGAGTAAAAAAGTAGCAAGCAGCAAAATGTATTAATTCATCGCATGTTGCCGAGTAGTTGGAAATAACCTTGACAAATATTTTTAGTTGGTATTAATAGTATATTATAGCTGCTGCTCTACCAGGCTCTACTCGCCTACACCTACTCGTACCAGCTGAACTTCTGAAGGTCCTGGCCGACGAGGGAGACTCGGACACCTTGGAAAGCTTCTACGAGATTATTGTCGCTGTGTGGAGGGGAGGGGTCGTGCCGCAGCAATGGAAGGATGCAACGATTAAGGTGCTGCACAAGAAGAAAGACAGGACGGAGTGTGGTAACTATCGTGGCATTTCCCTTGTCGCGCGTGCCGGCAAAGTACTCCTCAAAGTCATCGCGCGCCGACTCAGCGACTACTGCGAACGGGAAGGCATCCTGCCAGAGGAGCAGTGTGGTTTTAGGCCCGAACGATCGACGGTCGACATGATGTTCGTGGTGCGACGCTTGCAGGAATTGGCAAGGAAGAAGGACACTCCGCTGTTCATGTGCTTTGTCGACCTCACCAAAGCCTATGACTCCGTCGACCGAACCCTCCTGTGGGCTGCCTTGGCTCGCTTTGGCGTGCCACCTAGAATGCTCACTGTTATCGGCCAATTCCACGACGGCATGCGAGCATGCGTGCGGCTGGATGACGGCGAGTGCTCAGATATGTTCGACGCGAAACAGGGCCTACGGCAAAGGTGTGTGCTCGCGCCATTGTTGTTCAACATGTTTTTTACAGCGGTGCTGCGTGTGGCGGAGAAACGTTTCGCTGCTGATAAAGCCATCACGGACAGCTTGGTGCAACTCCAACAAAAGCAGGAGAAGAATAAAAAGAAGAGGGGGAAGGCACGGGCCGGGCACGCCGACGGACAGGGGAATGATAAAGAGGCCCAGACACTGTGGGCTATGCTCTATGCTGACGATGCGGGCATAGTATCGAGATCACCCAACGGCCTGGAGAAGATGATGACGGTGATCGTGTCTGCATGTGCCGCTTTTGGCCTGACGGTCTCGGAGGCCAAGACGGAGATAATGTGTCTGCAAACGAAAGATGGGGGGAACGTGCCGTTCACCGTCACCGCCGCCGGCCAAGTGTACAAACAAACGACCGAGTTTGTGTATCTGGGCGGGGCTATCAGCGCAGATTGGACGGGCAGAAGTGTCGAGGTAACGCGTCGACTCCAGAGGGCATGGGCGTGCTTCGGACGGTATAAGATGGAAATTTATGACCGCCCGGGTGTGCGCCTACGCCTGAAGGTGCGAATGCTGAGAGCCGAGGTGATCAAAACGTTGCTCTACGGTTGCGTTACTTGGAGCCCGAGCAAGACTGATTACGGTAGGCTACGGGAGGCCCACCACAAGATGCTCCTCCGATGCATCGGCTGGCGAAAACGAAAGCGCGAAGACCACATTATATCCTATGCTAGCGCGCTTCTCAGGACAAAATCTGAAAGCGTTGAGACGACGGTACGCAGACGTAGGCTCTTGTTTGCGGGCTTTGTGACACGCATGGGAGAGGAGCGTCTGCCGAAGAGGGTGATGATTGGGGAGATGGTTGGGGGTAAGGGTTACTCCGGAGGACAGGAGTGGGACTGGATGAGGTGCCTTGAGGAGGACCTCAAGGAGTTCAGCATCAAGCTCGAAGGGTGGCGCGAGGCAGCACAGAAAGCCGGCAGATGGTTCCGACGGGTCAAGGAAGGGGCGGAGGCCTTCATGCGGAAATATCATACAGATGAGAAGGAGGCATCGGCAGAACGGCATAGAATAATAGCTGCAACCACGACCACAGCCGTTGACGCCAACGCGAGTGCGCAGAATGGCAGGGAAGAGGGGGGGGGCGAAAGGGGGACGAGGGGGAATGGGGGGGGGAGGGGGGGGAGGCGGTCTGCCCAACAGACGCCTGGTTATGGCCATCATCGTCATGATGCACTCCCTTCTTTGGGACCCAAGTAACTAGCATGGTGCCACCTGGGCAACTTTGCGTGTCTGTATGCTTCAGTGCCTGTCTGTGCCTTTCGTATTTCCTTTCCCTCCCGCCCGTGATTATCGCCTTTTAGTCCCTTCTTTTTTCATTTTCTTTCATTCCCGTTTGTACCTCTTCGTGTCTTTGTTAGTATGGTCCGTTTTGCCTTTTTTGCGTTTTGCTATCTGCTTCTGTTTTTGTTTTGTTTTGTTTTTTTGCTTCGCTTCATCTCCATTTTTAGGTTTTTGTCTGCTATTAATAGTCTCCTTTTTGCTTCCCTGGTGTCCGCAGTGGTGGAGTGCGTATGCTTGTTTTTTGTTTTTGCCTCTGTTTTACTTGAGGTATTTCTTCCACTCCAGAGTTATTGGAGCCTGTCCTGCGACCACGGACTGCATTTTATTGTGAGTTAATTAAATGTGAGAACAACAACAACAACAACAACAACAACAAGAACAAGAACAAGAACAACAACAACAACAACAACAACAACAACAACAACAACAACAACAACAACAACAACAACAACAACAACAACAACAACAACAACAACAACAACAACAACAACAACTATACAGCAGTAGTAGGCTATTACAGATTACCCAGCCACCAGGTGTGTACGTACCTGGTACGTACTATGTACCTTGTACGTACGTACCTCCTGGTACTGCTGCAATATATATGCTGTAACAGCATAATAATGTGTTTCGCTTCCACGGAATAAACAAGGCGCACATTGCTATAAAGTATCACGCACGCAACAATCAGGAATACCTCGGGCCCAAGGCATGCACAGCAGCTATACTGCTGTGCAATCACCGGTCAATATTGCTCGCAACAACTTCAACCGCTCGTCCTCAAAATAGAGTAGCATGAAGACTGTATCACACTGACGACACCACCATTAATCTTCACCGTGAAATCAACGGGATCGCTGCTGCTGATTGGTGGTGCAAAAGAGCGATGGTGATGCGGCAGGTGTACGACTGCTGTAGAGTACAGCAGACAATCTATGTATGGCTCTCTCCGTGTGTGCGAGCGAGCTAGACTAGAGCTGGAGCCATATGTCCAGGCCTTATGCAATTTTTTTAGAGTGATTGAAAAAGGCAGGAAGTCGGGTTTTCCTACGGCAAAAAGCCACACCAGGTCGGTGCGCCATGTATGTGATTTTGGTTTCATTTCATGGGAGAACTAAAAAAACAGAACACAACCGACATTTTGAACTCCACGTGGACCACGACACGAACGAGAGTCGCTCACGCCGGGTTGGGCGATCAACCTTCACCACCAGCTCCTCGAAGGAAGCAGCGGAATGTGGAACCCCCTGGGGAGCTGCGTAAGGGGTTTGCTAGTCGCTGGACCAGCAAGGAGCTCTCGCCTTCGCGGGGCATGGGCTGCTTGCGGCGGTCGTAGTCAGAAAAATACCGTTTGATTGTTTTGATACGGCTGCTAGCTGTAGTCTCGTCCTATTCGTTTCCAAAGTGGTTTTGCCTAGAGCAGCTGCACTTGGGCGGCAGCAAGGGGCACGATGGTGGCCAAGGTCCTGATGCCCTCCCTCTCCGTGGTGGCCGATGCACAAGTGTTGGAGCCCAGCTGTGTACAAGCGTAACCAAGCATGTAGCGTCGTGACCCGCCATGAACCCAGTCTATAACCTAAACAAAATTGTATAATGCCACCGAGGTCTCGTGCAAAGTCAAATTTTATCACTACTTTCAGAGTTGATCAGAAAAGGCTGCCAAAAAATATCATTTTATGGAATTTCAGGAGTGATAAAATCTCGGAGGAACTTTTTCCCCACCAAACAGGCCCCATAAGGGCCGGTCTTATCGAGGGCAAAATAAACGAAAAAAAAACGAAATAAAAAAACGAAAAACAAAAGTAAGGAGTACGTGAGAGTTTTAGTGGTCAAATTGTAAAAATTAGAAGTAGAGATCCCCATACCTCCGTTTTCACATTTCGTTTTTTTTTAAGCCCCCAATCTGTTTTACGTTTTTTCATTTCGTTTTTTTTTTCGTTTATTTTGCCCTCGATAAGACCGGCCCTTAAGACGTGATTTTGATAATATCTGATCAGATATTATTATCAAAATCACGTCTTATTATGGGGCCTGTTTGGTGGAAAAAATGTTCCTCCGAGATTTTATCACTCCTGAAATTCCATGAAATGATTTTTTTTGGCAGCCTTTTCTGATCAACTCTGAAAGTGATAAAATTTGGCTTTGCACTAGACCTCGGTGGCATTATACAATTTTGTCTAGGTTATAGACTGGGTTCATGACGGGTCACGACGCTACATGCTTGGTTACGCTTGTACACAGCTGGGCTCCAACACTTGTGCATCGGCCACCACGGAGAGGGAGGGCATCAGTACCTTGGCCACCATCGTGTCTCTTGCGGCTGCCCAACTGCAGCTAGCTGCTCGAGGCAAAACTTTGGAAACGAATAGGACGAGACTACAGCAGCAATATCAAAACAATCAAACGGTATTTTTCTGACTACGACCGCCGCAAGCAGCTCATGCTCCGCGAAGGCGAGAGTTCCTTGCTGGTCCAGCGACTAGCAAACCCCTTACGCAGCTCCCCAGGGGGTTCCACATTCCGCTGCTTCCTTCGAGGAGCTGGTGGTGAAGGTTGATCGCCCAACCCGGCGTGAGCGACTCTCGTTCGTGTCGTGGTCCACGTGGAGTTCAAAAAGTCGGTTGTGTTCTGTTTTTTTAGTTCTCCCATGAAATAAAACCAAAATCACGATAATAATAAGACGGCACATGGCGCACCGATCTGGTGTGGCTTTTTGCCGGTGGAAAATCCGACTTCCTGCCTTTTTCAATCACTCAAAAAAAATTGCATAAGACCCAGCCTTATTAGAAGATGCCGATCTTCGAAGAAAGTGGATCTTGGGAAATTCTCGGGCGCCTGGGAGGGTTTTCTGTCATGTCATATCATGTCATATGATATATGATAGGATATGATATATCATATCATATTATATACCAGGTATCACGTTTTTTTACGAATATATATCATATATATATATCACATCAGATCGTTTTCAAAAGTGATACCGACCTCTACGCCCAATACTCGTACGATATTTGGGCGCATCAATAGTTGTAACGGCTTCCTTTTGTTTCCGAGGTTTTCTTCTTTCGGGAAAGTTATGAGTGATCCATGTTGAAGATCATGCTGCACATTGTCGGATGGCAAAAGAAATAATAATATAGTTGTAACGGCACTGTTGGCCAATCACGGCCATTTTGTAACTCATACGGTGAGTCATAGCGTCATAGCTCTGGTGTGATTGGTGCAAGCTCGAAAAGTCTACGGTAGTACTCAAAGATGTCAGGAGACATGTCTATGTCTAGCTGTCTGTCTGTCTAGGCTGTCTGTCTAGGCAAATCCATCTGTCTAGACATGTGTCCCCTATCCTCGGTATAAAAACGCCTCATTATCTACATGGAAACCCCTATTTCTTCTCAAAAACTGCACCGTTTCATGTTCCATGGCCATCTTTGTCTCCTGTCGATGTCCCCATGCGTACTGCTACGCTGGTATATGTCATACCTGGTATAGAAATATCATACCTGGTACCAGGTATGTAAAATATATGTACTACCCTGTGCGGCAGCTGCACCTAGCGGAACTAATACAAGATACACCTCTCGCTTATTATTATTATTATGATTATGCTTGCCATCCGACAATGTGTAGTGTTGTTCTAACACACGACTATAATAACAGAAAGTGAAGAACTCTCCAGAACAAAAGCGCGGCAGTATGCTACGACATATCAAAACTGATGTGACGCTCATGAAGACTACTACAACCAACATCCCTCCATCTCGTCCACCAAAAAACGACCACTCCCCTCCCTAAGCACCCCCGAAGAAGTAAACACCAAAAACCCGCTGTCCATCGAAATGGCTGGTTTATTGCTGCTACACGCATGTTTCAACGCGCAGAAGGTCGTGCGGTGTTGCTGGTCTACACTGCTACCGGTAGTGCCTATAAGAGAGTCCCTGCCGTCTCGCTCTCTCTGTAGCTGTTCTACCTCCTCCCACCCTTCCCCCCACATACTATTAATATTGCTACTTTTACTTCTCGTACCCCTGACCCTGCCACCTCCAACCGCAAGGGCCCAGTCCCCCCCCCCAAGCACTCCCGAAGAAGAATACACCAAAAACCCGCTGTCCATCGAAATGGCTGGTTTATCACTGCTACGCGCATGTTTCAACGCGCAGAAGGTCGTGCGGTGTTGCTGGTCTACACTGCTATCGGTAGTGCCTATGAGAGAGTCCCTGCCGTCTCGCTCTTCCTGCGGCTGTTCTACCTCCTCCCACCCTTCCCCCCACACACTATTACTACTTTTACTTCTCGTACCCCTGACCGTGCCACCTTCAACCGCAAGGGCCCAGTCCTCCCCCCCAAGCACTCCCGGAGAAGTATTCCCCAAAAACCCGCTGTCCATCGAAATGGCTGGTTTATCACTGCTACGCGCATGTTTCAACGCGCAGAAGGTCGTGCGGTGTTGCTGGTCTACACTGCTATCGGTAGTACCTATGAGAGAGTCCCTGCCGTCTCGCTCTCTCTGTAGCTTTTCTACCTCCTCCCACCCTTCCCCCCACATACTATTGCTACTTTTACTTCTCGTACCCCTGACCCTGCCACCTCCAACCGCAAGGGCCCAGTCCTCCCCCCCAAGCACTCCCGAAGAAGTAAACACCAAAAACCCGCTGTCCACCGAAATGGCTGGTTTATTACTGCTACGCGCATGTTTCAACGCGCAGAAGGTCGTGCGGTGTTGCTGGTCTACACTGCTATCGGTAGTGCCTATGAGAGAGTCCCTGCCGTCTCGCTCTCTCTGTAGCTTTTCTACCTCCTCCCACCCTTCCCCCCACATACTATTGCTACTTTTACTTCTCGTACCCCTGACCCTACCACCTCCAACCGCAAGGGCCCAGTCCCCCCCCCCAAGCACTCCCGAAGAAGTAAACACCAAAAACCCGCTGTCCATCGAAATGGCTGGTTTATCACTGCTACGCGCATGTTTCAACGCGCAGAAGGTCGTGCGGTGTTGCTGGTCTACACTGCTATCGGTAGTGCCTATAAGAGAGTCCCTGCCGTCTCGCTCTTCCTGCGGCTGTTCTACCTCCTCCCACCCTTCCCCCCACATACTATTGCTACTTTTACTTCTCGTACCCCTGACCCTGCCACCTCCGACCGCAAGGGCCCAGTCCTCCCCCCCAAGCACTCCCGAAGAAGCATACACCAAAAACCCGCTGTCCGTCGAAATGGCTGGTTTATCACTGCTACGCGCATGTTTCAACGCGCAGAAGGTCGTGCGGTGTTGCTGGTCTACACTGCTATCGGTAGTGCCTATGAGAGAGTCCCTGCCGTCTCGCTCTTCCTGCGGCTGTTCTACCTCCTCCAACCCTTCCCCCCACACACTATTACTACTCTTACTTCTCGTACCCCTGACCCTGCCACCTCCAACCGCAAGGGCCCAGTCCTCCCCCCCAAGCACCCCCGAAGAAGTATTCCCCAAAACCCCGCTGTCCATCGAAATGGCTGGTTTATCACTGCTACGCGCATGTTTCAACGCGCAGAAGGTCGTGCGGTGTTGCTGGTCTACACTGCTATCGGTAGTGCCTATGAGAGAGTCCCTGCCGTCTCGCTCTTCCTGCGGCTCTTCTACCTCCTCCAACCCTTCCCCCCACACACTATTACTACTTTTACTTCTCGTACCCCTGACCCTGCCACCTCCAACCGCAAGAGCCCAGTCGTCCCCCCCAAGCACCCCCGAAGAAGTATACACCAAAAACCCGCTGTCCACCGAAATGGCTGGTTTATTACTGCTACGCGCATGTTTCAACGCGCAGAAGGTCGTGCGGTGTTGCTGGTCTACACTGCTATCGGTAGTACCTATGAGAGAGTCCCTGCCGTCTCGCTCTCTCTGTAGCTGTTCTACCTCCTCCCACCCTTCCCCCCACATACTATTGCTACTTTACTTCTCGTACCCCTGACCCTGCCACCTCCAACCGCAAGGGCCCAGTCCTCCCCCCCAAGCACTCCCGAGGAAGCATACACCAAAAACCCGCTGTCCATCGAAATGGCTGGTTTATTGCTGCTACGCGCATGTTTCAACGCGCAGGAGGTCGTGCGGTGTTGCTTGTCTACACTGCTATCGGTAGTGCCTATGAGAGAATCCCTGCCGTCTCGCTCTCTCTGTAGCCTTTCCTCCTCCTCGATTCCTTCCCCCCTCAACGGCGCTACTTCTCTATAAGCCACGGCACCCCTTGTTTCTGCTTGGGTCGCCTGTACTGCTATCCATGCTGTGATCACATGAAGTAGGAGTAGGAGGTGCATGCTTTCTGCTAAATACTTGGTACTCGTATGTACTTACCGGTGCTACGTACTGCTCCTGTCGACGAAAAAAAACAAAAACTCCGAAATATCCTAACACACACAATAAATAGTATAAAAAAAAGCAGCGGTCAAAAACAAGTTCGTCGAAAGATGTCGCGCACAGAAAATATGGACGACGGTTGTCTGCCCCAGCACTCAACCCACCCCTTCCCTTGGCAGTTGTGCCAACACTATAAGAGTATCAGTTTAAGAAAAACAGTCAGTGTTGCAGAGAAGCGCCCCTCCTAAATTTCAAGGCAAGGGCCTAAAACACAGATACCCGGTACCTACTACTACTACTGCTGTACGTACTATTAATACTATAAAAACTGATTTCCGTCTTTTTCTTTTCTTTTCTTTTCTTTTCTTTTCCTTCTTCGTTGCCTTCCGTCTCGTGTACCGTCGAATTACAGCAGTAAATACGACGACAGCCGTAGTACAGCAGTAGTTCGTCTGCACAGAGGGAAATGTGTGATCACAACCAGCACAGCAGATTACAGCAGTGGTATCTAGACAGCCAAAACGAAGGGGGACGACGCGCAAAAGCTCTGCCTGTCTGTCGAGTGTGATGAGCTGGGCGAACCAACCGACCTCTCGCTGAAACTACTGCCAAATAGACCTTCTGCTGTACGTCCGCGGTGGGCAAAGAGAGAACTTCAACAATTAATTCTCGTCGTACCTCTGTATGATTTCCGCGGACAAAACCACCTACTAGCACTCCCACCCGTTCTCCCTCTCTCTTCGCCGTCAACCCACTTGGCCCAGCCAGTCCTCCTTCCCTCCTGCTTCGCTGCTCACAGCAGAGTCGCCCCCACTCGTCGAAGCCACCCCCGCGTCGCACACCCGTTCGTCCCCCGTCTGCGTCACTCCTTGCGGTGAGGTTCCTCCGCCTTTTGGGGCACGCGCACACCCGCTCTCCTCTCCGTCCTCCTTATTTTCTCTTGCTTTGGATCCCCTCAAGACTCTCACGGCCTGGTGTAGTGATCCACGATCGGGGGCTCGCGTCGGGGCCGCGTGCTTGACCGTTCACCGGGCGCTTGGTCCGGTTGGTGATTTCTTTGCCTTTGCTCTGTTGCGCCTCCGCCGCTCCACTTACTAATCAGTGCACGTACGTAGGTGTCAATGATTTCTCCAACTTCTTTGTTTTCTTGTCCTTTCTCGACGGCCGCCCTAGCCTGAGCTCCCGACGGGGACACGTGCCTTGAAGACACGCGTCCCCGCCGCCCTCTGCTGATGTTGTTGCTGCTGCTGCTGCATGCTGTTGCGTAGCGGGAAGGGGGTAGACGAGCCTTATTCTCGCTTATTGTTGCAGATCTGAACGCGTTTTTTTGTGTGAAAAAAAATTGGCGCGGAAAAAAATAAAATAAACTGCCGTCGACGCCAAATGTGGGGAGGACCCCCAGGTTCGACTCGACATCTATGGCACTTCCCTTTCTTAAGAGGGTAGCGTGTAGGACACGCCAGGTTTTGGTATAGGATCGGTACGGACGATCGCACGAAACGACCATTAACGATGATGGAGAGGAAGAGTGTGTGTGCAAGGCACGGGCCTTGCATTCCAATCTATCTGCAGTGACTACTTGTCACGGGACAATGTCACTGCTGACGACATCTCTGCTGACAGCAACAAATAGTCGAGGAATATGAGTGACCACAGTCGTACAATAAGAAACGGATATCCACGACCTCGGCGAATGGTGTGGGACCTCCGCGGGACAATACCCATGCGACGGCCTGGTCGAGAATTTGGAACCCACAATAAGACATAAAACAAAATGACATTTTCCAGCATTTTTCAATAATTTGGTCAGGCGTTTTTCAAAAACCGGGAATTTTCTGTCGTGTCCCCGGTTTTTTGCTGTCTAGGCTGTCTGTCTAGGCATTTGCTAGACGTTGTATGTCTAGGGGTAAAAGCGCTGTCTCCTGACATATTTGGTGGTACTCGTAGTCTGTTTTTACTACCAGGGTATTAAATTATTAATAACTACCTGGTAGTTTTTACGTTGATTTTTGCTACATAACTTTGTACCTGTATCCATCGGCCCACATTCATGTTATGATATTGCTTTGTATGAGGTTGGAAGCCCGGTAATTACCTGGGTTCTGGCACTGGGAACGTATTTGTAGTACTTGGAAGGCGTATCTTAGGTGGAAAACCAGAGAGGCACGAGCGTGGTCCCAGTCTCTGTCGTGCACGAAAGGAATGAAGTGGCTCTTCTAGAACTATCTCTAAGCGAACATCAACGTGAGTACCAATGAGTACCGGCTTAATAGGCAGACCTGCCCACAGGGATACAAAGTGTCCCGCTGTCCATGATCTTAACAAGTCGTTGGCGATTTCTTCCTGCCCCTTGAGGTTACGCTTCCTTTCATTCTTTTTTACGTACTTTGCCGGCTTCGTTGCCTTACCGTTCAGAGGTGTGGGAGCGGGTTTTGAGGAGCCGCATCTTCGACTCATGTTCTAGTTGTGGAATCGAGGTTTCCATGAATTTCCCATAATTCTGCATAATATATATACGGCTCATCAGAGTGGGCTAGTGTTATGATACTGCTTTGCATGAGGTTGAAAGCCCGGTAATTACCTGGGTTCTGGGACTGGGAACGTATTGTAGTACTTGGAAGGCGTATCTTAGGTGGAAAACCAGGGGTTTTCCACAGAGGCACGAGCGTGGTCCCAGTCTCCGTCGTGCACGAAAGGAATAAAGTGGCTCTTCCAGGGGTGCACGAAAAAAAAAAAATCCGACGCCACACTCCAAAATTTATTTTTGGGAAACCAAATATAGGGGGAGGGGGTGTCAAGTTTTTTATTTAGGCACCCTTCGGCGTATAGGGGGGTGCACCCCACACTAAATCCTATATAAACGAAATCAGACCACCCATAAAGCGCAGTACCATACTATTTCCTATATAATCCGAATCCATACTACAACCTATATACACCAATAGCAGGGGATGAGATTGAATCGTCCCCGCATTCCCGAGGGTACGCATGGCCTTCTAGACAATACAACACCACCCAGCGTTTCTGCTTGTAGCTGAACACTCTGGGGAAGAAAAAACATGGACACGGCCGAGAGCATGAGCACCGTCGATGCCGAGGAAGCAGGCACAGCAGCGCCGTTCACTGCTCAGGGTTGGTTGCAGCGTCACTGCAGCAAGAGCTCCAGCGACGCTGGAAGCGGTGGACACGACGTGTGGGTTTGCTGCTGCGGCCATGATTTCGGGGATGGTTCGACGCTTGACGCGGCATTGGCTAGAGAGCACGAGTGTTCCAAGGAGCACGAACGGTGAGTGGTAGCGCTACTGGGTCGAGTATGTATCATAAATCACGATATCTTGACTCGGTTGACTCGCAGCAAATGTTCTCCTATTTTATAGAAGGCTCGCAAAGGCTGCTTTCTCAATGATTTCTTGCCGGAGTTTCAAGCTGGTACAAACTTGTACATAAATACCGGGGCAGCGGCTTGGCAGCGGCCAAAAACAGGTATACGTGGTCCGTTTGCGGCCAAAAACAGGTACATACTTGAACTCAAGTGAAAACGCACTCCACGTGTCCTGCCATTGGTCCAAAACTCGTTGTACGTGTTTTTGCCTACTGTGTGTGTGTGTTCTTCACATTAAACCTTCCTTTCTACCCGTCGACATCCAGCACACCCAGTGTCCGTGCCGATTCTTCATCCTAGAGAGGTACCAGTTCTGTGGTCACAAAACTACGACACAGAGATACTACGCTGAACAGTGCAGTAAGCAGAGCAGACAATGCATACTGTAGGTATTATACCTGATTCTGTCTACTCTGCTTGACTTTCACCTTTTTTTTTGGTCATTTTTAAGCCAATCAAAGGCTCTTTTTATGTCCACGCTATGCCCCCTACGTATACAAATGCCGAGGTACGCGGAGACCCCCTCCTCCCTTCGCACGTCGCACCACACGGCACTCGAGCGACACACATACCTGCCTGCACACCTCCGCCGGAATAATACGAGATAGAAGGCTCCCCTTCGGGATTGTGGTTGACTTGGAATACCAGGGGTGCCGCAAGTTGAGAAGGGAGAATACAGCAGCAGGCGTTCGTTCCTCGTACTAATAATAGCAGCTACTCGTATACGTAGCCACCGGGAGAGCACGAAGAACACAAAAAAAAACTCTTCAAAGCGACAGAAAATGAAACCTTCCCGTACGTTTGTTTCACAACCTCCGTGTACGTGCAGCCCATTGAAGGTCACCGAGCGTGATTGGCCGTTGGGACGTATAGCCACGAGGAACAGCAGTGGAAAGTGGGTCTGCAAGTGTGGGAAATATTTTGGGGTTGACCCAAGCAAGACCACCGGCACGCACGTGCAGCAGCATGAGGCTTCAACCAAACACAAGTGAGAGCATGGATCCCCGCCACTGTTATTTTCCATTGGTCGCCTCACTACTGCTCACCCAGGGCGCCCCAAAAAAACACGTTTTGTCGACTACGAGTAGGCCCTACTTTCGTCGGGTTGCAGTGGTACAGCAATTAACCCTTTTAGAACCGCAATCCCATATGTGGGGACAAAGCACTCTAATTATAAGTAGTCTGTCCCCAAAACGGGACTGGGGTCCTAAAAGGGTTCATACGGTAGGCAACGTAAATTGATGCACGGGGTGACTAACAAACGATCGGCCGTGTTCATGTTTTCGTGCCGGCAGGGACTACGTTACGTCGACACAGACCAGGAAGACGTTGTTTGGCTATTTCCAGTCTGCCGCGAGTAGCACCACAGAGAAGACCGCGAAAACATCATCGGCGATGGAGGACAGTGGCAAAGGTTCCGAAAGGGATGAGGTCGAGGTGGTTTCGCCGCCATCATTAGGCGGGCCAAAGGTAGACGACGATAGTAGCACCGAAGCAATCTTGTCCGCGACGACCAACAGCGTTCTACGGGCGGAAACCTCCTACCCTTGCACGGGGCTTTCACCTGACGTCCCTGAGCCTCGAGTCAGGAACTACCCGGTGACTTTGCACAGTGTTGCCAGTCAGCGACTTCCGTGGGAGATAGGGGTAAGGGCGGGTCGACTCTCTCTTCATGCTGTGGAAAGTACGACCGCGGGAGCCCAGGCACGAGGGTGTACGACGATGGTGGACCAGCCGGGGGACACTTGCGACGCGGCAAAAAGGTGCGTCCCTAAAGGTACACCCTTGTCCAACTGCAAAATTACGTCCACACAACTTTCGACTATCATTCAATCTATAGAATCAGCCACTTGCACCAATGCGTCATGTTTGTTTCTCATGCCCCCCTCTTCATCATCTGCTGGCAGGTCCATAAGGCATCGGCGCTGAAGGAATACACTGGACAGCACTTCCGTAACGCCTCGCGCGACCGGCTTGCGCGTGTGCGGGGATTCACAGCCCCTTCAGACGTGTCGGCGGTGGACGCCCCCGGAACCGACCAAACGGACTACGCTGCACGGTTGCAGGTCGGAGACCCATTTGCAACTCCTTTCAAACTTCCTTCGCAACGCAATGAGCCCACTACCTACGCTGTCGGGGTTTTGTCGGCAACAGCACCGCCAAGCACGGATACCCGGGTCGGATCGGTGGGTGGACAGGTCGTGAAGGGGCACCTTATGAAGCTGCTGGTGGGGGGAAATGGTACACTTTTCGAGTGGGAGGCGCGAAAGCTGTGCACAGAGATCACCTACATCTGCCCTCTAAAGTTTGTGATAGAACTAGACCCGGACATGAGCGTGGATAAGATGACGTACGTGTTCAGCATGGAGGAGTTATTTTCCACGCAGGAGGTACTGGTTGAGACCGTGGGACTCGTGGAGGGGTTTAACGAAACTCCTGTCATGCGAACGGTTCCCCACACGGTCGACTCTCTTCCTCTGCACGCTGACTTAACCTACACGTCGGGTGTGGCTCCGACACCAGAGGAAGTACCCGCATCCTCTACTGCTGGGACGGTCGAGTGTCCAGCTTGCAAAATGGCGATGGTTGTGCGGGAACTGCGGCAGCACGTTGGGGGGCACATCCAAGAGACCAAGGTGCGCCCTGTCTGCCTTCTTCGTACAAGTATGTACCCACGCTTGACCCACGCAAACCCACGCGTAGTGTTTTGTTGCGCGAGGCGTATCGCACTGCCTTGAAAACTCTAGCCATGACAAATCTGCGCAATTCGTGTTCTGATTCGATTTACCTGCGTTGTTCGTGCGTGTACAAAATCAGCGTGTACTCCACAGGCCTTGCAGGAGAGCGACACATGCGGCTTCTGTGGTGTGGCGGGTGTGGGGGCCTGCAAGACATGGGTACATGTGCACCCGAAGGGGAAAAAGGCGCCTAGCGTGTTCTCCAGCTGCACTTTCGCTCCAAGGGCGGACGAGCGAAACGCCTCCGTCACGCTCAGGCTGAAAACGGCGTCGAAAGGTAGCAAGCATTCGCCGTGCACTAACGTGCCCCTCAAGTGCCTTTTTTGCCAAGATGACCGTTGGGTATGGAAGTACTCTATGGCCCACCACGTGCGGATGGAACACGCCGTGGCCGTCGCCGTGAGGTCCAACGATGCCGTGGCTTTGGCGTTCCGAGCCAAGTACGACGTGAGCGAGTCAGACAAAGTAGCCGTGAGGGAGAGGATGCATTCAATTAGGTCGCGAAAGCGCCCCAAGAAAGGAGCCAGCGTGACGCTTCGACCACGCAAGAGATCGGGTGGAAGGGGAGGAAAAGGAACCCGACAGCAAGCAAGCGGCGTTCCCATCGACACCGATGCGTCGGACGAAGAGGAGGAGGAGGAGGAGGAGGACGACGACGACGGGGAGGACGAGGTGGACGACGAGGAGGAAGAGGGGGACGACGAGGAGGAAGAGGGCGACGACAAGGAGGACGAGGGGAGCGACGAGGAGGAAGACGGGGATGACGAAGAGGAAGAGGACGAAGAGGGGGTGGATGAGGAGGAGGAGGACGAACAAAAAAAAGACAAGGAGGAGGAAGAGGAAGGAAACATCGAAGCAGAGGAGGAGGAGGAGGAGGAGGAGGAGGAGGACAAGGAGGAAGAGAGGGGGGGGGGGGACAACGAGGACGACAGTCGGGGAGTCGATGGGGTAGGGAATAAGGATTGCGGGCGTGGGGGTCGGGGGGTAGGGGTAGCAACGCCTTACGCTGTAAGCAGAACCGGGCGGCGCTGCACGTCGAAGAGGCAGTGGAGTCAGTTGGGTTGATTCGGGTACGTACGTAGATTTGTCTTGAGTATGTTTCGCTCGGGTTATTGTGCACGATCGTGGGATACTGTCGTGCTAGGGGATTATCACCGGCACACGGTACGACAGCTTCAATTGACCTTGACGCAAGCTTTGTACTACTGTAGCATATCGTGGAGCAACATCGAGGTAGTCTGGTGTGGTGTCGGATTTTGTTTTTTCGAAGACCCGGGTAGTGGACACCGTAGTGTAAGATGGCAGTGGTGTTATTATATTAGTAGTACGCGCAACTGTCGGCACGTGCACCTTCCACCCAGGTTCGCACGCCGGTATATTTCACAACGCAGTTTTTCTATCAATCTTGTTACGAGTGGCTGGTGTGGCGAGCGTGGTGGCGGTTCCCCAACTCCGACCCTCCCGACAGTATCAACACATTCTTGTGCATATCATACAAACCTTGTACAAACTATTGTGTACACCAGTGTACACCCAAAGCCAAGCAGTACGAAGTACTCGTAGACGCTAGACACACGTACATAGAGCAGCGTCAGCAGGCGCGAGACAAACAAAAAACACGGGAAAAAAAAAACTTTTTTTTTTTTTCTCCTCCAATATAGGGGGGGGGGGTAGTGGGGTATCTGGGATTCAGATCCGCGTGCACCCCTGGCTCTTCTATCTCTAAGCGAACATCGACGTGAGTACCAACGAGTGCCGGCTTAATAGGCAGACCTGTCCAGGGATACAAAGTGTCCCGCTCTCCGTGATCTTAACATTCATATACGCATACGAGTATGCATGTCGGATCGCTCATATAATCAGTTCTCCGTTTCCTTCAAATTCGACATCCTGGATGGCTTTCTCTGTGCGGGAACAAGGGTACAAAATAAAGCCAAAATTGAAATAGAGTCTCTCGACTGCGACGAAAAATTGCGCCGTGATTGATTGCTTTTGATCAACTGGAGAGGCGCATATTGAGCGATACAGCGGTTGTGCTTGCCAACACCGCACTTGTGGTACTACCTGTAGTGCGCCTGTGCGCTGGTGTGTCGGTGTTGCAAAGCGAAACAGCCTGCATTCTCACCTGATTTCGTGTTTTTATAACGCGGGAATTCCCAAGCAAAGCTAGGCTGACAGCGGCAGGCGGAGACAGCGATGGGGGGATATTCGAGCACGCCTAGGAAGGGCAAGACCTCGGAGGAAGGAGGAGTCGAAGAACTTAGCTACGCTGCCAGCGGGATGCAAGTGAGTCCAGATCGGCATGTCCAACGCGTGACTGCTGTTTTTGTTCTACTGCTTGGGCGCAGAGGTGCACACGACAAGCCGAACCAATGCAGCTTCATTTTTTGTTTTTTGTCTTGGTTATATCCTACGGTAGCAGGGCGCGTAGACGTGAGACGTCGGTCATTCCAAGCTCAAATGAAAATGATACTCGTACACGTGCGGGCACACAGGCCTCTGAGCAGCGACGATAACTGTTGTATCAGAGTCCCTTTGGAACTTTGATACCAGTAGCCTGCAATAGCCGTTGGGTTAGTGCTGCAAGATGCTAAGAGATAAGGGGTGTTACTCGTAAGCTATGCAGAGGATGGGAATGACAGCAGACAACACCAGGCAGAGAGGTACTCGTACTGTTTTTACCTGGTATAATACCTCAACTTTGGTATCAACACCCCTCGATTCTACTCGGAACGTACCAGGTACCAGGTACTGCAGCTATTATTAAAATCACGAGTATATACGACTACGTAGGAGTACCTGGTACATACTGGTGTACCACGGTAAAGCCTTGTCCGGTTTCCGTATTTTGCAATGAAGCGATGACAGTGGGTTCGAGGCATCTCAGTCGTTCTGTCCGCATTCCTTCTCAAGTATTAATAGTCGCACTTGTCTATGATACTACCGCGGACTTGTTTATGATGCTGCGACTGCTGTTTTCCATGTTGCGCTTGGCCTGTACTTCGAAGTAGATGATTAATACTGCTGTAGTACTCCGTATTAATATTTAATAGTAATATTAATACTTCAAGGGTGATTGTCGTAGACCAGGTACCTGGTATAATATACCCGGACTGCAAGTATACCTGGTGATACCTAAGTGGTACCTGGTATATACGTACCAGGTACCTCGTACCTGGTACCTGGTACCTGGTAAGTGTTGAACCTGTGTCGAATCGGTCTTGATGTTGATTGACCGAGCGCATGTTGTGTGTTGCATTTTTTTTTCACTACGTACAGCAGTATCAATGCAGCACTAGTAATATTATACCTTACCTGGTACGGCAGTAGTCTACTATTTATACAAGTAAACTGCTGTACAGCAGGAGTACGCTGTAAGCCGTGTCCCGTGGACAACTTGGAATCACATCATGGAAGTGGTACTGGCTGTATCGTCGTGCTAGTGCTGTACCGTGGTAGTGCTGTAAGTACCACAAGCACCTGGGACAATATGTCAGGTATACCGGTACGAGTAGGGTATACCAGTACTGCTGTGTGTAGCAGTAGGATGGAGAGCAGCGGCGTGCAGTGTACCAGTACTGTAATACTAAATTGTACCAGGTAGCTTTGGAGCTTGCCTTCAGAGTTCGTGAGAGAGATGCGGCCGGTTCAAAGAATAATGGCTAGGGCTAGAATCGGAAATTAAGCTCAACGGCAGTTTCGCCCAGGAAAGCATCCCTTACCCATCATGCATCATCCCTCTAGGGCGACATTGCGACCAGTGACGTCGGATTACGGCCAAATTAGCCCGTGTTTACGTATTTCTGGCATTTGCCCAATTTTTTATTTCCTCGCTGGTACATACCAGGTACCTGGTACGTGATTACTGCAAAAACGGGAGACGTTCAAGAGGCATCCCCGCTAGGATCGACAGGCACATCCAAAGAGTGTGGAAAGCCTTAGTTTGGTGTACAACATGTATATACCTGGTATATATCATACCACTCTGAACCAAAATATAAGGAACGTTTGGATCGAATATGTATATGCTACCGGTCCCTATATTTCGGGTCAGACTGGTACATAATATACCTGGTACGTCTGTGACTTGCAGGTGTCACGCCAACTGTTGTGAACGCCTGCTTGACCAGCGGGGTAGTCGATGAAAGAGTCGAATCTCTCGCGCACACCAGAGTTTTTGGGCTTCGTGATCGTCTAACCCGTCACCGCCATTGTTGTCGCTGCAGGCCGCAGGGCCACAGCGCAAGCTCAACGTCCGAATGTGGCAGCCAGAAGCTGCCTGGGAAACAAATACAGGGGTTTCATGTGGAAATGAGTCGGTTTTGTTAGTAGGGAACAGGGGGTGTTACGTAATTACGGCGGCCCAAGCTTTACTTATCGCTAGAACGGCTGGCCGTAAAGACGCAATGCGGTAGTTCGACATCACTGAATACGACGTTTGCGTACGTACGACGGCTGCGCTCGTCCCCCTGTCCCATCAAACTCATCAAGTATCAAGTATCAGATACCAGATATCAAACACCTAACAGGGGCAATCCGAAGCAAAATGCCGGTACAGCAGTACCGAAGATGGAAATAAGCAACCACGCGAAAAGTCTTGTTAGCAGGGGATAGTATGCCTGGTACACGTAGTATTCAACAGGACAGGACAACTATTTTACTTGATTTACCTATTTAAATAACTCAACAAGCACTGAGAAGCCCAGGATGAGATTAGAAGGAAAACAAAATATTGATGAAGTTAGCCCAGAGCTCCCCCTTTCTCAGATAAGAAATGGGCCTATTCAGCATAAGAAATTGGTCAACTCAGCCTCACCCTCCATTCCTGCTTTTTGTTTTTTGCCGGTATACGAAGTACATCATAGGCATATCATCGGCACCCTGTGCTGTACCTGGAAAGTGGAACGTATCACGGTCGGTCGCTGTCGTATGTACTGCTTGTACTGGCATAAAAGCGTAATACCAGCATCGTAAGAATATGAAGTCGTTCTGGAGAATATTTGGCCGGCAACCGTATCGGGACATCCACCCTATTTAATCATATCAATACTGATACGATGTACTATTGATACTCGTATTAATTTATCATTACTTTAAGCCGTACATGTAAGTATTGACTGTTTGCTGGTGGCTTCCTATTACATTCGTGGGTATGACCCCTATCATAACACATTATACACAGCAGTACCAGGCGTGTATGTATGTATCATATCATCATGGCTGATGTTCCAGTACGTAATCAGAAGATCGCCGCGCCACCGGTATGATCTCGTATCGTCTGTACGTCGTGTACATGGTCTGGAACCATCTGGTGTAACATGCGAATATGTCACGGATTATGCGCGATTATTGTGGCGTGTGGCAAGGCTCGTGGCAGGGCACAGAGCTTCGTTGCGTCCCACGGTAGGCATTCATGTGTTGATTTACCAGCATCTTCATCATGTATACACCCGTATTCATAAATGGTACGAAGGATTTACCCGTTCAACATATGGTGTATCGATATATCCGTTCAGTTCCGCCTGGAGCCTACAACAGCAGTAACTATTAGTAGAGGTTCGTTCGCTGACCTGATTCAACACTCAAAGTCAGTCACGGCGTTCCACAACAGCTGCTGCTGCTGCTGTATCATACACTACTACTGTCTGTGTCAGCGCTTTACTCTACTTCAGTCACCACGTCACATCGCTTTCTATTTTTAGAAGTACTGCTGTGTTCCTAATACTACCTGTACAGCAGTGTTCTGAAAACTGAAACTAACCATCGCTGTAAGCAGGTGTTGAGGTATGGGTTGGTTTATTCCAACCACCTTCTGCTTCTGGCCTGGCGTACGCCCTTTCTCTTCCAAGTATCTACCAAAAGAAATGTACTACTGCTGTTGTACCTGATACAAGTACAATATCACACAAGTAAAGCCCATCATCAATCAAATCGACACTGCAGCCGCAAAACCTCTTACATTAATACAACAGTACGGCACGTAGCCTCTATAATACCTGGTATATGAAGAGCAATGATGCAATCATGTTCGTTGGACTTGTAAGTTACATCAATTACGAAGTAGATATCGTTGACAACTAACGAGGCCGTGGCGGCACCAAATGCCATCAAAATAATACTGGTACAATATTTCGTGTTTAGTGTTTAGTATGTTCACATCGCAGCACCAATAAAGCCCGATTGTCTTGCACTCGCCGCACCGGTTGGAATCTACTGTTACGGTTTCGCCTATTGCCCAAGGCCTATTGCCCACAACCTATTGCCTACTGCCTATCGCCTACTGTCGTCTACTGCTTATCGCCTACTGCCTGTCGCCTACTGCCTATCGCCAATCGTGAGATGCACGCTTCACCCTTGTCTCCCGCTGCTGTGGATCGTGCCCTTTTGGTGTCTATGGTATCCCTCTGTTGTTTATCGCGCCGCTCCGTTGCTGTCTATCGTGTTCCTTGGTGTTGATGGCACTGTTGTTATTGCTTATTAGGGATGGCGGGCATCAATGGAAGACGCGCACATCGCCCTCTTGCGGGTCCCACATGGCCGCGCCCCCTCCTCCGCCGAAATAGGCGCTGCCAGGATAGGCATCTCCAGCCAAGCCGATAAGCCAAACAAAGGAACCGGGTTAACCTCCATCATGCCCAACGCCGGTGCAACACCTGCTTCCTCTGCTAAGGGGGCGCGAGTGAGGGCTGGGACATTCTCTGCAGGAGACGGGGGCGAGAATTTCCCCCCTCGCCAACCCAGGGAGGGCACCGTGGTTGCACAGGGCTCGAGGAGAGCTTCCACGGGCACGTGTGTAGAGAAGGGGGGGGGGGGGGGGAGGTGAGGAAGGAGGGGGGGGCGAAAGCAGCCCAGGCGCTGGATGGAAAGCGGTGGACTTGTTGGAGGACGCGGCTTTGTTCGGGGTGTTTGATGGCCATGGGGGCAAGTCGGTGGCAGACTTCTGCAGGGAACGACTGCCAGGTGCCTGGTGGTGGTTTGACTCGGTTCTTGTGTGTTCATTCGGACCTGATGGTTTCAGTGATAATATGGTGTATTTCATGTTACAGTAGCAGCATTAGGAGCGAACTATGTTCATCCTGGCAGGAGGAGCAGCATGACCGAGGTGAAAATAATGGTGTGTCATGCCATATGATGTGATGATTCGATTGTATGCTTTCGTTGGCCCCGACTGACCGGAGTTGATTTTTTTGTTCCTTCTCGTTGTACTGTCCTTTTGATGAGCGTTTTCTTTTTCCTCCTTGCGTTATCCAGGCACCACGTCAAAAAGGGCGATACTCTATTTATGATTGTGGGTGAAACTCTGAAGGGTTTTGGACCTTTTCGAGAAGCGCCTGTACGTTACAACAGTCATTTTCACCACGTCCCGTGGATACAAGTTTACCCTTGATGCTCTCGGGCCGTCGCTTGCCCCATACCTGGTATATAGCAAGCGACCCCCCTCTTCTATCGCTGCGTGTTTCCTGCATTATACGAGTGTGTGGCATATAGCGGCAGTCCGTTCGTTTTAGTTTTGGCGTTGGAGCCGTTTTGGCAGTGTTAGGGTTGTCATATCGAAAACAGTCATTTCACTGAGATGTGTGCTTCGTGCGGCAGCTGCCTCCTTAGCCTGCGACTGGAGAACTGTTCATATTTATCGTATTCTCGCCTATTGGACCCATTTTGAACTGCGCTGAATTTTGTAGATTAGAAAGAACGATTTTGCGTGAGGACACCAACAACAATGACCTCAAAGGTCAGGCATGAGACATGAAACAGGCACCTTGCACCGAGGTAAGGATGGGGGGGATATACGGTATTTCTGTCGTTTGTATCCTTGCTGCCTGTTAGCGCGTTGTGAAGCTTCCCCCTCCCTGGCCCTCTCTCTGCTGCCCTCTGCTGCCGTGTGCCGTCCGTTTGTCCGTGGCCACTGGGTAAAGGCTTGCTTGCTGCTTCGCCGGAGATACGCGCCGGAAACTGGAAGGAAGGTTTTCCGCGAGTGTACCACGCCTTGGACGAGCTCCTGCTGTCTGGCGAGGGGCAAGAGAAATCAGGGGGGTGGGGAGGGTCGAGCAGGGTCGACGGGGTAGGCGTGGGGTGCACCATAGTAACCGCCCTCCTCGACCGGAAACGAAGACAGGCGAGCCAAGCCAAGCCATGCCAGGCTTCCCATTGTAGCTGCTACGATTAGATGGATGTGTTTTTTCGTTGCTATATGCTGGTATGCGTGTATTGGGTCTGTAGCGCCCCGCTTATCTTAATGCATGCGTGTTGTCGTTCCCGCTAGTATAGTGTTCATAGTGTGTTTTGCGCACCGCCTATCTTGATGCATGTGTTTTGTCGTTGCTTCTAGTTACAGATAATAGTGTGTGTTGGCGCCCCGCTTATCTAGATTCATGTGTTTCGTGGTTGCTGCCTTTGATGTTTTCCGTGTCGTGTTTGTGGTGTGGTGTCGCGAGCATTGCCTTTTCTTGGTGGACCTTGAATTTTGTGATGGAGGCGTGCACAGTTTGCTTAGAGCTTCTGGTGGGAGGTGGACTTTGAATGCGGCAAACGATGGGGCAGCCGGTTGGCTTACTGCTCACTGCTGTCAGTGCCACTTGTTCTAGGCCTGGCGCGATTTCAGCTCAGTCCACAGCAGTTGTTGGGTCGTGTCTGAGGTATGGTGTTGGGGGTATATTTCTTGCGTTTGCCTGGGTACCTCCTCCTTTTTTGTTCTCGCGATCTCATCACCATCGTGCATCTTGCGTATCACAGATTTTCACTTGTGAGCCTGCAGACCTTGAGAATGCCCTGAGAGCATGCTGAGAGCATTACAGCTCTAACCTATTATTTGCGTCTGACAACCCGGGTATATAACGTGGGAGGGCGTCAGTCGCTTTAGTGTGCCTACCAGGTACTGTCTACCGTAGTTTGCCTGCTGGATGACTCTTTTATGACTACGAGTGTATGCCTACATTTAGGATGTGTACTGTATGACTACTGTTGCGTACCTGTTCTATGTTCTATGCCGTAGATTTGCCGCGCAGAAACGAGACCGTATGTCGAAGTACCTGGATAAAGCAAGTTAGCGACTCTCAGATATCAGCGGTAGTACCTACTGAAGGACATTGGTTAATATTGTACTAATACTACTGTAGTTCAACTTGCAGTTCCACTGTAGCGCTGCATAGGTGTGACTGCCACGAACACTTTGCGTGGTCTATTGCTAATCTTCTCTCTGCCGTACCATGGAGAGAAATCACTCAGATCGCGCTCCGGTCTGTTTTTTGCTGGCTCCCTGCCGCACCCGCACTGCCGCACCAGCACTGCAGCGCTAATACTGTGCCGACTCCACCCACCTGTCTCATCGAACCGTGTACCAAAGTCGCCTATGGTCGTACTTCGTTTGCTGCAAAACAGTTTTTTTCCGTCTGATGTTTGGTTCGACCTCAACCCTAAGCTGGGCCCTGGCCCTATTGTTCCTATCGCATGAATACTGTTGTAACGATATTGTTCCATTGGCGGATGGAATATTTCCCCTCCCTCACAGTGCTACGTGGCGCACGCTGGTGACTCACGGTGTGTGTTGTGCCGAGCTGGAAGAGCCGTGCAGCTGACGAGAGATCACAAGCCAGGACTACCCTCCGAATACGCGCGCATTGTCGTGAGTACGATCATCGTTGGCCTGTTTTAGGACTTTAGCTACCAGGTATTAGACCGTGTTCCTTGAAGACACGCAGCAGTCTCTCGCGCGCAAAGGAAACAAGGGTGTCTTCAGTATGCGGGGGGCATAATGATGGAATAGGTTACAACTCCCGAGCTATCTCGTGACACGGGGAAGCTGCGCGCCGGTGCTGTCACCGCGGCCTGTTGTGTCCTCTTGTGTACCAGCTGTTTCGTAAAGGTTCAATCTGTTTTTTCCTCGTTCTTGTTGTGTGTCTGTTATCTGGTCTTGTCGCTCTTCCGCTGCTGTATGGCCGGCCATCACCGACCATCACCAACCCACCTTTCTAGATTCACGGTTGCGCAAATAGGGTAGTATTGTACCTCGACGTATAGATGTTTTCACGATCGAGCCAGCAATAGTTAATGTTTTTAGAACTCCAGTCACGTAGTTGAGGCTAAGCTATGTTAACGAATTAGCGTGGGATGATGTTTGCAGTCGTATCGTGCACAGGCTAGATGTCATTTGTACGGATTTGATGGATAGCTATCGATCAACCACACTGAAGCTCAACGTCGTTTTATAAGACCTGGCCGTAGGTGTCTAGATCACGCTTTGGGACGCTATTCCTGCATGCAGCACTCAACAAACCAACCGTACCAATTGACTTGTGCACTGTTGTGTGGGCCTTATGAGGGGCAATACGACACGACAACATGTTGTTGTGGTAGACAGGGCTTTACGCCTTACGTTTCCGTTGTAAACTTTCACGTGATACGTCTTTGCACAGGGCAAAGCAAGGCAAGGGGCGTGGCGAATTTTTAGTTTTTAGCTAACGGCTTGACGGCGACTTACCCTTGTCTCTCCTCTCCTCTCCTGTTCTGTTTTGTTGTCCTCCGTTGCACAGGCTGCGGGAGGACACGTGTCGAGGGTTGGTCGGGTGAACGACAACTTGAATCTGTCTCGCGCGATAGGCGATATGTCTTACAAAAGAAATCGGCTTCAACGCGCGAAAGACCAGATAATCTCGGCTGAGCCCGATGTGTGCAGGTAACAAACACGCCAACATATGTCGATCGATCGTACGCCCTATTATAAAGTTGTCGTATGTTATGATAGCATCATAGCTGCACGGTGACTGCACGCTTCAGCGCACCCCCCCCTTTTTGGCTCGGGCGGTTTCGCGGGTCACGTGTATTGTTGCTGTTTTATCTGGGTATGGTATATACCAGGTATGTTGTATGGTTTTACGTAATGCTTGATGTTTTTTTACTGCGTGGGTTTATGTTGCGTCGTGCGGATTCAGCCGAAGACTTGTATTGCAAAATTGTTTACTCCAAAAGGGACCCTTGCATACCTGTGTACGACCAGACTGCCGCGCGAGTGCTGCTTCACGAGGCATTTGACTCAAAACATACGGCACCTGGTATTTTGATGGGAGAGCACACTTCAGAACGCGATGATTATTTTGCGGGACTCGTGCTGGGGTGCTGGTTTTGTTCTCCCCCAATTCCCTCCCTCCCTCTCTTCCCTCCCACGGCACGCGACGGCACTTGCCCTGGTCTGCTGGTGGTATACAGCAATTCAGTGGTGTCCGCTTCTAGTGATACCTGGTATGAAATGTATCGGGCACGGCAATGAGTACCGCTGTCCGCGCTGTGTTTGCGAGGTTGGTGCTTGTTGTGATCGCTGCATTGTGCCGAGAAAAGTAGCGGTTCGAGTAAAACGAAGTCCTGTTACAGTGCTGCTGGAGTTGACTTATTTACTTGTTACATGTGAAGGGTTGACTAAGACGCCTGTCTGTGGGCCTTCTGTTGAAATCGATGCAACTCAGAGAGAGCGTACGAGTCAAGAGAGAAAAGAGAGAAGAGACGGTTCGATTGGAAAAAAAACGAGTTGAGTTTACTTCGTATCGGCGGCTGGGGTTATTCTCCCTTCATCATACAGGCTTGACTAAAACAGCCTGCCTGTGTGCGTGTCGCTGCGAATTTAAATACAGTAGTGGTCCCTGTATCGTAGTGCCGTTTGTATTCGGCCGGCTTCCCGCTATTGTGCCTGTGAAATCGCTTGGCACAGAGTGGACTATAACCAGTTCGGCGGTGTACGGAGAGTAATGCCGGTTGCCGCTACAGTATGATGCCGGTAGTATTGGTGGGCGCATGTCCGTGATAGACATACAATCGCAAACACGAGGCAGTTTCCATCCGATATCTAGGAACGAGTACTACTACGAGAAAGAGAACTGTCCCGTTCCGCGCTTTCTTCAAATGATGAGTGAATGCAATGTCATTTGGGGGCAACATGTACCGTAACTGCATGCATTTTATTTATCTAGATGCCACCGACCTCTTGGTGTCACAGGTTTTTGGTCACGCCTGGGGTGGACGAGTTTTTAATTCTGGCCTGCGATGGGGTTTGGGAGATGATGGACACGACACAAGGTATGATGCATGATGCGAGTAGGGGTCGCGGCTGTTGGTGCAGGGGATGGGTGGCAGTACAGCAGTAGCCGCCGCTGTGGCTTACAACGGCAGCTGCCGTCAGATTAACGTTTTGTGTGCTGTGTTATCAGCTGCCATCAGACTCGCATTTGAGTATACTGTGTTTTCAGTGTGTAGTTTACGTGAGCGGCGGTTGTGCCAAACTCGAACCTCGGACGACTCCGTATGACCCCGATTGAAAACAAAAGCAAAGCGCAATATAAATAGCAGTGATGTAGTCTCAATCCTCGATGCCCGAAGCCTGGTTCCGGAAGCGAACGGTGTAACATGCCGTGTCGTACTGCAGGTGGCTTTTTACTTCCTACTAGGACTGTACTACTAGTAGAGTCGAGATGGGTGACTGCTATTTATAATCGTAGTTCTACTATTAAACACCAGTACACAGTACTTCCACTTTTAATAGTAGTTGGTCGCCGGGTCGAGATGGCGACCATCGCGGTCGCTGTTGCGTCCTATCGCACTTTTATCAGCATCATGTCGTGCCTCGTGTATCGGAAGCATGCGCATGCATTGTCAGAAGTATACCTGAGTAGCACCAGGTATAACAGAAGGTTTTAATTGTCAGAATAATTGTGTACCCAATGTAACAGAAGCATTGTCAGCACCATGCGCACCAGGTAAGATTAGCAGAAGGAATGCACCTGCCCTCAGGTCAATTCACATACATGCTGGATAATGAAACGCACCTGTGTCGTGCAGGAAATGCGGTCTGTGTCTGATGCAGGTTCTCTACTCCGCGCGCTATGGATGCCCTCTCAATTATGCCCTGTACCATTTTGGATGCCCTATAAACTATGCCCTGTATCTTTTTGGAGTCCCTGTAAGTTGTGCCCTGTACCCTTTTCAGTGCCGTACCAATTGTCCCGTGTACCCTTTTGGATATCCCCTAATCTGTGTCCTATACCAATTTGATTGCCCTTCCAATTGCGCCCTGTGCTCCCCAACCCTAACCCTATGTGGTCGATCCAGTCGTGGCGTTCGTCAGATCGGGTCTCCGGGCGGGCACCCCCCCAGTTGAGGTGTGTGAGAGCCTACTCGACGCATGTCTCTCTCCGGACCCCCGAGGCACCCGATACGCCGGCTGCGATAATATGACGGTGGTTTTGGTTTTGCTGGAGGGCTGGGAGGCCGCGCTAGCGACAAAGGCCTACACGCCGGGGTTAACATTTAGTGGGGGCAGGCTCGGGGGCGTAGCGGAAGCTGCCGCGGCGTTGTCCGCGACGCTGCCCAAGCCGCGGAAGTTGAACAATGTTCGCCCTCCGCTCCCGACGGAGTTCCGAGCGGTGAAGCGGCCGTCGCCCGCTGCTGCCGCTGGTGGCTCGATAACAACGACCGCAGCAGAGACTGCGATGGCAGCAGCAGCGACAACACCGAGAGCAACAACAGTGGCAACAACACCCGCAGCTATAACAGCGGCAGCAACAACAGCAACAACAGCGGATAGACCCAGTGGCGAAGGAGACTCGACCTTGCCGGCTAGTGGCGGTGCTAGTGCAACTGCTAGCGACACCAGTGCCGGTGCCACCGGTGCGGGCAACGTTGCCGGAGACAAAAACGTAGATACTATGAGCTGGCCTCAACGGCGAATAGCCGCGGGGAAGTTGGCACCACCCCGCACTGCCCACGGGATCGAGTTTGCCCTTGCCTCATTCACGCCGCCAGTGCTACCCATCGGGTACGCTTTTCACAGTGGTTCGAGGGCTAGCACCGGCAGAATCAGGCACAGCACTGTCACGGCGGGTGCCCCTGGTGGCCAGCCTATGACCGGCACGAGACCGCGGAGCTCGTCGCAGGCCCCGTCCCCCTCGAGCAGCGCTCGGCGACGCAATCCTAACATGCGATCGGCCACCGCGCCGATGCTACCGTCTCCTCTGTTGCACCACCGCCGCCCCCCGCCCTCCGAAGAACGGCTAGCGGCAGCAGCGGCTATCGCGGTTTTGGGGGAGGTGGGCGCGGCTGGAGCTGTAGCCGCGGCTGCAGCAGCAGAAGACAACGCAAACTCGACGTACCGACAACCTGCTGGTGTCAACAGTGGAAACGGTAGGCCCGGAAGAGCGCAGCGGGGTCTGCTGGCCGAGGTGTCCGCGGCGAATGCTGGGGAGGGGGTGGCGAGGCAACCGGCCCCTTCTGAGGATGCCGGTCTGGTGTTCGTGCCGGCCCCTGACGAGATGACTCCTGCAGAGGTCACGGTGACGGCGAAAGCTCCCCCCCCTCGCGCCCAGCACTCCGAGTAGCGAGGGGTTTTTTTCGTGCCCCCCAGTTTTCTGATGAGTTTTGTTTTGATTTGTCGCACGGTTTTACAGGAGAGTTTTGTTTGGTGTTGTGGGAAATCTCTGGGCGCATGTCACGTGCGGCGCATCCGAGGGTGGCGTATCTTTCAAATTCAAACTTTGGGCACGAATTTCGTCATTTCTCTCTACTAATATATAGCACGCGACCGTTACCGTATTATAGTTGTTTTCGTGCTGTGTTTTGATTTTTGTGGATGAAGAGCGTGGTTTCCGTGTCATTTTGTTTTGCTGTTTTATAGGGTAGTGCTCGGGTTGAGTTTCGTGTGTATGTGTGTATGTGCGTGTGTTTCGTTTGGCGATGGACTTTATTGAGGCACCATCGCCGGCCCCACCGTTAAACGAGACACTGGCATGGTGGGGAAGCGAAGGGGTTCTTAGATAAATCGGCTGCTGCTATTATCGTAGTGTAAGAGGTAACAGGCCCCCTAATTATTACCGATTGCCTCCCCGTGCCTCGCCGTCGGTTGAATCAACGGTTATGGCCTACAGCTGTGGACGCTCAAAAGAGCGTGAGAGTGTTTTGAGGGTATCTTTGACGACTTACTATCACACACCCCCTCCGAGAGCTTTCTTTTCCGGGGATTTTTTATGGTGAAAGTTTTCGACCTGACTTAACAGGCGTCCGTGATTGGTTGGTGAGGGTAGACACGAAACTGCCCTCTTGGTGCCTGTGGCTGCTCGATCCCTTCCGCTTTGCTGCTGCACGCAGTCAGCATTCTTAGCAGACTTTAATTGTTTCATGATGCGAGGAGACGAGACAAGATATCCTCTATAAGCTGGACATAAGGGGGGTCGGCCCAACCCAACATCAACGAACGAACAGTACAGGTAGTTCGACTGGATTTTATGGCGCCGACGACTGGCTGGCTTTTTTTAATCGAATCCGTCAAGGCCCTTCCTCTTGCTCAAGTATATACCAGGTAGTTTTTTTTTGTGCCAGCGAATTTTGAACATATTGAAACAATTTGTGTTATTCTTTAGCGTCGGTGGGGGGACGGAGGGGCAGAGGGGGGGGGGTCAATGTTGGGACAGTCTTGATAGTTGGTAGGAGAGAGCGTCCATATATACATAAATACCTGGTATACACTTACACAATAAACATGCATACCTGGTGTTTCCTGGCGTTAAGAAAAGGGCAATTGTTTAGATGTTTAAAGGGTGCCATTTGTAGTCTTCTTGTTTTGTTTTTTTTTCTGTGTGGGCACGGTTGCAACCTGCTGCTCACTCATGCACGCACCCTAGTGACATGCGTGGCATCCATTGCATTGCCGCGCGTGCTAAGCGGCCAGCAGTCTGTGGGTGATCTACAGCAAGCAGCAGCAGTAGAGGTGCAAGGTACAGCAGCAGCTGTCGCAGACGCTGGTTGTTGTTATGACATGGTCTTGGCCCTTTTAGCAGTGCACCTACCACCTACCCACCTACCCGCCTACCCACCCACCCACCCACCCACCCACGTGTTTTTTTTTTGTTTGGCGACAAAGTACTTGAGAATAGTGTGGGGAAAGGTTTGCAGTAGTGCAGTAGTGATGAGGCTAGGTTTGGAGTAGTACACTACTGGTGAAGGGGGTAGGTTTGCAGGAGTGCACCTCTGTAGTGGAGGGATTGATGTCCCACTGTACTTGTTGACAATCTCTGCATTGTTTGTGACGACGTCTGCCTGCCCTTGGTGTGTAAATGAAGCATTAGCTTTTGTGTCGAGATAACTTCCCTCAGTGTTAGCTGTTAAAGCTACGTTCTTCAGCTCTTGATACACGGAAATCGCGCGGAACGCTTCTTAAGCCACGCGACAGACCTTAGAATAAACCCATTAAAAAAAACAGATTACATGTATGTGTGTGCCGACCCAGAGCTGAGCACGGACCACCCCTCTCCAAAAAAGGGTGTGGTGCCACGCAACCCCAGCAGTGGTATGTCATTGGATGGATGGCAAGCAGCCCCAGCAGTGTAACGCCAACTCCCCGCGACAGCTGTAGTACCCTCCTCGCTTTCGGGACCCCCAAAATCGCTGCTTTATTGCTGTATACATACAGTAGTACCGTAAAGCATACCATCATCATATCATGATGCCTAACTCCCGAGTTTACAAAGCGTGAAGAACTAAAAATATACTATTAATAGTAGACTAGAACCCAAGAACTATAGACCACCAGATTTTTTTTTGTTTTAAACTAACGAGGCTGCGTCGAGTATATAACCAGTGCATCATACAAGTGCGTGAACACGAGTACCCATCCCATCCGGAGCTTGGGTCTGCCGAACAATGAATCCGATCAAGAGCCGCCGCCAGCAGCAAGCATCATATACCTGGTACCAAGAATATAACAACCACGAACACAACAAAAATTGTACGTGGTACATATCGTATGAAAAAAAACGCTTTTCTCGGCCCGTTTCGGCGGCCTGGTACCTGCCGGTACAGTACACAACAGCAGCATTATAACTACTACTGCTGTAGTTGATTGTGTTGATTGTAGTAACACATACGAAGTGCCTGGGTACATACATGCGCATAGAGGAAGCCGGCGCAAATAGGAGACCACTCCTACCATAAATATATACCGTAAAAAAGATAGCCTACAGTCGTAGTGTACCAGGACTACTACTACCGGAGGCTACAGTAAATCGAAAGTACTGTCCGGTACTGGTAGTAGAGTACGTGGCATTGCTCCAAGGCAATTGATGCACTAACGAGACTACGGAAATATTAGTCGCGTAGACTGGTGCTGCTATAGGCTACATAACTCTTCCACGTCGTGCAACAGCAGTGTGGTACAAAGCATGCTCTTGCTCAGCTGCTGCTACCACTACTGTTGCTCTGCTGCTCCTGCTCTGCTGCTCCTGCTCGTGGTGGCCCTGTTCATATAAGTGTTCATGTAACCCTCTTGAGCGTGTCCACTGCAATAAGAATACACAGGGTAACGTATCAAAGCGGCAACGAGCGAGCGGCTATGTGGGTATTTGGAGTAAAAAAATTACAATGTACCAGGTAACTGATAGAGACTGATAGCTGCTGATACCCTCGTGTCATAGACATCGGTTGAGTTGTTGCTTGCGAAAAGAATGTTTGTGCTGTGAAGCACCGCTGTCGAGGCATGCGCCACGTACATATGAATACATCAATGTCATGGAAGCAGCCACGAGATCGTCAGAAGAAACCAACCCTCGCAGGTACCAGGTATCTGGTTTACACCGGTACCTGGTACCATAGATATGATACCGCTAATGTTGCTACCTACAGTTACAGATGATGATAAATCGGGTAAAGCTTGCGCGTGGGCGGCCAGCTGCAAGCTGCAAACTGCCTTCAATTTGGACCCAAGCCATAAATAACTCTTCTGCTCTAGACGTCAAAAATTACGCATAAAAATTACGATACATAATAGTGAATGGGAAGCTCTACACCCCTAGTGCTAAAATAAGCTCCGAGAGTACGTACCCCTGCACCTCCAGTGTGATAGATACCATACCCCATACGAGTTTCAACGACTCACGAATGTGTACCCCCATATGCACGGTGAGTGCTGCAGATAAGAAAAACACAAAGGCGTCTGCTCGATCGCTTGTGGAGGTGTCAGCTAACGGCGGCTCGCTGCTCGGTTTTCTCCCCCATCGACGACAAATATTGGATGAAGACATAAAAACAACAACCGACGACCGAACCACGGAAAGCCTACAACACAAGGCACCACACTACACTATATACTCTGTACACTACACTACACTACACCGCACTGCTCGCACACCACACCACCACACCACACTGCACTTCCACCATATTTAACCAAGTAACGCCGCTATTAATAGCAGCAGAGGTGACAAATACACTTGAAACATATCCATACGCGTAGGACAGGAAATCTCGGCAATAAAGCCGGCACGCACACACTGCCCCAAGCACGGGCACGGGCACACCGCGGAAGCGTAAAGTGAAAGCGTGAAAGCAGGCACTCACCAAGCTCCGACATGTCGTTCTCGTTCTTGTAAACCTGGGAGCAGCAACGCAACAGCAACAAAAACATCAACAACCCAGCAGAGCAGCAAAAGCAGCAACACCATTCAAACAATTGATTCTACTGCCATCGAACACCTCCAGGGGCTATAATAAGACGGTACAAGGCGCTTCGCTCCGCGGGCGGCCTACGCCGCCCGCTACGCTCGCTCAGGAAGGAAAAAAATACATCAAATTATGCGTAGCGAACAGAGGTCCACGATTGAATTTAGTTTTTTTAAGGATCGTAATTGCAAACCGGCGACTTTATAATGCCAAGAGTCCCGCCGACGTGCTTCAGGAAAAAACAGCGCCGACGTCAGCTCGGACGCCACATACGCTTCGCGTCGCGGATGTCGTACGTACGTACATACCCCAGGTAGGGTACTACTGCTGTACTTGTTTTCTTCTTTTGATATGCTCTATGTCTGTACTGCTATGTATGGAAAAAGCGAAAGCACAGCACGGCACAGCAGCAAAAACAATGAAAATGAAACCGAAAACTCGGAAAGAAAAAAAAATCCCCATCCCCTCTCGTGCAATAATGTTCTGCCTGATTGGAGCACCTTACATCCGGTCGAAGAAAAGAAAAGAAAAAAATCGCAGAGAAGAGCTTCTCTCTCAGCCTCGTACGCCGCCCGCCCCTCTCGCGACCACCTCGCCACCGATTCGGTCCGGGTAAAGCTTTCCTTACTCTCCGCCACAGTGAGTCCTGTCGCCCGCCTCACGTTAAGCCCGGTGCTCACTGTGGCCGTCGCTCGCCAGCTCGACAATGTTGTTATTCAGACTGGGTACCTCCCTGTATGATTTTCACCCCGATCGCAAAAATAAGCACCGCTTGAACATTATCTTGCCATCCCGAACGACCTTTAAAACTCGTACATACTCTATCAAAAATCATAAATTGAAGCCAGACAAAGCCCGTTCATGCATCCCTCGTGTCTCGAGGCACACGCGACGCCTACGCACAAAAGCGGCGACCGCGATCCTTGCAACCCCCCCTCTACCCGCCAGCACCCACTGACACCCGCGACGGTGCCGGGCTTCCCCTCGGTGCCGTACTCGGAGTACACGCACGCACACGAAACGAAAGAAGAAAAAAGGAAGAAAAGACCGAGAGTGCCAAGAGAAATGGGGAAAACAACGAAAGAAGCAAGAAAGAAGGACCGAGAAAACAAAGAACCGCTGGAAAGGTCCGGCAAGTAATGAAAGGAGGCGGCTTGGAAGTGGGAGCTCTGAGAGGCCAGGGATGTACCAACCGAGCACGCTCAGGGGTTGTGATCTAAGTATGTAGGGCTATGCGTAATTCTGCCCGCTTCAAGCTGGAGACTCAAAATACAGAAGGAAAAAAATGATCCCCATCGACGTACGCTAAAAGTACTTTCTTTTACAGTTATTCGAATTTCCTATCAATAAGGTGTACCCATTTTTGTGAGGCCCATCGGCGTGCAGTAAAACTACCTTTCCTGATATTTAGTCACAAATACAAGTGGTTCTGAACTTTTGTGTATGCCTCTCCGGCATCTGTGCATGGTTGAAAACGAAATGACCTTGAACAATACAGTGAATGCTCCGACTACGGTGCGTCTATTCGCAAGCGGTTTTTTCTTCAGCCATCTGTGGCATAACCTGATGTGTCCACGGAGCTCTGGCGGGACCGCGAGCTTCCACTGGGTAGTGCGGGACGGCGAGGCTGTGCAGGCATGTCTGTGGAAAGTCTCGTACCACACCAGCGGGTCTGGGGGGAGTATCTGACATCGCGCTAGCCTGTGCCTGCATCGTGTAAATTATAATTATTGGCCGATTGCCTCTCTTACGGTCTCGTGTATATGCCCTAGCAACTCCGGCCAAGCTATCCGCAGGATTCGTGGCGATGGCCCAACTATTACAGGCTCTGAGTGGCACTGGGCGGTGTCACAGGGAGTTCCAAAAACACAAGTTTTTTTCTAACGGGTTTGAGCAGATCTAGGCTACATATAAAAATCACACCCACCGGAGAGAGCACCAGAACAGAGCGCCCGAGCTGTGTACAGGATATGCACTTCCTGCACACAGTTCACGAGGACGCAGTCTTTGCGTATTTCAACTCAGCCTAACTCGGCGGGGTGTGTGATATATCAAGCAAAGCGCGCCAGGCGCCTTCCTCGCTGCAGCTGAAAGCGCCACATCTATATTCATCATACGAGAGCCATCATAATGAACCGATCTGGCAGTCAGCTATGAACTTACCAGGTATACAGCAGTGTTTCCATTCCCCTTGCTTCACTCGTTTCTCTGCACCATTCGACGCTCGTTCGAAACAGCAGCAAGCAGTAGCAAGCAGCCTCAACCCCACTGCTGTCGTCGTCGTCGTTTTGTTTGCTTGCGTGTATGCTCTGTTTATGGTGCTGCTAAGTACGAGATACGAGTAGTCGTCGTATGATACCTCGAGTTCAGCTACTTTCTACGTGCCTCACAAATCACGCGACCGCGCTTTCTAACTCTGGTGGTGTCCATTGCAAGCCCTCGTCATACTCGTCAGCTGCTTGAGCTTTGTCGCCGTTGCTCCCTGGACAGTGCTGCGAGCTGCGGGCGGGGCGTGCCTTCGTGCAGCACGCAACACGTACCGCGCAGCCTCTCATGATATACCCCCTGTTCCCTTTTTCTGGGCCATACAGGTGTATAAAATCCTACTTTAATCAAGTCGGACCACTGCGACACGAAACCGGTGGCGGATCAAATACTGCGGCACGATTCCGACGGGCGTGCGCCGACGATAAATTGCCGCCAAATTTGACCCAAATTTGGAAACAATGTATGACGAACTGCCCGTAACGGGAGAACGAAAGTGGTCGTCATGAGCCAAATTTTATCATGCGCATGTCGATGTGCATGGTGTTGAATCGAGATTGCCCCGCTGGATTCCTCGGTCATCGGTTACCGCCACTTGGTCTTCATCAACTCCTCTCAACATATTTCACACTCCCTTCCAGACCAAAACCAGCTGCTCAACATCACCTCCGCCTTATCATCACATCTATCTGAAAACCTCGCGCACGACTTCCCCTCTCCTATCTTCATCATAATGTCTGCTGCTGCAGCAAGGTACTGCGGGAAGGGCGAAGCAGTGGAGACCTCTCTTCTCACTCCGACTACCCCGTTCACCTCCGTTACGCTCATAACCCCAAGTTAGCCTGCGTCGAGTTTCAAGTGTTTGGAGGTGGTCATCCACTTCATAGGGTTTTCCTGGTACCCTTGTCCGTTCTTTGAATTTAGGAGTTCCTGGGTTACTCTACTTCATCTTGCGTGTGTCTGTTTCATCCGTCATCAGTAGTGCTTAATTGTAGTAGTTGCAGCAACTCCAGCGATCGGATTAGTGACTTCCGGTTATCTAACCTTATCGGGGACCCGTTCAGGAATCAATCTCGTGCCCCGGGTTCCAACCTTTGCCTGTTATGGGCGAGTACATATCTCCCAGCTTTGCCTACTGTAGTATGGGCGAGTATTTCCCCATTCTGATTTCGTGTACCACTGTGCGAGTTACCACCCCTTTGTTTCGTAGCGTGTGTTGACTCATCCTCCTTATCCACTACCTCTTCGCCTTTTATTTCAAGTGCTCTACCATAATAATCGAGCCTGGAGACCAGCAAGGCGCCGTCTGTAGACGTCACACCGTCGTACGGCGATGACCATACATATGGCAGGTTTTACCGGATACCTGGTACATGTTTACCACGTGTAGCCTGGTGATGCTTGTCGCCGTGATGCTTCCAACGCATATAGTTCACTAATCCTTACATCATTAATTAGGTATCGTATTGTCATATTATCCTACTATCATATTATCATAGTGTAGTGTGTCATGTTATCATGTTATCATACTATTAATATCATACTATCCTGTTGTAGTGTGTGACATATTATCATGCATCTGCCACAATCTATACGTAGGCTCATATTATTCTCGTGCCATAGTGTTCGTCATTCCACGCTGTCCAGATATGACAAGAAAAAAAGTTGCTTACGCATATCAGTACCCAGTCTGCCCTTACATCTCCAGAATGGGTGTTATTTTAAATGGTAGTAATCTATAGGTATCACTACTACGAAGATATACCCAACACTCGTTGGGTGGCACGCGGGGGGGGGGGGGGGGGGGGGGCTATGTGACCCTACCATCAATAACAATAGACACCAGTAATGAGTCACGACAGGGAGGGAGGGAGGGAGGTGGAGGAGCAGGGCGAAGCTCGTAATAGGATGGAAAACCAACAGACAAGCAAATAAATACAGTGCTACCTACTGTAGAAACAAGAGCTACGTCCTTATCGTGCACTGAACAAACAGACAAACAAATAAATACAGTGCTACCTACTGTAGTAACAAGAGCTACGTCCTTATCGTGCACTGTGAGATACCCTGGTATTTATAGCCGCGTGACGCAATAGAGAGGGGCGTGTTTATCTCACATCGAGGGCAGCCAGGACCACGTCGTCCTTGTTGAGGTACCTCTCCATGATAGCCGCCGCCTGGGCCTCGCTCACGACGCTCATGGTGGCAAGCTGCTGCAACAGCTCCTACGCAAGCGCAAGGGGGAGCAACGGGCGATTGGTAGATAGAGTGTGAGATGGCTGACCATCAGTCAGCTGCGTGCAGCCTTTCGCGGAGTTTTGCCTCTTTGCTTTGTACCCGACTTCGTGCGTTTGTGGCTTGACGCCTGTTTTTTCTTGATACATATGATTGACGAACGCTAGGTCAGTTAGTCAGTTTCTTGATGAATCCTTGTGACGAATGTCAGGTCGGTTAGTAAGCTCACTGTACATCACACCCCAAGTCCAGCCAAGGCACGCATTACTCCATGCGCATGGCTTACTCGCGGCCCGAACCCTAAGTCGCACAGGGTTACGAATTATAACTCTAACCCTACGCTATACAACGCTACGCTACGATACGCTACGCTATATCACTACGCACACTACCTATACCACACTACACTACGCTGTATCACGACACACACACTACACTGCACTGCACTTCTACACCCTCACTCGTATGTGCCGTACATGTCTATATTCCGTACTGGTGTGTACCTACCGCCTTCAAGTCTAAATGCCGTACTGGTATGTATGTACGTACAATTTATGTTGGCATATACAATACGCTGGACTTAGAGGCGACCACGACTAACCTATCTAAACTATTGTATGTTTGTAGAAGACACGCGACGTATATTTAAGTGGGACCGGGGGGGGGGGGCTCAGTGTCATGAATGGTCGTCGTCGTATGACGATACACCTTCGCATCCCTACAATACCGGGATGGAGCACGGGGCTTTTCACCGACCAGAAAGGGGGGGGGGGGCAGACGATTGACGGGTCAGACAACGAAACGTTCTGGCCGGGGCATGCCTTCCTGGTGAAGCCTAGAGGGCGACGCCATGTACCAACCAAGTCACCAACCAATATGTATGACGGTACCAGTCACCTGGAACAAGCCCTCCTTCCCGTCCCGCGCGAGATCGACGCCCTTCCTAATGCGCCCCTCTACAGAAACAGGCAGACCAGGGTTTCCATCGCCGCCGCCACCGACACCAACACCTCCTTCAGCTCCCATGTAACCACCGCTAGAGACACCAGAGACAGCACCGCTCAAGCCCCTAGAAGTCGGCGACGGCTGTATATCAACAATTCGTTTACCGAGACATGTCACAAGAAAACAAAAAAGAGTGAGTGTGAGAAGCATTTTGTCGTAGCGCAGTTTTATTTACTTTTTTTATCTCGGCCTTCTCTGTTTGGCTGACTTGCCGCAGGTCAATCGTTTCGTTTCACGGTTTCGGCTGTCACTCGCTGTCACTCGCTGCCACTCGTTTGACGGAAGGCGTACCATCAACATCTTTTGGCGGAGAGAGGGACAATAAATGCACGCCTCCATGAAGGGATAGCATCACCCCATCTTCTCTTTTACGGAGGGAACCCTGTTCGCAGGTGGGCCTCGGCAACGATTATTTTGCCATTTTTGGTGACAAATGGAGATGAAAAAACGTGCATCTGCGCCACCGCACCATGTCTAGACGATACGTCTACTGGTCCGAAAAGAAAAAAAGCATGGCCCGCAAGGCGTGGCGCTTAACCTCGTTGGGAGTTACTTGACTATACGGGGGAGGGAAGAAGTAGAGCAAAACTGGAAGGTGAACGGGTTTCCACCATACGAAGCCAAATCGTAGGGTGGGGTATGGCAGTCGCGCTTGCGACTTGACCTACAGTACTGTAGCTTGGACTATTATACATGGTTGATAGTCCACACTAACTCTTCATTGCATTTTCATTCCAAGAATTTTCCCAGAAATATCCTAGGCGATCGGGGTCACGGTTTGATAGGATCAGACGCGTGCTGCGATGGGGGTATGATAGGTATGTAGCACTTTTTGGCCAAGATATGTCACTGGGATTGACCGGGCTCCTCAACACTAACCCCTTCAGAACCGCAGTCCCGTTTGGGGACAAAACTACTTGAAATTTAACTGGTTTGTCCCCAGAACGGGACTGCGGTTCTAAAAGGGCTAAGGGGCCCCGAGATAGCGACCATAAGAATGGTCACCCCAAGTTAGGATGTTGTCGACCGTCTATGAACAGTGTCAGCGCCCAGAGGTATGGATAGCCCGTGGCCTAGGACCCAACCATTGTACTGTAACTCGGGAACAACCCACCATTGCATAACATCCCCAATCACGCCGTTACCGTTGCTGAAATCGGCATTTTTTGTCGTCAAATTTCCCCTTTACGTCCAAAGAGGGTGATCAACCAACATCGTTGAAATACTGCTATCGAAAAAAGAGTAGTCTCGTGTTTTACGGTATATATCGTTATGTACCTACTCTTGATAGGCTTTGAGATTGTCCCTTCCGCTTTAGATTTTCTCAAAATCAGTTTTGGGGAGACCTACTATTAGTACTAATGAACTCTTTACAGAGTAGAGTTCCTCAAGTGAGTATGATAAGCCTCGTAGCTCAACTATTGATGGGTACACTGATAAGTCGAGGTAAGCAGTCTGCAATCCTCGGGTATAAGGCATACTGCTGCAAGGCATACTGCTGCAAGGCATACTACTGTAGCGCATACTACTGTAAGGTATACTACTGTAAGGCATACTGCTGTAAGGCATACAATTATACCTCGATGGACAAGCCAGCCTCGCGCTCTAGCACGTGTCGCGCCACCCTTCCGAGGGTGTCCTTCAGCTCCTTCGCATCCGAGTCCATCCTGTCACGCCAGGTACCATACACCGATGCCGCGGTATATATACGGGGGAGGGGGGGGGGGGGGGGGGGAGGGGGGCGTTCAGGTCCATAGTTTTTGTGAATGACGGCCCCCTGGATCGAGACAGAGGAAGTGCGCGACGCCCGTCCCACAGTAGAGAGGCGAGCTCATTTGGTGCTTGCTTGCCTTAGTCGTTTGACCATTGACAACGCAGCCCAATTGACACGAAACACCGTTCCTATTTCTAATACGCAGACACCTCCAGCATTCTGAGGGCTAAGTACGCGGCCGTAGAGGGCATTGAGGCACATTTTTTTTCCGACCTACGCAGCATATTTTCCAATCCTGCTGGTGTGTTACATGTTTATTCTAGTCCATGGTTGATGGCAATGTTTATCGATCTGAAGCAAGTGCAAATATTTCTCATTTTGTAAACCTGAGAACAAAACGTATGCCCCCTCTCCCCTAGTATGCCCCCACAAGGAGTTCTAGAAGAATGGAGGCGAAGGCCAAAACCAAACACGGCGACCCCAGCACGGAATGAACGAAAAACCAAGATTTTTGCTACGCACCCCTTTCTGTCAGGTGCGCCTACTCGTGGAAGAAGGGAGAAGAACACGAGGGATTGAAAACCGTTGGCGCCTAAGCGAAGGCAAGCACAGGGGCAACGATAAAGACCATGACAACGACAAGAGCAACCCTAACCCTAACCCCAACTCAAAAACACAACGAGACCGAGAACGAAAACGACAATGACGAGGACAACGACAATGACAACAACGATAGCAACATCGATACAGACGACGATATCGATATTAATACCGGTAACGATATCGACAACAACGACGGTACCGATAACGATAACGACAATGGCAACCACAATGACAATGACAACACAGCGGAAAGGACGGCGGCAGTACGACCAACGCTCAAGGCTTACAGCGGTACTCGTGAACTCCAACCCTACCTCAACACTCCCTGTCAAAAAAATTACGTCAACATGAGTGAACACTGGACTTCACTTGCCCCTAAGGTCGCGGAATCGGACACCTGCCCTAACTCACTTGAAGAGCTCAACGGCCCCTTTGACGTTGGCATCCCCGCAGGCGATCGCCAGTCTCAGAGCCGCCGACTCGCTCTCGTCCAGCCCCATGCCGTCCACAATCCCCACCACGGTGACCGCCACACCATCATCGTCATCATCGTCACCATCATCATCGTCACCATCATCACCACCATCATCATCAACACCATCGTCCGCGTCGCCACGCGTTTTACTACCGGCCTTGCCCTCTAACCCTAACCCTGACCCTGACCTTGACCTTGACCCTGACCCTGCCTCCAAGACGATGGCTGCTGCTGCTGCTGCTGCTGCCGCTGCTGTCGGCTCCGCCTTCGGCGCTGCCGCCGCCCGCCAGTCTGTGATATCTGAGATATCTGTGATCGATGGTGTGTCACCCTTGGTGTTTATGGGTTGGAGGATCTGGCTGAGTAGAGACGATGATGACGGGGACCGCCCGTGACCTTGGTGGGTGGATAGCTCCAAGTCGGATGACGTCATCGCCGGTGCTCTAAGAAGGTAGGGAGCGTGGCCGAACAAAGAAGAACGGTTGCCGGGCAGGGGGTACTCGTATCAAGTATCAAGTACCTGGTATGAAGTATGAAGTATTTGTATGTTAGTATATGATTAGGGAGGAAGATTGCATTTTCGACCAATTCCAACACAAAAAATGTGAGGGAGCGTAGTACAGGTTTTTCCCACACGTTTTTTTCGTTCCGTCTGTCCTGGACATTTTTCTTCGCCGGTTTTGCACGCTGCCGTTCTGGCCATTGAAGGGCTACCCATTGTCTAACCCTGATAATACAGAGCGGCGGGGGCAGAGCATACGCTGGTAGAGGTTCACACGAACATAACGCCATACTATTGGAGGGTCCGATTAAAAAAAGGAGATTTCAGGTTAGCTTTACAACAGCGGTAGGTTGACCCTCACATACGTTACCCATGGTGCCAATCACGGAAAATCGGCAACAACAATAATATCGAGGTAAAAACAGCGCACAGCCCGGGGGGGTACTACAACAGGCTACAGCAAGCGGGACCGGGGTGGTCGACGAGACGTCAGTCAAGAAAAAAAGAAAAATCAAGAATACATACACGGAATTATCGTGTGTGTGCCCACACTGCAACTGGTGGGTCAAACGCCTACTGGTGAACCCGTAGGCCGCACTTTCACCTACTGGTGTACCTACTGTACCTACTTTGGGGGGTACTGTACCTTTGATGTACCTACTGTACCTACTTTGGGGGGTACTGTACCTACCTGTTGTGCCGATTTTTCTCGGGTTCTTCACATGAAGAACTCTATATCTCACCCAACACGCGACCTTGGGATAAATTGCACCAGCTACGCGATGAACACTCCCATCAAACACGCTACCCTCAGCCAGTACGAGTAGTAAATACAATTGAAATAAACGCATTCTATTAATAATACCTGGTGCGGCATTGCAAAGATGGTATTAATAGTCGGTATTTCCTCCGTTGAGCACCATAAACATTAATAGGTTAAGAGCCCCGTCAGTCACAACTATTTGGGGCAAAACACACTATAGACATGTACTAACAATACAGTACGTGTAACAGCTCCTCTATAGCTCTGCTGCCAGGCCATTGCGGCTGTTGTACAATCGTCAGGCTACTGTACAGCTGCTGTACACTCGTTCGGCTGCCGTAGGGCTACTGTAAAGTCGTTCACGAGTCCTCTTCAAGCGAGAATACTGCACAGGGGAACAAGGAGGGGCACCTCAGGGGGCCGCCAAGTGCTCGACTGCAGTCCTCATGAACAAGAATCAAGCGTCCTTAGTACATTCGCGCCTTGATATCACCCCGGGTGACAAACAAAGCATAACCGAAAAAACAACCACCCGCAGGGATGTTTGCGCAGGGGAGGAAGACGAGGCACTCAACGGTGTCGCCAACTGCTCGATTGCAGTCTTGACCGGCAATATGAAATGGCCGAAACGTTTCCGTCGGATGGGCCTTGGAACGGTCCTCGGCACGTTCGCTTAGAATGTACCAACGTCCGTTCCGAGGCCGTCTGACTGAGGCGTTTCGGCCAATTCAGATACACGTTCAAGACTGCAATCAAGCACTTGGCGGCCCCTCGGGTGCCTCGCCTTCCCCCCCAGAAACAAACACCCCTATCGTATACACGGGAGTTATTCACACGGGGTGATATCTTGTAATGGGGTGGTATAAAAACACACACACAGTATTGGTTTGGTTCACCATCCCGCCAGATAGGCAATGCGTAACATGAACTGCACACAAACCACACAGCAGGCGCCTAAAGCGAACATCAGAAGATACTACAGTTAGTAAGTACCTGGATATACGACATTACTGCTGTTCGTTTTCACGTTATATATGAATCGCACATGTAATGTATGTGTCCGTGCGGCCTTGACACTAAGACTCTAGGCCGCTGTGTGCCCAACGACACCAGGGCACCTAGTGTAGTGTCGTCCCGACTATTTAATCCTAGCGAGATACAACGCTTAGCGGTCACAGACTGCGAGACAAACGAAATCAAATCCATTGCGAAATACCCAGGTAAGCAAAAAAATGCCAACGTACCGGGTACGAAAACACAACAAACACAAGAAGCCCCGGTGGGAGGGTAAGTGCTGGCAGTAGGATCGACATATTCCCACGCTACTGTCTCCTATTAATACTATAGAACCCTAACCCTAACCTTCAAAGTAACGCACGACACAGGTCAGGCAGAAAGTGGTGAGCTTGACCACTTATGTTTACCCGTGGGGGTGTTTCCACAGAGCATGAAGGCGAGGCACTTGAGGGAGCCGTCAACTGCTCGATTGAAGTATTCATGGATGTTGTCGGGATGAAATGAAAGCTTTCCGGAGCATGGCCTTGGAAGGGCCCGGGGCACATTGACGCCTTCACGCCACCCCGTAAGATAAAACTAAATCACCCGTAATGGACGTACGGGTGTTATTGCAGGAGAGGACGGAGAGGCATCTCAGGGGGGCGCGCACTGCTCGATTGCAGTCTCCACGAGAAGCGATCGAAAACGACGAAAACAAACTTGCACGTGGCCTTGAAACTATCGTCGCCGATTGACTTTGGTGTACGCACCCCTCGAGCACCTCCCCTCCCTGACCTACCCTGCCCAAGAGCATATAGTACCAAGTACATGTTTTTTAAGTTATGTTTAGTTCATCACCCGGGGCGATATCTTGTAGGTACGGGCGGTACCCAACGAACTACTGGCAGTAGTTTTGTTTTGGTACGTCATCGCACCTCAATCTTCCCGTCAGGCGAACAGTGCCGGTAGGAAATTACATATATAATATACATGGGTTATATATATATATACCAGGGTTAGATATATGGGTTATATAATATATATATATATATATATTTAGGGTTATATATACCCTAACCCCACGCACAACACAGACATGGAGGTCTCGTAAGGTCAAGTCCTTTTTTCACCCGTCCGCCGAGGGATTGAAAAAATATGTATCATATACATCATATGCATCATATACAGCAATACCAGCCTGGCCTACTGCAGAAGTATAAACACTGTGTGGAGCCGAACTACATACAAAGTCGATAAAATGTACAAAATCGGGGTTACAGTCCCGGCCAGAGCGCTATTAATAGTAACCCCTGGTATCACGTACTACGCTAAATAAGTCATTCAAAAACGGCACACGACCGACATGTGAGTGTGAGCTTGTAAGTGTTGCAGTAGTTTTATGCCTCCCGCCGGAGGAATCTAAAACAAAAAACTAAACTATTGGTAAAACAAATTTAGAAAACAAGCCCAAAGGTATCACAAAAAAAACAAGCCCAAAGGAATCATAACATAACAACAATAAAAAGACCAAAGGTATTACAACAACAAAAACGAACCCAAACGTATCATACGCATCGGTAAAACAGGTTGGTACATACTATTAATAGTATACCTGGCACCATACACCAGATACCAGGCTACATACCATGTACAGCAATAGTAGATTGTGTTGCCAAGACACTTGCTGCTTCCCCGGCTAGCTATTTACGTCATGCTCAAGGCCGAACGGCTGGACCAGCACCGCTATCTCAGTGCTCGAGCGCAAAACATGGCACGAACACCGCGCCCCCGCATCAGAGACAGAGACAGCAGCCGGACAAAAAGGTTGACAGCAAAATTCCCATAAAATTATTCATCAGCTTGACCGGGGCGGGTGCCGTTTCAGTACACCTGGCAACGACCTATTAATAGCATAGATCTTCCAGCGGTATATTATAAATTTCCAGGGAAATTGTAACACACTACCATTAGTAGTGTAGAGAGGAAAAAATGTGGTCCGCAGTTTCAAAATAGTGCTCCACAACTCGGAATAATAATTTTTAAAAAAATGCTCGACCGCGACGCAGCCGCGTTTCTGACCCGTTTCCGGCCCGTTTTCGGTCCGGGCTGGGTTCAGGACGAGGGCTAGGGTTGGGAATTCGGTGCTACGCTCGTGCCTTGATTCCACCTCGGAAGTCCTTCCGACTACCAGCAGGAGAATCGTGAGCAACCAGCAACCGGATCCCTGGAAAATATATTCTATTGATAAGTCGCTGTCAGGAAGACTTTGATATTTACCAGGAACATTTTAAAGAAAAAAACACCTCAGCTGCCGAGATGGACAAAATCGTTGAAAAACATTCTTGCGAGCTGCGTCATTTTTTTTTTTTTATTTTGGGGGGGGGGGGGGGGGGGGGGGGGGTATGGCTGTCTGGCGCCTGGCACGGCATTTCACTCCAAAAGCTACGTATCGCTTACCGATTTTGACCCCTAATTGGCGGCGTTTTGGCCCTGGTTAGTGGTGAGCCTTTAGTCGAACCGCCCTTGCAACAAGAGCAGCAGTGGTGGCGGCGAAAATTACCTGCGCTTGCCTGCCCCTACGACTACTGTACCTTGGCCAACGAGATTCGTCTTTCGTAATCTGGGCGAGTCCTGTAAATGGAAGTCCTCTGGCACCTTACGTTTACAGTAGTATTCATCCATGGCACCTGGTAAAAATTATTGGGATAACTGCCACGGCCCACACTATTCAGTTCACGCCATCGCTTGGTGATTTTGACTCAAAATTGCCGGAGTTGCGGCCCGTCGAAAACACAATACGGCTAATAATACCGTCTAAAAGAAAGGTGCTATCAATATTAATAATAATAATAATAATAATAATAATAATAATAATAATAATAATAATAATAATAATAATAATAATAATAATAATAATAATAATAATAATAATAATAATAATAATAATAATAATAATAATAATAATAATAATAATAATAATAATAATAATAATAATAATAATAATAATAATAATAATGATGATGATGATGATCATAATAATAATAATAATAATAATAATAATAATAATAATAATAATAATAATAATAATAATAATAATAATAATAATAATAATAATAATAATAATAATAATAATAATAATAATAATAATAATAATAATAATAATAATAATAATAATAATAATAATAATAATAATAATAATAATAATAATAGGTACCAGGTACAGTATTTAATACCACTGTAGACTCTAAGCGATAGTCAAGCCGTGTGGTCGTCTGGCTGTACTTTGAGGTGCTACTACCACTGTTGTGCTACTGGTGTGCACAGTGCTACTTGATAGACTTCGTGTAGTGCTATTCTACTGCAATGCTACTGGTGGAGTGCAACTGAAATATGGTGGTACTGTCTGTCAGTCTGTCTGTCTGTCTGTCTGTCTGTCTATATACTATTTTAGAGTGCGAATGCGAGTATTGTCTCCACATGAAACACCGAAACCGTTATTTCTACCGGAACTTAGGGTTAGGATTGATCTACAGTATCATCCTATTACAGTAATAATAGATATATCATGTGGTCCAAAAGTACTACTGCTGTACTTCGAATTACGTCCTCTTTTCTACTAACGTCTCGACATCCCCCCGAGAGCGGCAACGGTCATCTCAACGGCTATCTCAACTGCCATGCCGACGACCATCTCACGGGATAACTGCTAACAAATACCGAACGACGAAACCTCCACGGAAGGCGGGCAGCATTCGTACCTACTACCTGCTGCTGTGGCACTACAGTAGTGTCTCCTGCTGTGGCATCACTACCAGCCGAGCAGCGAAGCCTGTGCACATACACAGCTGAAAGCTGAAGTCTAGTCGCAGAGCACTCGTGCACGAGTGATACCTTGTCCTCCTAAAAGTATGATGATGATGATGATGATGGTGATGATGATGATGATAGTGGATGGTGATGACGATGATGTTCCCACCTGTGTGAATAGCTCCTTTCGCTCCGTGCGCTCGATAAAACAAACAAGAGTCCGTGGTCACACACACGGGCAAAAAAAGCGTCCCGTTCTAATTAAAAAAAATCCGAAAACTACACGATGCAACAGTAACAAGTTTCAAGACACGGCACCACTCACCTCTCCAGGATTATCTTGATGCTGTCCACCAGCTCAGACACATCCTTCGAAGACTCGAACACCGAGAATGCCGCCAGCGCCGTGGGATCCTGTCGCATCGCATCACAGCCATGGCACAGCCGTCGTTGAAACCATTGTTGCAATCAAGGCACAACCATTGTCACCACTGTTGCCACAACCATCGTCACAATCATGCGATTGTCACAATCATGCCACGACAATCATGCCACGACAACCATGTCACAATCATGCCACGACAATCATGCCACAGCCATGTCACCATCATACGCCATTCATGTCACAACCATGTAACAATCATTACTACGATGATACCGTATCCGACGTAAGGAACCACCGCGGATGATAAGTATTTCGCGTGTTGTTTTCTACATCACCCGGGGTGGCTTTCCGTTGTCGGGTGGTATCTAACTTACCCCAATGATAGTAGACATGACGTATTCGAGTTTTGTTTCCCATCACCGGGGGGTGGTTTATCGTGGGGGGTGATATCCACGGGGGGTGATAAGTTATAGCAGCACGATGGGTAGGATTTCGGACACTTCGCACACTCCCCCAGAGCACAGAGGGGGGTGATAACGGAGGTGACACCGCAAGCCGCGACAATTTGCATCGTTTGACGCTTTCAGGCAGCAGTTGCAAGGGGGGGTGATAACATCGCGTAGAAATACCGATAAGGTGTACACATGATATACCACCAGGTCCGCAAGAGCCCGTGTGTGTGATGACGAGGTGTAGCAACGGTGGCCATATTGTTTGCATGCCACTAGCTCCGAAATTGTTGACGTTCTCATCGTCCTCAGATACGCTATACCTGGTATATCATATCAAAACTACGGTATATCGATGATGATACCGGTAACGCCTCCTGTTTGAACCCCGGGGGTGCTAGCCTGCAGCCCGTACTTGCTGCAGCAACGAATGACTCGGAGGTGGTGCTTCCCAGCCCACCCCCTCAAAAATGTTCGTTTTGCTATGTTGAATCCTGCGCACCCAACCATGAGTGTACCCAAAACCAGGTTTTCCGAACTACTATTTGCCGGATCCAGGTTTTCCGTGGTAGTCTGGTTGGTGGTAGTCTGCCATTGTGAGCTATCATATTAGAGAATGCTGGAAAGCAGCGTGTACAGCACAGGGTGTTCTAACATACCCCGGTGATAAACCTAGCCTTTTGCTCTTAGTATCCATCGCCAGGTGTGGTTTTTTGTGGTAGGGTTGTACGAAAGAGAAGGGTGGTATCTTGCGTCAATTACGGTAGCCAATACCATGCTACAAACCACTAGGCGGTAATCAAGTCCCAACCATTCAAAACCATGTCACAACCATCGTCACCATCACGCCACAACCATTATCGCGATTACTCATAAGTATTGCCACAATCATTGTCACAGATCATGTCACAACCATGTTATGATCACAAGCATTACCACAAGCATCGTCCCGATCATTGTCACATCCATGTTATGATCATAAGTATTGTCACAGGCATGTCACAATCACTTGTCACAACCATGGTACGATCAGAATCACTACACACAACCATGTCATCGTCACTAACACAACCATGTTACGATAATAATCAATGTCACAACCATCTTACAAGCAGGATCAACGTCACAACCGTGCCTTCACCAGTGTCGCAACCATTGTCACATTTGCACAACCTTTGTCACAACCATGCCAGACAGACAAACAGGTCGCACGTACCACCTCGCAACCATGTCACGACCAAGTCACAACCATTGCCACAGATCCTTACACGGCTTGCACGCTTCTACAAATAATACTATTAATAACAGACGCAATATAAAACGATAAGCATTCGTCGTTTTTTGGTAGCTACGAGGTATGCCACAGTATAACAAAGGGCTAAGGCCGCCGTTTAACCTTCTGGTATTCGTGGCATGTAGTTTTAAGAAAAACCGTAAGCACAACCCGACCAACAATCCCATTGGCTATCTTTGGTTACCATTGGCTACGAATGGCTACCATTGGCTACCATTGGCTGCCATTGGCTACCATTGGCTGCCATTGGCTACCATTGGCTAGAGCACTTGACAAATCAGAATGAAAGCACAAACGGGTTGCAATTATAACGGGCATTCCCACATCGCTTGAAGGAGGCCCGTCCCCCGTCGGAAACCTTTTGGCCCAACAGCACCCCCTATATCTCACTGTGGAGACATACCGCGCTGCAGAGGCATGGCTCGAAATGTCCGGCCAGACGAAAAAAGATGAGGTGTTTGCCTTCGTACCTCACGCGAGAGGAGGAGAAGCAGCCGTGTGGCATCGGACGCGCTGAGAACCCTCGTCTCGTGCATGAGCAGCACCACCCGCTCTCTTCCCATCTGCTTCGCGTCCGCTCCTGGCTCCTCCTCTTCACCCCCTCGCCCGCTTCCTGTGTCTCCGTCTCCGGCTCCGGCTCCGCGTGGTGCTTCTGACGGACTATCGGTTTGATCTTGCCCTCCCACGATGGCGAGCAGGGCCCCGACCAACAGGCTCACGTCCTGCCAAGATAAACCAAACCATAGCGTCCGACGCGTGTTGTCATATTCGCGCCAAGCTTGTCAAGTACTTGACGAGCCGAACAAGATTCGAGTACTGTACGAGTACAGGTTGGCCGTTCGTTTACACTCTATGAAGCCAGTTGGCCCATCATACATCAAATATTCTGCGGGTATATATAAAAGGAGATTGCGGTATGATCTCTTGACCGACCACCCCCTCCACAAAAATGAGTACCTGGTATATTCAACAGTAACGCCAAAAGAGGTGTATTTTACGAGTACTGTAGCTCTATCATCTTCTTACTGGGGGGAGGTCGACTAAGTATTGGTTCTCCTGTTTGTTTCCGTGCTGTCGACTATCGCGCCAGCAGAACGGACCCCGGGAGGCAACGACTAAAGTCTCTTACTATCTCCGTGTGCGCATCGTAAGGAAGCGCGCGCAGCTTAGATGTGTTACCACACACACATGTCCACCTGCGAGTGCACGTAGTTCCTGTAGGCGTGCATTACTCCGGGGTGCTGGTTCTCGATGAGGCCTGACAGGTGAAGTGCCTCTGCGGGCCCGATGCGCTTGTCTCCCGCCATGCAGTCGGCCAGCTCCTGCAAGGACATTTTCATTTTTGAGCGGCATACGTCAGAGAACATCCACGGACTATGACAACAGCAACGACAACAACAACAACAGCAACAGCAACAGCAACAGCAACAGCAACAGCAACAGCAACAGCAACAGCAACAGCAACAACAGCAACAGCAACAGCAACAGCAACAGCAACAGCAACAACAACAACAACAACAACAACAACAACAACAACAACAACAACAACAACAACAACAACAGTAACAACGACGACGATGACACCAAAGCCAAGAGTGACACCAAAGCCAAGAGTCGTAGAGGGGAGAGAAACCTGAACGAGGAACGTAAAAAGGCTAGTGGTAGACGGAATCTGAGCCAACGAGAAAGCGACAATGCCAACCCCAGCCGGTTGAAGTCGTCACGTACCGCCTGCGATGCATCGTTCGGCCTACCGGCATATCACAGCAGTAGTAATAAGAGTGATAAGAGGGTGTCGTGACGTCACTGACACACAGTCGAGAAGTAGTACTAACATATCAGGTTCCAACCATTTCGTGACCCAGATGTGTACTATCGACAAAAGAAAATGATGCGTTCGGTCTTACCAACCAATCGCCTACTCGTGCGTAGGGTGGGCTGGTGTTGTATATCGATATCGAATCGAGTTCGATACGATACCGATAAACAAAAAACTAGTCGATTCGATAGGAGTTCGATATTTGATACATGGAACCTTTCCTTCAATATTTGCAAAGAAAACGCCGGGACGTCACGGGATGGAGGTCAAAGCAAAACCGATATTTCGAGACATCAGAACGTCCGATACGATTTCCATCACATACAAGGTGACTGCTACGAAGCAGTGTCAGTGTGCGAGTAGGATCACGCTGCACCCGTGTATCTCGGACACCAACTCATGTAAGTTGTCATCCCCAGCCAAGCTGTGGCCGATACCCTATGACAATAGTCACTTTTTCGATCTCAAGTCAAGTTGTCATCCCCAGCCAAGCTGTCGCCGATGCCCTATGATAATAGTCACTTTTTCGATCTCAAAATCGTTACAATCTACTCACGGGTTAGCAGCATAACCGTGTATTCATACCTGGTACCTGGTACCTGGTACACACCAAGTACTGTGTATAGGAGTGGTGGTAGTACGCGATACTAGCGGTGGAAGAAGAGAGACGAAACTCTCGTGCTCCGCACTCATAACACTGATTGCGTCGCGATAAAAGGCCAACACAATAACACCACGACAGTCAACAGTCAAGATAGGCGAGCCGTCAACGGTCAACGGTCAACGGTCAACGGTCCACAGTCAAGCAAGAGCGTGCCAATGTGCGAATGCTACAGTACTGTTCTGCTTTGTTGTTGTCACCATCAACTCCGTTCGCGCTCGCTCCTTAGAGAAGGGTTGCTGACCCTCCTTGTCTCCTAAGCTCCTGCTCTCACGCCCGTCTTCGCCGCGCTCTTCTTCCCCGTCCTCCTCACCCTCCCCATCCACGAGCATCACTTCCTCCCTTCCCACTCCCCTGCCATTCCCTTCCTCTTCCCCTTCCTCCTCCTCGTCTTCTTCCTCCTCCACCTCATTCTCCTCTTCTTCCTCCTCGTCCTCCCCCTCTTCTTCCTCCTGCTCCTCCTCTTCTTCTTCTTCCTCCTCCTCCTCCTCATCCTCCTCTTCTTCCTCCTGCTCCTCCTCTTCTTCCTCCTCCGGGACTAGGCGAGGCGTCGGCCGAAGCTGCGGCGAAGACGCCTCGCTCCCTTGCCTGAAAACAATGCCAGAAGCCAATTGTTATCATCGGATGTGTCAAAGACAAACCCACACGCCTCTTTGTCACGCGGAGACCCCGGTAGCTGTACCTAGCAAGTATTCTTGTACGCAAAAAATGTGATATTACCGTGCGTCGAGTTTGTCCACTGTTCAACATTGGTGTCTAACGAGCCTCCAAAACAGCATCCTCGTATCTTACTAGACGGTTGGATCCAGAACCTGGCTCCCACATAAAGGTCGAGGCTAACTGCTGGAGGATGCGGTGGGAAGTGGCAAGGGTTAGGGTTAGGGTTAGGGTTGTGTTGTATTGCGTTGTGTGACGTGGTCATGTGGTCACCTCTGAGCGCTCTCCCGCTTGGCGATGACGGAGAACGCAGTCAGCAGTCTGCTGCGGTTAGAGTCCCTCTGTCGTCAACAACGACAACAAGGAAAGGGAAAGCAAACAAAACAAGAGAAAGAGAGACGCGGCTTGAGGGCTTTTGAGGTACTGGTATGACATAACAGAGTGATGGAGGGAGATGGCAACACCAATCAGCGCAGACTGAACAAAACAACCACCGCCACCACCACCAGCGTTGACCGCCACCAACGACTACAAACAAAAGTAATGCCTGGTACAGCACTAGCTTTGCACAATAGTCCTATAGATATATAAGCTCTTCACTAGCTCTGCAGTAACTCTTCAGTATCCCCACAGGCTACATTGGCTCTTGTCTCTATAATAGCCCAACAGTAGCAGTAGTTCAGTACTTCTGCAGTACCTCTACGGTACCTCTACGGTACCTCAGTAGCCCCTCTCAGCAGAAACACGGTACACGGTACCAGGTAGGTAGGTCTTAAGCAGTAGCTCTACCACAGCGAGATGGGCGCTACCGGCCACAACAGCGATCGAGTTGAATGATCGAAGTCGACCAATCGGAGGACGGCATCCGAGTTCCTCCTGAACATATCCCACACCCTGCTACAGTCAGTCAGTCAGTCGCATGCATGCACTATGTACGCAACCAACCACAAGCAATCATGGTCATGTTTCCCTAGGAAACCCCTGATTACCTAGATAAATAGACCCTTATGCTATTCATGCAGAACAGTGCGACTAAATTTCCTTGGTCTTAAGGTCTACAAAAAGACACTACAGCAACACGGGAGGTGTCCGACACAGAGTCAACTCCACGTACAGTAAAATATGCATTCAGGTACCACGTGTTACGACATGAATCAGCCCAGAACATTTTTTTTCATTAATATTTCTGACCTCGAATGCCTCGAGCGCCCTGAAGATGGCCTGGCAGCCAACAGGAGAAGGCGACGCTAGGCAGGAAGCCTCCTCCGGCGAAACCTGCGTGTTGCGATATATATGATTATATACTCACTGTAGTACGCAAGGCACGTAAACCACATTATGGCGTTCAGTATAGAAATGCCAAACAAATAATGCATGTGAATTGTACCAAAACTATACCAGGGAGTCGACATTTAATATATACATTTATATACATAAGCCGGATTATTTTTTCCGGACAACCTTCATGAGGGGTCGGGCCAGGGTTGGGATTGGGATTAGAGGCAGGGTTGGGGATAGGTTTACGGTGATTGTTCAACCATTTTTTTCTCTACACTAGCGCCACACTCCAGAGCCCTAAGCCGGATATTTTTTTGTCTACGTTATCCTCTACAGGCGATTCTGTTGCGACGACACCATGCGTCCCTTGCGATACACGCCATGCCACCCTCATCGCACTGGCATGTTGAAAAAACGCGGAGCGGTGGTACCTGTTACTGTTAACCCTGTACTTGTTAACCCTGTACTTGTTACCCGTTACCCTGTACCTTGCACCATTTACCCTATACCTGCTACTCTTACCCTGCATCTGCTACCCGTTTTTTATGTACCCATTGTCGTTCACCCGGTACCTGTTACACGATGCCATGTACCTGTTACTGCCTACCCTATGATACCGGATGCCCGCTACCCTGTAGCTGATACCTTCTCTTTACCCTGTACCTGTTAGCCTATTATTTACCCTGTACGTGTTGCCCGTTACCCTGTCTGGGTTACCTTGTACCCGGTGCCCTACAGCTGGTACCTGGTACTCTTACCCTGCGCCTGTTGCCCTACCCTTTACCCTGTACCTGTTACTATACTTTACTGTATACACCGGCTGTACAGCACGATGCGCCAACACCGCCTGGCACTGCTTCTACCAGATGCGCAAAGCAAACATAGGAGGCATAGGAGACATAGCAAAGATGGCACTGCTTCTACCAGATGCGCAAAGCAAACATAGGAGGCATAGGAGACATAGCAAAGATAGGAATGCCTCCACACTCGGTACAAACTCCATCCCAGCCGCAACACCCACGACGCAAGAAACGCGAGGGGGGAGGTACAAGCCGGTGGCGGCCATGACCCGAACGCCGTTTTCAATAGCGCGACACATGACTCAAGCCAGTCTGGACACCACTGGACAGCGCGCCACATTCTATCGAAAATAAAAAGGGCTGCTGCGGCGAGCACCCCGCAATAGCAGCGCGGGTAATGCAGGTCGTGCACGAAGTCGGTAGTGAGGGTAATCGGCACTAAAGAGGAAATGGGCAGTGCACGTGATCATGAGTGGAGGTAATCGACAGCGGAGGTAATCGGCGTTGAAGGCACTCGGCACTGGTGTCGCTCTGCATCGGAGGCAATAAGCAGTGGAGGTAGTCGGCAGTGTAGGTAATGGGCAGCAGAGGTAATCGGCACTAAGAGGTAATCGGCACTGGGGGTAACTTGCACTGAAGGTAATCGGAAGGCCTCACCTTCCCGCTGTGGAGCAGGATGTTCGCCGACTGCGACGTGATCGCGGTCACAGCCGCCGACATTCTCTCCCGCACATCACCCCCGGAGGACGCGTCATCAGCGGCCGGGCTCGCCGCCTTCCGTTCGGCGCTTCGAACTCTCACTGGGGATGAATCCTGGCTCTCATTCTGATTCTGGTTCTGGTGCTGGTTCCGGCGCTGGTTACTAGCTGCCGCTTTGATGCTGGAAGAAAAGGCGACACAAAAAGGAGTGGGTTTGCGGGGAGCGAGGTCAGGAGCGTGCTGGTGGGTGAAAGTACAACGCAAGAAAAAAATAGCCTAGCCTTGCCCATGGCCTTATCCTTCAGTTTCCCCTTGACCTTCCGCGTGGTTCGCTCTGCTAGGGCTACAACAAACCATATTGCGTACCATCACGACGGGCCACAGGCTATGGTAACCAGAACACACGTGAACCCGAAAAACATTCCACTTTGTCCCTCAATAAAAGGACAGTTTGCATACTACAATTCAATAATATATATATATATATATATATATTAAGGGACAAAGTGGTACATCCCAGAAACTTTTCACACCATATTTGATTCTGACTACTACTCTTACTCTTACTCTAAGTATTATGATATGTGTCCGCGGAATAGTACCATCGGTACCGACGTTCCATCACAACACAAGAGCAGTATCAAACCGCTCCCAGCCGAGCAGAGCCTCGTCAGATGCCATACCATGCATTTCAACGCTATGAAATGCCATGCCATGCCATGTCAAAACCCGTGCTATGCGACACGCAACATATGACAAGCCGGAAGAGTCCATCTACAATAGTAGACCACATTCCACCGGTCGCCGCACTGAAATTAGTGTACCAAGTACAGACCGCCGTCCGTCACATCCGTCCGTCACATCCGTCCGTCAAAGCCGGCCGTCACAGCCGGCCGTCACAGGCCTAAACTGACGTCGCCTGACACATTTGCTCACGGGTGGTAAGGCTTGACGGCTAGTTGCGCTATGCGAGACAGAGCGTCGACGGCGTCTTCTTCGCTTCCTCCTGTGGAGTAAACGCCCCAAGTAGCCACCACCAGCTCCTGGAGCCTCCCCCCCTCTCCGCTCGACCCGCTTTCAACCGCCGAGCACAACACCTGCAGAAACGGCAAAACGGTAAAACAAACGGCATCGCATTAAGTCGAACTGTCATATACCGAAGTATGCAAGGTACGGATGTATCGAATGCAAAAACGGGTGTGCTTGGAGCGGTCAGGCACGAGCATCGGTTTTCATCCGGGCGATCATTGGCGCAGTGCTGCCAAATAGATTTGAAAATCTTAATGTCTGCGCTACAAACCTATTTGTTGTAAATCTATCATTGGGTTGCAATTACAGTGTTTTCAGTCGGATTCTGCGTGAGGGATTTACATAGATACCAGCATCTACGGTACTTGGGACAACTCCTAACGAACAACGAAAATCACGATTCGTGAGGTTTTTGGCATGAATCGTGCTATATTTTTGTCAAGCTTCACGACGAAAACCTCATGATTCAAGATGCAATTTTGGTAGCTTTTCCCTTAAAAAATACAAAATCACGATTCGTTGCTTGTTTTCGTGGCTCGAAATACGTCTGATCAAGGCACTAAGCAACCCACGCGCACCAACGGTATCCGAAGGAAGGCGTAGGGGCATGGCAGACTCTGCTCGTACGCCGATTGTGGGCAACGGGCCGCTGCCCAAAGACACCGCTGGGTGCGGGCTAACGAGCTCGTTATGGCCTCGAAATCTCGAGGACGGGGAGAGCCACAGCGCGAACAAAAAGCGAAAATAATCCGAGAATTTCACGGGCCAGGCCGGGCAGATGACCTGTGAGATTGGAATCTCGCGGGCCGGGCTTGGCCGACGTATGGTGAAATTGGAATCTCGCGGGCCGGGCTTCGGCCCTTGATTTGAATAGGTCACGGGGCCGGGCCAGGCGCGGTCGGCCCGGCCTGGCCGTGCCCCACCCGCAGAAACGTTGGATTTGAAAATATCGGAATTTTTACAATTAGAAAATGTCACGCAACGTGTCGTTTTTAAGCTTTTTCGTTGGAACTGAAATGTCACGGATCGTGAGACCGTAGTTTGTCATGCCGAAAAGTCACGACTTGTGCTTTTGTTTTTGTTCGTTAGGAACGGCCCTCACTCTACTGTAGTATCATATTGTGGTGCTCCCCATGATCTGCGATACGCGTTCGTGACCTGTTTCCCAGTTCTATACACAACGACAGTCAGTTGTTGTGTGGTCGTCGGTTGGTCATGCGAGGCCTATGGTGCATACTGTACGGCTCTCTTTGATGAAAAAATCAGCGCGGGCATTGCTGCAGTACTGATGCACGGTCTTGACATACGGAATTGGGCCTTTTTTTTTCAAGTCGCGCGGGCGCTCGCTCTGTTGGGAGCGACGAGGGACGGGGGTCGGAGGGAGAGGGACAAACGGAGCTCTCACCATGGGCGCGCTACAACGAGCTCGCGACGAGACGAGAGCTTGCATATGATCGGCATGATGATTAGTACTCACTGTCCACACAGCAAGCAAGCAAGCGCGAATTCTCTTTCCCTTGGATCATGGGGCGCCTTCTTATATGAGGGTTGGGCGAACGTCAGCATGGCACCTCCCGACTTTAGTTTTTTTTTGGCAGTTTCTAGATTTCTTACGTATTTTTTATTTTATTCTGGAGGATGATTTTTTCATGGGACGATTTCGTATACAATTCCAGGGGAGAAGTGGCCTATGGGTGTCGCAGAGTGAACAGGGGGGTCAGGCAGACAGAAAGACAAGACAGACAGACAGGTTTGGAGTTTGGCCAATAGAGATCCCAGATAAATCTGGGAAACATAACGCTCCTCATGTTAGGCACTGGAAATATATATATATAAATATATATATAAATAATATATATATCGTAGGTGAAGTACTGTAGTAGGAACCCCTTTTACCATACCATGACCCCCCCTGGAGCAGTAGGTGCAGTAGGTGCAGTAGGTACAGTAGGTGTAGCAGGTACAGTAGGTACAGTAGGTGTAGCAGGTGTAGCAGGTACCCCCCCAACCGTAGCAAGACTCCAACCGCTCACCCGCGCGTGTCCCATATCGATTGCCCCCGTCCGCACGGCGACGGTAACGAGCCGCAGGAACTCCCCCATCTCCGTCGGTGCCACCCCACCCCCCGCTCCTCCCCCGCCATCCCGATGTGGTGCAACTCCTACCCCACTCCCGCGGGCGGCGCTCTTCGCGGGAAGAGACCCTCCCCCACGAGCCCCACCGGCACCGCCGTCGCCAGGTGTGGGTGCAGCCGGGAGCACCAAGCGACCCTTACCCTTGCCGTGAGCCATGCCGTGGTCCCGACCCATACCATGACCCTGAGGAGGAACGGGAGGCGCGTCGGAAGCCAACTCCGCGCGGGAAGGGTCGGTTCTTGTTGGCAGCACTCCTAGAAGACGTTTCGCCTAGTTAGGGTGGGGGGCAAAGGGGTGAGTGGAGGTGGAGGCGGAGGAGGAGGCGGGGGCGGGCGGGGGACGGGGGTATTAGTGTGTACATGTGAACAAAGTGTGTGTCAGCAGAGCAGGACTTTATTACGTTACCCGGGGGACAACGAGCAGTATTAATATTACGGGGGACCATGTTAATAGGACCTATGGTATACATAAATAGGACCTATGGTATACATAAACACCTAAATATTTAACCATTTTTACTGGCACTATTTTGTCCTATTAACTATGGTCCACCGTAATAGCAGTTACCCTAACTATTAACAGACTGGTTTATTAACCTATCGAGGTACAACTGCTGTAAAATAGAGGTATGAGAGTGTAGAGATATGAGAGTGTAGGCGGTGTTTGCTCGACAGTGGGGTGTCGCGACAATGACAAAATGACAAAACGAAAGCAATTTCGGATTAGCCACCTCGGTCCGTCTTCCCTTGCGCAGGCGCTCTCGCCAAAACACGACCCCTGTCGATGTCAATGTCCAGTTTCGCACGAATTGTGTGGCCGCCCTAGAATTCTACGAACGGGAACATTGTATTGATATTATACAACAGCGTAGCACAACTTTTAGGCAAATATAACGGAGGCAAAGAGAGCGAGAATCCGCAAGGCGCACGACCGATCTGTCTACGCAGCAGCAGCAAAGCAGCAAAGCAGTATACAGTATACCATCGCCGTTTCTTTCTGCTGAATTGTAACAGAGATCTCCCCTCCTCCGATCCCAAAGATACTTTTGAGTTTCTTTGAAGTATCTTCTCAAGTTTCGCACGGCTTCGGCTGGCCACTTCTCTGAGTATTCTAAAACGAACAGCTACACAAAAGCCGGCAACCGGAAGCAACGGTGCTATACGAACCACAGTACTGCAGTATTGCCGTGAAACCAACACCTGAACATTTCTCGGCAGAGGCAATAGTAAACTGCCTCGTTTACAGTACGTACACCCTTGATGTTGCAACTGCACCAGCCGCAGCCGCGTTTTTTGTGGCCAAAGTGGTTGGAATGAGAGTAGGATAGGTTTGGTAGTAGGTAAAGGGTCAAGCCAACCGGAGTGAGAGCGCAAGCGTCAAACACCAAACTACCACCAAACTCCCACCAAACCACGACGAAACACCACCAAAAACAACCACGAAAATACCACCAAACTACCACCAAGCAGCCACCAAACCAGCTATGGTACTATACAGTCATGCACACTACCACCGAAACAGTCACCAGCTTTCCACGCAACTTCCCAGCCAAACAACCACCAAACCACCCCCATACAACCACCAAAACAACCACGAAACATTCACGCACCAAACAATCACCAAAACAACCAACAACCACCAAAACAACCACCCAACCAACCACCGAACAACCACTATTAATAGACATACATCAAGGGGCCACCCAACAGCCACCAACACACCGCCAACACCACCACCAGACTGACACCAGACTGACACCAACCTACCACCAACACAGCCCCCAACCACCAAACAACTTGCAAACTACTCGTGCCACCCAGCAGCCACTATATACAACCACCAAAATAGCCACCAAACTACTCGAAGCACGAAACAACCACGTAAGTTAAGGTCGCGGACCGGACCTGAATGCGAGCAGCGCGGGCCACGGTGTCCTGCAGGTCCGCCAAATTTCCATCCTCCCGGTAAACCTGACAGCGACAGAGCCACAAAATGCCAAAGCACCAAAGCGACAAAGCGACCAGCGTGACCGGGCAAAAAAGGCAGAATAGTGATATTAACAACGTCGCGAGAGAAACAACAGAAACGGCGTTGGTCCGCCACCGGACTGAAATATCGAAGGATGAAATGCAATCAAGGGGCAACTCAAATTCAATGGGAGTTGCTACAGTATTGATGCATGTTTCTATCTCGTCGTGCTGTTATTGCTGACAAGCGAATGAAACGAAACGTCACTAGTAACAATACCGGTAGCTACTAGTTGGCTTTGTCGGCGGCGGCTGATGTTACCAGTATGTTTCCTGTATAGAGAATAGCTCACGTGTACTGCAGTATGACACCACAACCACAAACACATACATACATACATACATACATACATACATACATACATACATACCAGGTACATACATACATACATACAAGGCTGTTTCAAGCTTACCGCCCCAAATTCCGTGACCATTTTAGTGGTGCAAATCCCATGAACATTTTTTTGCTCTATTTCCGAGTTATTTGTCCAAAACGGGAGTCCGGTTCAAAAGGGATCAAGAGAGCGTGCAAATTCCGGCCTCGCCTCCGAATTACTTACATTACTTCCAGTATATATGAAATCAATTTTGGGCGTTAATATGACTCAACAGTGATCATACGCAGTCAGATCTTCGAATATTTGCGTGAAACTTTGTACAACGATGCCTTGGACCACCTGGGAGCGGCTCGTCCAGAAAAAATGATACTCCCACGGAAACGCCTGACTACTATTGGCCTCTTAAACGGCCTGTGATTGGTCGGGTCGCGTTTTCGGCGATAGCGCCAGCCCTAGTCCTTGAATAAGGACTGGCTACGTCACCCTATTCCAATGTCCACGGCCTTCAGTATGATATCAAGTATGTGACATTCGAGTTTCTATTGCATGCGGCATTCGTGGCTGACAATTTGGAGCGATACGCTTGAACCAGCAGGTGTGAATGAGGCACCCTACCATCCAACATCCAATTCCAAGAATACTTCGGAGTACTGTAGATCGGTAAGCGTTTGGGCCCGCCTGCTTTTTTTGGTGTTTAGTGTTTAGATCCTCACCCTAAAGGCCGCCATCAGGACCGGGCTTTCCTGCGACACCATCTTCTTCAGCACTCTCGCCTCAAGCGCTCCTAGCAACCCCTTGTTGGCAAGCTTCACCGCCTCCTTGAGGATGGTAACCTTCATCTTGTCTCGCTCCGCCTCGAACAGGTCATCCGTGGGAGTTCCACTCGAGGGGGCGTTTGTGGGGACGGGGACGTTTTTATCCCGCACGTTTTTTTCCCGCCCTCCACCACTGGTGCCGGCGGGGGCGGCGACGACGACGGCGGTGCCTTCTGGTAGCTTTGAGCTCGCCCCTGCTCCGCACAGCTGGTTGGCATGTTTCGGCGTCGGGTACGGGACGAGGTTAGCGCGGTCGCGGCAACAAGTACATACCTGGTAAAACTTAACCACGATACGAATACATATACCAGGTATGGGTATAACCCACGTTGACAAAACACCTGGTATCTGTCATGGGCAATTATATCTACCACTGTTGAAAGGGTAAAAATATACCAGGTATCTACAGGGGTCTCTATAAGAGCAGTATCTGTTTTTTCCCCAGGAAATTAGTTTGTCGGGGGGGGGGGGGGGGGGGGTTAGAGGATTACAAAAATACCGAACATCCCAAAACGAAGATACGTATGTACAGCGAAGGTACTTTGCCACGCCCGTCGATTTCACGAAAGAGGAGGGCAGCGCGATAACACAACAGCAACAACCTCGTGCCCTCGCGGTACTGCCCGCTTCGACTGACCCTTTGTGGCCGGCGCACTGTCCTTGGATCTGTCGATGAGACTTGCCTCACCAAGCTGCAAAAAACTGTGAAGAAGACAAAAAAAAAGGGCCCGAGCCCGGCTCAACCCGGCTCAAACCGGCCTGGAATAATGGTTGTGATCCATCCCAAGACCCAGGGCAACAACTTCAGGGCGACACATTTTCCTTTGAATGCGCGCAGCGTGGGGTATGTGTTGGGCTTGGGTCGTTAGAGGGTTAGAAACACACCTTGCTGCTGTAAACGTCGAGATCTGCTGTCCATATTTTATTTAATCAAAGTTTGTATTGCTGCTGGAAAGGACGCAGAAGACGCTGCACCAACCCGTGCTCAAAGTACAGACGCAAAATTCCCCTGCTAGCTGCCATGGTGAGCCTATACTCGACTGAAGGATTCAAGGGGGTCGCAGAGAGCACTCTGCAGGTAACACCGTCTCGTGGTTCGGTGTTGATGGTTTGGTCCATGATGTCACACGTAGAGAGAGGCCAACACACGAAGCCCCACGAAGCAGCACCAGGGCTCACAACCGAACACCAGCTCGTGCTTCCTCCACAGAGCCCCCGAGGCCAAAGCTGCTGCCTCTGGAGTGCCCCGTATCTGCTCGAGAGATGGCCCCAATCCTTCGAAGCGCGGGTGAAACCTCCCACGGTTACGTAGCCGAGAGCCGGTGACTCATAACAGCTTTGAACCAACAACCGACGCGCTATTTTTAGAGTCGTTTCCGGCTGTAACGAGCCCAGATCAACACACACACCCCACGCTGCGAGCACACAAAGAAAAAAGTGTTGACGTTGAGTTGTTGCCCTGGGTCTTGGGATGGGTGGCAAACCTTATTTCGGGCCGGTTTGAGCCGGGCTCGGGCCGTTTTGTTAGTATTTACGGTCGCAGCTGGGACGACCTGGTTGCAGTTTTGTTGCTTCTTGGTGAAAAAAGAAAAGTATCATCGACAGATCCAAGGACAGGGCGCCGGCCACAAAGGGTCAGTCGAAGCGGGCGATACCGCGAGGGCACCAGGTTGGTTTGTTGTATTATCGCGCTGCCCTCCCCTTTCGCGATTTCGACGGGCGTGGCAAAGTGCCTTCGCTGTATATACTCGTACCAGGTAAGTATCTTCAGTTCGGGGTTTTCGGTATTTGTGATGCGTTGCTATGAAGATACATGCCGGTAATGACCATGAAAATATCATTATACGTGTAATTTCCATTGAAATACGCCAGGTAACACAGTACCAGGTACCAGGTACCTGGTACCATGGTATGTATTTTCCCTCAGCCTTTATAGACTCCACAGGCACCATGAAATATATCCTCGTACCAGGAATACATTAACCATGACGAAAAACGAGACAGACCTGCTTCAGAGATTCGGCCAAGCGAACGAGATCCTGGTCATCCTCATACACCCTGAAGGCGGCGGTGATCGCTTCGTTCGACACAAGGACAAGGTTTTGCAGGTGAACCAGCTGCTCGTCGTCCACCTTCACCAAGGGTTAGGGTACAGCACAGAAGAGGAGAAGGGCGGGTACCGGGGTCGATTAATGAAAAGCAAAACACAGCAGCAGCAACATGCACGTGATGATCACCCACCCAACCTATTCAGTGGATAAAATCTTTCAGTTTCACTCTAGTTCGCTGCCCGCCAACTGCAGAGTGAAGGCACGCCTAGAGTGGTGGTGGTCAAAGCGGCGAAAATCTACCCAGCGAGGACAGCCATATATACAGCAGCGGCCTCAATAGTGCCAATAGTGCCAGTAGTGCCAATAGTTCCAATAGTTCCAATAGTGCCAGTAGTGTCAATAGTGCCAATAGTGTCAATAGTGTCAATAGTGCCAGTAGTGCCAGTAGTGCCAGTAGTGCCAGTAGTGCCAATAGTGCCAATAGTGCCAATAGTGGCAGTAGTGCCAATAGTGCCAGCAGTGCCAGTAGTGCCAGTAGTGTCAATAGTGCCAATAGTGCCAGCAGTGCCAGTAGTGCCAATAGTGTCAATAGTGCCAATAGTGGCAATAGTGCCAGTAGTGCCAGTAGTGCCAATAGTGCCAGCAGTGCCAGTAGTGCCAATAGTGTCAATAGTGCCAATAGTGCCAGTAGTGTCAATAGTGCCAGTAGTGCCAGTAGCGGCTCGCCCACCGACTGCCACAGGCGAAAGGAAGGGCCGGTTAGGGAGTAACGTGCACCAGCAATGCGCTAGTTTGCGGCAGCGTCGCGGTCTCGCACGATATCGGGCAGCACCTATCACTATAATAGTGAGCTTTGCCGTGACCCAAAATATAGCGGCTGTTACGCTACTGTCGGTCATTACTATTAATAGAAACCAGCATGTATCAGCGATACTGCTACAGGCTGGAAAGTGAGATACGGTCCAATTGATCGATTATATTGCGCGCAACCGTATATTACCTCTTCTGCCTGATGAAGCACCTCTGCCATGACCAGCATCTCTCGCTTGGCTTCCAACAGCCGCAGGCCCTGCCAGTGTCACCAACACCAACAACATCACCAAGACGGGACGATCACGTGGTACAGTCACATTCCAGGATAGAGTAGCCTACGCAGGCCTATAGAAAGTATTTCTTCAGCAGTAGTTATTGCTTCGTAGTACAGCAGTAGTGTAACGAACCAACCGCAATGTAAGGACCATTGTATTTTAGTGTTAAGACCCAAACGATACTTACAAATCCGGACGGAGTGATAGCTCTGAGCGGCATTAACATAATATCATAGCAATACTACTGTAGGAGTCGGTCGGAATACCGACACCGATTATGGACGGGAAACCTCGGCCTTGACTCTCGATACCGATCGTCGACGGTGATCCTCAAAAACTTAATCCCGGCAGTGAATCTCGACAGCTGCCCTAAGCAACGCTACTGGCAGGCTCAGTCAGCCTCACCGACACCACCTTTGTCACCAACAACACCTATTAATAGTACGACAACAACTACGACCATGACAACAACCACGACAACGTCCACGAAACAACAACACGGACATCGGCAACGATAGCAAAAACGAAAACGACAACGACAACAACAACCACCACGACAACTATTACAACAACCATGATCAAAGCCAGCCATCAACTACTTAGGCAACAACAACCGAACCACAACCAAAAACCTAACCAAAACAACACCCGCACCACCAACAACACAGACAACAGCATCCGAACCACAACGACACCTACACTATTAGTAACAACGGCACCGGCAATAAGACGGGCCGCGACAATGACAACGACCACAACGCCCGCATAACGATCGATCGCACTTGCAGAGCATGATACCTGAGGGCTGCCCCGCCTGACTGTGGCGATGTCCGTGAAGAGCGTCGCAAGGTAGTCCAGGTCCTGGCTGTGCACAGCAACCGCAAAGGCGGCGTTGATGACGGCGTCACCAGCCACCGCGCTGCTCTCTAGCGCGTCCCGGTCCTCTTCCGTCAGCATTCCCTGAAAATGAATGGGCACAAGAACAAAGCCGCAAAAACAAGTGCCAGGATGCGGGCAGAATATAAATCAACCCTTTTACTGCAATAGCTATGGTGCAAAGTGTGTCCTATTCTAATTCCAAGTAGTTTTCCCCCCAAAAGTACGTGCAGCTACATATATGGGTCAAGCCGTACCTGGCAATATATCCAAGGCGGTTCACGGGTCGGGTCAAACCTCGCGGGTTAGGTCGGGTCGGGTCGGGTAATTGGTGACCCGACCCGTGAGTGTTTCGAAAACCACCTGAGCCAACCCGATCCGACCCCATCCGACCCGAACCGACCCTGACCCGAACCGACGCGTGAGATTTCAAAAACTTCCTGACCCGCGAGGAAACTTGAAATTAAGGCGACTCAAGCGTGCGCGCAGGTTCAACCCCATTTAGGACTCTATTACGGGGGGCCATAGTTAACAGGACCAAATATTGTTAGTAAAAATGGTCAAACATATAGGTTTTTATGTATACCATAGGTCCTGTTAACTATGGTCCCCCGTAGTAGTATTGCTTCAGGAACATTAATATTAACATTATAATGTATTGACAGTACGTACAGGACCAATATACTGTATTGATATTTAATAGTACGTACAGGGAACAAGAGCCGACAAAGAAACACACGACACCAGCCACACGAAGCAGCCCGGCTGGGGTAGGAGGGGTAAGAGCGGTCGGAGGGGCTGCCGGAGCAGGGGGTGTACGGGATGCGTCCGTAATGCTGCGATGTAAGGAAATACAACTGATCTACGGCACGACGGTGACACTCGTATGACCCCAGCATACTAGGATACTACTGTTTGCACTCTCTTCTTTCAAGTCCTGTGCATGTACCAGGTATGCACCAGTAGACGCTCTCAAGTCCCGAACGTGGTGTAAATAAATGGAAATGGCAGTGTGCGCCGACTACCCCTGTAGGTGTCTTCCTACAGACAACACGCTCTACAGACAGAACCAGCCGATGCGTGAGCAACCCACATTTGCGGTCATCCGGCGAATGAATGCCACGATTTTCACCGCGGTTTCCACGTGCACGATATCATCGTCCTCCTCCTCCTCCTCTTCATCTTCCTCTTCTTCTTCCTCGTTTTCCTCCTCCTCCTCCTCCTCCCCCTCCTCTTCCTCCTCCGCTTCCACCACACACGCTGCCCTGGAAATACTTCTGCCTCCGCCAGCGTTGCCATTTCCGCTGTAGTTAGTTCCTGCGCTTGGGAACGCCATGGACATGCTGCCGCCGCCACCGCCGCCACCGCCGCCACGGCTCGCCGAGACTGTCCCCCACCCTCCACCCGCCAGGGGTGTTCCTGCAGGAAAAAAACAAGGATGATACTGCCTACTATGAGGAACTCCATGCAGTACGCGACGAAACTTGAGAAATTGGAGATTAAGCCCCCTACCGTGCGCGACACCAACTGAGAAATGGAAGGTTAACTTTTAGGACCGCAGTCCCGTTTTGGGGACAAACCACTTGGAATTTGAGTGTTTTTTCCCCCAAAACGGGACTGCAGTACTGAAAGGGTCAAGAACAAAATGGCCAGGCGATTGTGCGAATGAAAATAACATGGGGTTTTTACATCGAAGCTAGTGTACGGCACACCCCGCCTGACAAGAGTAATAATAAAAACAAGGAAAAGTTGAGACTACTGTAGCACAAGCTTCGAATGTAAAAGTTTCTGAGGTGATGGCGATTAAACTATGCGTGCTCTGCTGTGCTGCCGCAAAGTACTGCAAAAGTCGCCGCACGCATGTATCATTGGTGCGCATGTACATACGGAGTCACAACAAAGACAACAAAGCATAGTATATAGTGAAAGCCCAATCATGCAATAACAGCTACCTGGTATTGTTTCGTGGCGGGTCGACTTATCCGATCCTGTCTGGTGAGTTGATCAAGTCTCACATCCCAAAAGAGAGCATGAATTCCAGCTGCTACTACTCGTACTACTGTAATATGAATACTGCCAATGCTGAGGCTGCCACTGCTGATGGTATTGTTGCTCTTGGTGTCGTTGCTGCTGGTGCTATTACCACTAGTGTTGATGAACGCTATTGCAGCAGCTTCTGGCGCTGCGGTGGCGGCTGCTGCGGCTCCTGCTGCCGCTGCTAGTGCTATGTATGCTTCTTGTTTCGCGACGCACGCGGGGAGGCATGTGTATATGCTCGTACTGCTGTTGTAGACAGCAGGCCAATAGATGGTTGAACAAAAACTATTATTACCAATAAACCAAAAAGCACGATAAAATTCGAGTATCCTTGGTAATAAAATAGTAGGTTGATTCGATTAGTTCATATGCAGCAGCTGACAAACACACAGCAACACGCATAATAGAATACAAAGTATAATGCGTAGAGTGTAGTTGTAGTTGTATGGAATAGTCGCGTCGCGTACCTTGAGTTCCTGCCGATCCCACAAGGGGGGTCTGCCCCCTCTCCCAGACCACTTCTTTCTCGCTCAGCAACAGAGAGTACGTGCGATCCCCGAGCATCTGCAAAAAACATTGAAGAGGTCGAGGACAGTTTGGGTTAGCTCAAACCACGCGGCGACAGTATATAGCTACCGCAGCTATCGCCAGAAAGACATTTGTACGATAGCTGCCGGCGAACAATGAGGAGGGGGCGTACCAGGTACATGCCATGCCTATCCCCGTATTGGTTCCGACTGTAGACTGACGGCAGCGGCGGCAGTACTTCCGAATGAAGGACAGCAATAAAACGGTGAAAAAAAAACGTGTTTTTTAGCAGTATCTTCGTTTGTCTGAGAGGACAAGCCAGGTGAGCCGGCTCAGGTGACCTGGCTGACAGTCCCACCAGCACGTGTTTTCGGCTGGTGGTAGTGCAGCCGCCAGCCAAGGTTAGAGGTTGGATCGTTTAAAGGTACGCAGTTGCACGCAGCAAAAGGTGAAGCCCAACTTGCGTAGCCCGAAGGAGGTATACCTTAGTATTTCCAGTCGGCAGATAGTACGGAGAGTAGACCATTACCAGCGACGGTCACAAGGCCACTTCCCGCGTGCGGGCTTTAGCGTACCTCTAAAGTACTAAAAAATCGGAGGTATACCCTGGTACCTCCTTTGGGCCATTTCCTGCTAAACAGGGAATAAGTTACAACTAAGGGCATGTCAAGAATAAAGACATTCGCTGTGAATTCGACCAACAGCTGATACATACCGGGACAGACTATATCACAACATGAGCACCATCTATATGTACTACTGCAAGCCTTGCAAGCTGCTTAATGCGTGGTATACACCCCTGGCACGTGGGGTGTCAGTCGCGCGTGTTCTACTCTATACATACACAGACATCCATTGCTCAGTGAAAACTTCGTAACAAACAAATTAGGAGGGACACAATCACAAAATACGTCAGATACGACTTTTCGACACTTCGTAATACGAGCAGTGGGGCGTCGTAGTGCCGTTGTACCATACCCAGAAATGGGCACCGAGACCGATCTTCGGTTATTTAACCGGAAACCGAACTCCGGTTTTCGGTTAATAACCAAAACCGGATATTTCAAATCCGGTTATTCGGATATTGAAAAATAACCGAAACCGGAGAATCGATTGGTTATTTCCGGTCGGTTATTGCGTCCCATATCCCCTATACCCCATATATTGTTTCATCTGTACGGAAATCCATAAACAGCAGTAATGCTAGGACACATACAGCAGTGGCATGTAAACGATAACCATATTCGAATACATCGTAAAAAACAAGAGAAGCATTACTGCAGTATATATACCAGTATGTAATAGTGAACGAAATCCGTGAGCGGTTTATAAGAAAACCAGGCAGACATTTAGTGAAAAGTAATAAATCGGGGGCCGTAAAACTAAAGTTAGTGTGGATGCACCCTTTCTGGAACAAGAACTCCAGCTGGCCTCAAAATGTTTGTTTCGTTTTTCGTGTTTTCAAAACCATAACCGAAACAATAACCAAGAAACAAAGATTATCTGCGGTCGGTTGGCAGGTAACCGACCCAACCGAATATCGGCTTCGGTGCCCAACTCTGTCCATGGGGGTGCCAACGTGGCGCAGATGAGCCATTTACGCACCTTAACCGATCGGAAAACCGACCGGAAAGAGTTTCGGTTTCGGTTTCGGCTATTTCTCTCCGAATAACCTAAAATGGAGGACAATGTTCGGTCGGTTATCTATATTCACAAAGGGCTTCGGTGCCCAACTCTGCTCATATCACATGATACGCTATACTGGTACCTCGTAATATGTTTGTACCAGGTACGTGGATATACCCGCGTATGATGTTATAATAGGAACAGTATCCATACGAGCGAATCCGACTTTATGTCTACAGGGCGAATGCGACTTTATTCCTAGAGGGCGGCAAACAACACGGTACGCAGGGGCCAAAAGAGCATAGGGCCTCCTTTCGGGGTGGCTCAAGCGACCGACCGACTGACCAACGCACACAAAAGTTGGCGGCAGTTGCACGTATCCAGCTGCGCGAGCCCGTAGCGACAGCCATAGGCTGTGAGAACACGGAAACGGCAACAACCAAACAGTCTAATTCAGGTTCTAACGTAACGACCGGTGCAATCTACGAGCACATTTAAAAAAAAAAAAACAGTTAATCGTATTATGTTTCTTTACGTGTTGCGTGTGCATGCCGGAGACTTCTACGCGCTGCTAGCTGCTAGCGGTGCAATCTTCACATTTAGCCATTCTTTATATCCGTCGACATCCGGCCCATCCAGTCAGTGCCCGCGATGATTCTTTGTCCTACAGTACAGAAAGTGCAAACTCTGTGGTATTACACCAAGAGACGGTGCCGATGAGATGACACCAGGTACATCGCAAAAAAAGGCGATACGCCAAAAGCAATGTAAAATGTATTTAATACGAGAAGCAGGCTAGATACCAACCAGATAATTATACCAGGTAGGAAAAATATAATGCCCTACCGTGAAAAATACGCCTGAAGTGCCTGCTATAATAGGTGCCGGTACAATATTCTATTACTGCAGACGAATACTGCTGCTACTGCTGTTGATGTGCTGTGCTGTGTACTCGCAATATAATGAGGCACGCGAGCGCGTTTTTTTTTCGGACTTGTGCCAGGTACCGCAGTAGTAGAGCTATTACAACAACAGAACGATCATATAAACTATAACGACTGCCTGCCACCTGGTAAACTATAAATAAATATCAAATAAATAAGCTTCATCATAAGTAGACCAATACGTGGACAGCAGAAGCAAGCAGGAAACCTGTAGATGTTGTGACTGCTGTATGACAGGCGCAGCGGTATGGGCGCTCTGGATATACTGCTGTACATTTACCAGAACAGTAATAGCATTAGTCGGGTGTCTCACTACTGGCTGTACGAACATAGAAATTGTGTGTGCCTTGGGAGTAGTAGTATCATGGCGTAGCATTGTCTACTCTGCTTACTGAATAACAAGGTGGTATTACTATTAATAGCTCTGTGTCGTAGTTTCGTGACCAAAGAGCTTATGTCTCTCTAGGGTTGAAGAATCGGCACGGACACTGGTTGTGCTGGATGCCGACGGGTGGGATGAACGCGTCATACCCACTCTACCCTAAGAGGCACGAATGGTTGGGTTAGGGTGGACAAACAGGATACAGGAGCAGACCCTAAAGCTACCTGGTACATACTGTCGGATTACGGAATAACGCCCTTACCCCGAGCCGTTTTCGCGGTAAGTAACCGCAATAGGACATAGGACGCGGCCGGCGAGGTTGCGGGACCCCCCGAACCCCCAATCCTCTATACCAGGAGAATGAAAAAAGTTAAAATCTCTACGAAACCCCTGCATTTTTGCTTCCCAGCAGTCACATTTGGACTTTGTTCGGATACATTGCCAAAAAAATAAACAAAAATAGAGGTCTGAACAAGCGGTTTTGAACGTGCGTTTCAATCCTAGCGGGGATGACGTCCCCTTTTTTTGCCGTATTTGCGCGTGAGCATCGTTTTGTGTCTGATTTTGCCGTAATACGCAAAATAATAAGATTTTGCTGCCGTAATCCGACATTGTTGCATTGCACATACTCCGTACAACATGTATGCGTCGCCTCACGGTGACGGTCGAAATCAAACCCCGGAGTATCGAAATATTGAAAAGCTGAAAAGCTGCAAAGTCGAAAACAGGAATAATCCAAGACTGCTGAGTGCAATATATTCTTTAATAAAATTATGAAGTACGTCAGCCGTGAGTTCGACTGATTAAATAGTTGATACTCAACTTTGCAAGCTGCGTAATACGAGATACGAGTACGTCTCGTCTATTTTTTGCCTTTTATGTGTAAAGATAGTTTTTTGTTTTTTTTTTTTGTTTTTTTTTTTTTTTTTGTTTTTTTTTTTTTCCATCCCATTCATTATCTTCGCACATCTTCTTCTCTCTCTCCTTCCAACTCGTAACTCAGATCCGGGGTCACATAGCAGGCTCTTCTCCCCCCTTCCCGCTACCGTACGTGCCTTCATTTTTTATCGCGAGAAGATTTCAGCCTTTTCTTCCCTCGTCGACTCGCATCGAATTGTGCCTACCCACGCTGCAAGGCGCTCTCAACAATTGAATCCCTTTTTTTATTTTTGCAAATAAAGTCAAAGTCCGACCCTCCTAGGGCTCGAACCCAGGACTCAAACAAGTAGAATTCGAGGTTAACCACTTGAACCACCGGGGCGACCGGCTTGTGTCTGCTTGAATCTGTACGTCTGCAAGTTGTTGTTGTTTGTTAATATCACATAAGCTCATGGCGATAATACAGCCCGTGGTCGCAAAACCAATGCCATGGTACTATTATTAGATGATGATGATGATGATGATGCTGATGGTGATGCTGCTGCTGTATCGATTCACTCGCCGCGGTAAACGGTGAAAGCTTGATACTTTTAATCTACTCGTCCGACAGTCGTTGCTGTTGTAAGCCTTGGTCCTGGCCGCTAACAAGGCATGAAGAAGGCATGCCGCACTCCATTTGTGGGGACAAAACACTTGGGATTACACTACAGTCAGACTTATCTTTAATTCATGTACAGCTGTGCAATTCTCGTAGTAGAAGCGTTGGCCCTTTCCCAGCAGAGGGTTGGCCTGGACGCTATTTCGTGTCTTAGGTGCCTTTCTTGCGAATTTATTGTGAACCAAAGCGACGCCGTTATACATCATACCAGCTATTGTATATCATACCTGGTATGTATCAGATACTCCAAGAACCGAAGTTTGGGGGGCGCTAAGACGACTGCTGTAAGAGAAGTTTACTACTGCTAATGTCGTACGCACTCGTAGGCATTTCGTAAGCCATGCACCTTATCCACGTGAGGCATTTGAATCACTTGGGGCTTGCCTTACATCGTGCGTTACTGCGTTACATTGGCCTTCGACGTGCCTCCCTGTGCCTGCCTCGACTCGCCTGCGGCGTGCCTCAGCGACCAGGGCTTATGCCGTCGTACTATGTCCAACAGCAGTACTGCCGCCCTAGACTACGAGTAGAGCTTTAGACAATGAAACGCCAGCCTTCAATACTGCTGCTGCTGCTGACGTACGACTTCTCGCATTCGTATCCGTCTTTCCAGTCGAGACGTCCAGTGACTACTGCCTAATGCTGTTTTAACAATCTCTGTTTTCTTCGTATATTTTTTGCTCGCCGTGTTGCCCGTTCCCTGCCAAGTCGATGGTACCCCCCCCGCGCCCCGCCATTCTGCCTCGGCGGCGGCGTCACCTCATTGATACCTGGTACATTGGTGTGACCCTTTGCTATTTTTCCTTTTTATTTATTTTTTCCGATTTGTTGACGTTCGTTTTGGCCCCCCCTTGGTCCGTCTGTCTCTTGTCTGGAGTGATGGGACTGCTCGTTTTTAGTTTGTACCAGGTAATCAATAACTCTTTGTCTCTACCCTCTTTTCGTCCTATTGCCTTCCGTCTATCAATAGTCTTCTTGTGACAACCTTATGTATGTTGGTCGATCAACTGGACATGTCATAGGACTGATCGTACCAGCAAACGACAGTCTTGTCCTCCGGACCCGGCCTGCGCCCTGGGCGCATGTTTACCCCGTTTTGGTTTCTTTTATTTTCCCCTTCCTTTCTTTCTGTTTTGTTCTTTTACCCCTCTTCATGTTTATTTCCTTTCCTTTTCCGTTTTTTTTTCCGGGTGTACATGATGTTCTCACACTATTATTAATAATATTATAGCTCACTTTCCTCCTAAGAAAGTCCTGCCTGTGGTCACAAAACACCCTGTAACAAAAACGCCTACTACTACTGTAGTACTACTGTACCAGGTAGGGTATAATACCATGGATACGTTCCTGGTGTTACTTGTTTGGAAGTCATGCGGGATGCAAATACCCACAGCTCGTTCTTCATACCAGGTATTACTGTGACTGATTAACAGCAGTATCGTTTACCTTACGTACGTACTTTTTTTTTTTTTTTTTGATCATCCCATTCATTATCTTCGCACATCTTATTCTCTTTCTCCTTCCAACTCGTAACTCAGATCCGGGGTCACATAGCAGGCTCTTCTCCCCCCTTCCCGCTACGGCGGTACGTGCCTTCATTTTTATCGCGAGAATATTTCAGCCTTTTCTTCCCTCGTCGACTCGCATCGAATTGTGCCTACCCACGCTGCAAGGCGCTCTCAACAATTGAATCCTTTTGATTCTGATTTTTGCAAATAAAGTCAAATGTCCGACCCACCTGGGGCTCGAACCCAGGACTCAAACAAGTAGAATTCGAGGTGAACCACTTGAACCACCGGGGCGACCGGGTAAATGATACCAGTATGTACTGCCCTGGGCACTATTTCGTACCGGTACTTTTATTTGTTTTCTATACGTGTCGAGATGTATTTTATTTTTTTTGCAGCCTCTTTTAATAACATAATAATAATAAACTGTTTGTGACGACCTCTCAACAACCAGGATTCGACGAAACTGAGCGCATGTGGCTGATTGTTGATGATCATCATCACTTGGTGGTTAATGGTCGCCAGACAGGCTCAAAGGCTCAAGAGCCAATAAGGCCAAGTCTTACTCTGTTCACAAGCAGTGGTGTCTTTTGTTATTTCTTCTTTTTTCCAGCTCGTTCTTTTTCAAGTGTAGGCCACCTCGCCTGCGGGGGGGGGGGCACGACAGATTGTTTCTCTTAGATTTTGCTTTCATTTTTCTTCTTTTTCTTTTTCGACTTGTCTACCTTGTTTTTGTTTTCTCTTTGATTGTTTCTTTTCGTTTCACTATTTCATAGATTGCGTATGTCGTGCCTGTCGTATCTAGTATGATGACATGGCTTTGCATTGCCCACTGCAGTTCACACTGCACACGTGGCAACGTAGTATCTCTGTGGCGTAGCTTTGTGACCACAGAACTTGTATCTCTTCTAGGATGGAAGAATCGGCACGGACACTGGTTGTGCTGGATGTCGACGGGTAGAAAGAACGGTTTAGTGTGAAGAACACACACACACACAGAGCAAAAGGATAAGACATGGTGAAGACGATCAACGTGCAACTTCTGAGGAACAGAATAACCAGCTGAGAACAACAGCAAGCAGCACCAGCAGCAGCAGCAGCAGCAGCAGCAGCAGTGCTGTAAACTGCCGTAGGCTGCTGTAGATAGAGCCTGTTCGTTCGTTCCATCAACGGACCTGAGCCGGCAGAGCATCAACAAACCCGACACCCGAGGACTGAACATGTTTCCTGTACCAGGTACCAGGTACATACCTGGTACGAAATACCAGGTACATGCGTAGGAGAGAGACGAGCAGGTAGGCTACTCGTAGACATCGTCGTACGTTCACCTCCCCAAAAACCCAAAATAGTTGGAAAATAATTGAACTGCTGGCTGCTCGTAATTATGTACCGGTATATGATACGCAAAAGTACCCGAGGCGCAGTCAATAAACCAAAAACAACGCAGAACACAGTTTTAGTCCCCGGTTTTGATGGGAAATGAAGCGATTTAGCGTCTGTTTTAGATGTCTCCTCCCGCGCCTCGAGCGGGCCCCGGGGGAAGCCGATTGGCCGAGCGTAGCCAGTATATACTGCTGTAATCCAGTACACTGATTTTCACCTCAGTTAAATCGCCACTGCCTGAGTCAGCCAGTGCCCCAGCCCCACGAAAAAGGCAGCGAATGTACCCGGGGGTACTTTCTGTCATACATGGTGCTCAAGACACTGCATTCGACTGAGATTTTGGGCGATGTGCACACCTATTTGGGCGATGTGCACACCTATTGAAGAAACATACCTCCGGTGCCCGGCAGGCCAGGGACATGGGCACCACAACCCCGCAGCCGGGGTCAGTTTCTCTGTCCATAAGCCCAATGACATGTTGTGGCAGCCTGAACACCGCCTGAAGCAAGCTTGCGATGCAAGAGTCACACAGACAGCAGCAGCAACAACGTGGTGCATGGGTGTGGGATAGATAGATATACAGCAGGTAGGTGGCAGGTGAAACCATCTGTAGTTCGAGTATACCAGGTACTGCTGTATACCGGTACATAGCAGTATCATATACCAACCGAAGCACGAGCAGGAGTCTTTTTACAGGCATGTGAGAGCTGAATAAAGTGCCCAACCACAGTCGTGGCATTGGTGCATTATGTACCGCATGTCTTCCAGCCCAAGTAAGCAGACCCGCACAACAGACCGCACAGCAGCTGCTGAATCGAGCGTCTTACCTCATTCATTCCAACCGGATCTGTATCCGTTTCACAAGAAACCTCATCCACCACCAAATGCTTACACAGGCATTGATTCCTCACCGAGAAACCTCTTGCGGATTCAACCCTGTATAGAGAGCAACAAAATGCGCCTCTCCTCCATGGGTGACTCGCACGAACTTCGTCTCCGCCATACCCTGAGGGTCAGTCTCCTTTGGCTACGAGCTCGTGTCGGTGTCGTGGTTCTGATTTTCTCGGGCAACGTAAACCCCTGTTCCCTATACAATATAGTTCCTCGATTACCTTCACAAAACCCCCATATCATCAACCAATCAGAGGGCTCTGGTCAGACAATGCGGCGTAATATCATTTGAGATATAGGACTTGGGACGAGGCCGAGAGACGAGAAGACAAGGGAAAGGGGCGAAAGTGGCCGCCAACTCCAACCTTCAGCCAAGGATCAAGGCTACATTGCCGAGGCTGTATTGCCATGGATATATTCATCTTAGCGGGGCAGTCAAACATGGCGGGCAGAGGGAACACGCTACTGCTGCCGGCCCAGTACGTCGCAGCGGATCCTCAGGGTGAGTCCGGACTACGGACGTCATTGTCCACGCATGATGTCTGCTGAAAACTACCAGGTATAACTTTGGAACGTCCTGCATCCAGCACACAACACACAACACACGGCGCACCTGTATTGTGAGCAGCAAGTGCACTGTTACACACCCGTGTATGGTAACGGAGAGAGCCTGCGATACTCACGTGTGTGCTTCTTTCCGTACGTCCTGGAATTACTATCAATCGCCGATCTAAACAAAAAGAACACGTGAAGACGTATTACGGGGCACCGTAGTTAACAGGACCTATGGTATAAATAAATACCTATATATTTAACCATTTTTACTAACAATATTTGATCCTGTTAACTATGGCCCCCCGTAATAGTGAGTTTTTAACAATGCTAGCCGAGTGCCGAGGGTCAAGGGTCGAATGCTTTCGTAGGGGCGAGCAACCATCCGAACCTACGTACGTATTGTTGTATTCGTACCCTTTCTTGTATTAATACCTAAAATACTGGTAAAATACTGGCGTACCTGGTATATAGCGTATAGTGGAATGGCATGCACAAAAAAGCGCGAACACACGAACACTTTTTAGAACCGCAGTCCCGTTTTGGGGACAAACTACTTGAAATTTGAGTGACAAACTACTTGAAATTTGAGTGGTTTGTCCAGAAAACGGGACTGCAGTCCTGTAGGCGGAGGATCTCCCACCCCCCATCCCCGGGTTTCCGAGTGACTATCGCACCCTCTAAAGGTTCTTCGGTGCGGTCAATTGCACCGCTATTTAGACACACTGATACACTGATCCTGAACTAACTACCAGGTATACTTTTTTCAGTGTGTTGGTGTGCCCGTCACGTTTAAACTGTGCTGTAAACCAACTTTCGATTGTCTTGTGTACCCCGACCTTCGCGTGTCGATCTGCTGTACCAGTGTACGAAATGCTACAAACGTATTATCGTCTCGTAGAACCCTGGTAGCATCGAGGGGAGTCACCGGCCAGTAGAGTAGTCAATCGTAGGGAAATAATGTAAAACGCGCGAACGGTTCACGCAGCTTGCAAAGCTGAGTATCGATGGATCTGCCGATCGGTTGAAGTCACAGCTGACGTACTTTTTTAGTTTTTTATTAAATATAGAAATACGCGTGAACGGCTTATCATAGTATCTATAAAAGACAGGAAAAAACAGGGGTATACCTGGTAGACGAGACGTCCTCGTGTTACGCAGCTTGCAAAGCTGAGTATCAACTATTTAATCAATCGAACTCACGGCTGACGTATTTCATATTTTTATAACATACCCTGGTAGAGGCTAGAGGACCTTTAGGGTAGTTTCTAGACCGAATGGTATGGCGAAAAACTTGCTATTTTGGCAAGTCAAAAGTTCCACAACTTCTATCGTGAAACACTGCATGTGTGGCAATATTTGGCAAACGTTCGCATCATAACGCCCTCATATTTTATTCAAGCCCCTTACGGCAGCAGCAGGTAGCCGACGGCACGCCGACGCTCTCAATATGGAGCAAATGCTGCCGCAGAAAGGACTCCAGGCACAGCCCATGTACCTCAAAGGTCGGCAGTCCTTCCAGCCTGGCCAAAATCCCCTCGGAAAAGTCGGGACGGCGGCTGTTTGTGATTCTTTTCTAGCCCCCGCACAAAACGTCACCCATGTCGCATTCACACGGGGTTCACGGTCAGTGCCGCCAGCGCTATTATCGATGTTGCTAATGCCACCGTGTATCCTCCGTATCTCCCCCCCCATCTTACACAAGTTAGAGCGAGTCTAGCGTGGGGCGACGTGGGGTGGTCTGGTTTGTACAACCTTGCGTTGGCGTCAATGGGCTAAAATAGCAAATAAAATAGCAAATATCACCTTCCATAGACTTGCCAACGAAGCAGAACGGAGGTATCCAAGAAAAACGTTGGCAAGTTTTTTGCTTTTGAAGCAAGTCCAAATTTCCATAAACTTGCTATGTTGGCAAGAAACTTGGCCTATATTTAATGTGAGTCGTTAGAAATGCCCCTTGGCCGGTGTGTATATCAGCTTGCTTGGTGTTTCATCAGCAGACTGTGATTCTCTCAGGTTGGCCGTCCGCGGTTTCTCAGCGGAGGTCTACACCTCGACTTCGGGGTGCTGCCGTGGTCGTAGTTCGGAACACAAAAAGTGAGAGCAAATTCACTGTTCATCCCGCAACCGGACGTTTGCACTTCATTTGCGGGCCGCTTCAAGCTTCTTACAAACAACGACTGCGCATGAAATTGAGTCGCTCTCCTCGCGAGGTGTGTGATTGTGTGCGAACGTCGATTGCATCAGACGGCAGTGGCAGGCAGCCAGGAAAGACTCACGAGGTGATTTCGTGAGATCCAAGTTGTAGCCAGCGGCACCAAAAGTCGCAAAATCTGATATTTGGTTCGCCTTGCCCGCCGAAGTGAGGGCCATCGTTACACCTCCAATGAAAAAATGATTTTCACCAAAAGCTTGCTGGTCTCCTCGGTTTCCCGGCGGACCCTTTAAACTATTCATAGTGATATGATGTACGAGTACCAGGAAAAGTGCGGGCCAAAAAATATCCTTTCATTTTTATATACAAACGTTAAACTGTTTTGATTTATTCCGAAAGGTGACGTTACGATGCCGAATGACGACAAAACTCGACCAGGAATTCTCCACCAATAAAAAAATCGAGCCTGAAAAAATGAAAAAATGAGCCATCAGAAAATTGCGGGCACGAAATGTCTTTCTTTCTGGTAGTCTGGTAGTCGCAGTGTATTATTAAGCCCACAAAGGGGCAAATAAGGTCTGAAAAGCTCTAGATTATTGTGTATTGCAGTATCGTTAAGGGTAAGAGAGAAAAAAAAAAATGACCCCCCCCCCCCTCCCAACGGGCCGGAAAAAAAAAACGTCCGCCTTTTTTTTCCTTTTTTTCAACACGCTTGGACAAAAAGCTTTGAATATTAATACCTTTTTCAACCAAGCTCTTGCTGCGCTTCCTTTGATAGAGCTACGTATGGTGACGTACGTTTGTCCTCGTAGAGAAACGGCCATACCGCAGCCGCTACGCTTACCGCGTGCCTGTACGTTTTTCCGTAAATCGAACTACTCGTGCTGTATACTAGTAAAAGTAATTTTATAGTCTACTGCTGCTGAGGATCGAATCCGCAAAATTTTGGCACTTTCCCTTCTTAGAGGGTAGAGGGTAGCGTGTGGGTCACGCCAGATTTTGGATTAGGACTGGTGCAAACGATTCCAGGAAACGACCATGAACGATGATGGAGAGGTGTGTGCGTGCGAGGCGCGAGCCTTGCATTTCAGTCTGCAGTGATTGCTTGTCACGGCGCAATGTCACTGCTGACGACAACCGATAGTCCAGGAATATGGGTGACCACAGCCAGTGGTGATACAATAAGATAGACGGATATCCACGACCTCGGCGAATGGTGGAACGTCGCGGGACACTACCCATGCGACGGTTTGATCGAGACCCTGGACCCACATCGCCCCCCAATGTTTGAACGCGTAATACTGGAGAACCCAGTACCGCTTTTGGGCATTTAAGAACGGTGACCGGTTTAGGGATTTCTGCCATTCAAACGAATTGCACAGCAGTAGTTGGTGTATAGGCTTCGCACTTATTTATCTAGCCATGTCACCCCTTGCGTAGTAAAAACCACGGGCTTGTATGATCGTGATTTGATTTACTATTAATATTACGGGGGATCATAGTTGGTTGATAGGACCAAATATTGTTAGTAAAAATGGTTAAATATATACCTGGTAGGTTTTTATTTATACCATAGGTCCTACTAACTAGGATCCCCCGTAGTAGTGTGTCAGTCATATACTACGAAGTGTCAACTACTCGTGGGGTGTGTTCTCGTCCTTCGTATGCACGCTTTGTGCGCATGGTTCAGGGTTAACACACACACCGAAAACGAAACTTCATAACGCACGATGGCATACGAAACCACGTGTAACGAACGATGGTACCTAAAATCATGAGTACAATGGTATACGAAACCATGTATAACGAGTGGTGGTATGCAAAACCATGCGTACAATGGCATACGACACTATTATGCATACAATGGTATACAAAACCAATCATACCGAACAATGGTACGGTGTCTTTAGTGGCACACGAAACCATTTATACCGAACAAGGGGGCCCTTGCCAATACTCAGAGCATTTCTCAGCGTTGCACCGCAGTTTGTGTGTGAGACGATTGCTTGCTAGCTTTGGTACACACAAACTGATGAAAAGTAGTATGGTGAGCAACAATTTTGCCAAAGAAATTGTGCATGGTTTTGGTCGAGCACCTGGAACCCTCGCTGCTGCTTTTTATTTTTTGCTGCTGCTAGAGAACTCATATTATACGCAGGTGGCATGTATTGGTTTGCGCGTCAAGGATGGGCGGAGGAGTCTCGCCGCGTTCTGGCAGTTTCAAAGAGGGGATGCCCTACTATCCCCGCTTGTTCCCTCTTATATGGGAATAGTGTGGAACAGTTCCATCCCCGCCTGTTTTTTTCATGTATAGGAATATCGTTTGGAAACAGTTTATATAATATGGCATATCGGGAAGGGGACTCCGGTCCATTCCCTTTTTATCTAGGAATTGGTGTGGAAGCAATTTCAAATGGCAGTGACTTTGGAATTTTTGGGGAGGGAATGGTTGCCCGGTAACCCCCCCTTTTCACGGAAGGGCCAAACGCGAAAAGGGTCGTGTTGGTCGGCTTCCAACAAGTTATTTCGCCCGCGAAAGCCTCTGATTTTTTATCCAGGAAGTAGAGTGAGATTCGTATTTTATACTGGTGAGATTTCGTGTGGCATTTTCGGGGAGGGGATGGTTTCCTGGTACGCCCCCCCCCCCCCCCAGAAGGGCCGAAAGCGGACAAAACATTGTGTCGGTCATGGAAGATTTTTTCGGCTGCCCTTGGTACTGCACGAAGTAGTTCTTTTCTGGGATTCGGAATATAGAAAAAAGGAGCATGTTTGCAGATCCCGTACCTGGTCTGAAATAGTCTTGTCCGAGTCGATTGTAGATTTTGGCGAAGTTCCTACGCGCGCCCACTCGACAACAGATTATCGGGAGTTCCACCTCAGCCTTACCAGGTATAATAATTTCACGTGCGTCCTTATACCTTGTACTGTATCAAATGCGTACCCTGGTATTTGTAATTTTCGTGTTAACCCTTGGGCATTGGGTTGACGATGCGCTATCAGGTACCAGCGGTAAGCGCCCTGGGATATATCGCACGGTGTTGCTTGTCTGATATGATACCTGATACCTGGTGGTTTGTAGCAGCGCCTCGACAAATATCCGGCCACATCAATCTTGCGACTAAAGCAACACAAGCAACGCACAGATCACGATTTGTATTGTCTAGATCCTACCAGGAGCATCCATCTGTCGTTCTGGGGTGCTGTGCAGGATCTGCGTCACACATATCTAGCCTGCCAGATCATGCAGATCATACTGCCCCCACCAGGCACCGGTACCGTGTAACTGTTAAGATAACGCACCCTCGATCGGATTCCCTAAGCTGAGTTTCTCGACAACGTGGAGATTTTGAACGCCGAGCGATGCTTCGATGGAAAGATGGCGACGAGACCTTTCCAGGGTCACCATCCCCGATGTGTGCCCGCCCTCCTCTTGTTTAGGAGAACCTACACTAGGAAAACTGTTCCAGGGGGTGTGTTACCTTGCGTGTTATACAACACAACTCTCGGCGGAAATGTCCGGACCGGTTGGTATTGATATTTACTCACGAGCGATCGTTACGTTTCCGTCGAGGGTGATGGGTGCTTTTTAATATTACGGGGGACCATAGTAAATAGGACCGAATACTGTCAGTAAAAATATGTAAATGTATACCTGGTAGGTTTTAGTGGGAACCGTAGGTTCTATTTACTATGGTCCCCCGTAATAGCAACTGTTTCAGAAATGAGTACTCGTATCGCAGATCATACAAATGAGGACCATATTAAATAGGACCTACGGTAGACACAAAAATAACTTATCTATTTCGCTATTTTACTAATAATATCTGGTCCTATTTACTATGGTTCCCCGTAATAGGGATCTGGGTGTGTCCGATGAGTGCAGCAGTATCGTATTAATATTAGGACGGTATGATATCATGGTATCCCTCAGTCCACCTGCTGCTGCATAGCAGGTACACAAGGTAATCCGCGTTGCCTCAGCTAAGGTATGTACTATGCTGTCGTGCAAAATGTTCGGATGCGTGCCTGCGCCTCTCAGTAATGTGCTTCTCGGTGAAAGGGGAGTGGGCAGCAGCGACGGAACCGCTGCACAAGGACGTTGACCTGAGGAAGCAGCACCGCTGCGGAGTCGGACCTGCCCTGGTGAGTCTGCATAATACTGAAAGCACACGGCGTTGCTGCGTTGCTGTGACGGCAAGCACCGCATGCATCACCTGCTGCTGTTGCTGTTTGTTGTTGATGATCTCACGTTAGCCTCATTGGCAGTTTTACCTACTGTACCCGGTACGCTGGTATTTCACTTCCTTGACGAACTTGAATTTGCGATTATTTTGTATTTATTTATTTTTGTCTTCCTCTGTCTCACGGTTTGTGACCACAGAATCAGCATCTCTCTAGGATAAGGAATCAGGACGGACACTGGGTGTGCTGATGAAGCTGGGTGGAAAGGACGATTTAATGTGAAGACGACGACAACAACAACAACAACAACAGTGGCCCGTGACCATGCAGTACTAATGAAACTATTTAATGAATACACCTCGTCCCGCGAGACGGAGACATTAGTCGAAACTGTCGTCGCTGGAAGCTGCGCGTGGTACATATACTAAGATCAAAGCGTGCTACGAGGTTTAGTCTTCTGACCTCGTGAAGGATAAGATGATACTTGAACCGATACTACTGTAGAGGTAACAGCAGTGCGAGTATCATCGAATGTAACGAACGGCTCTTTTCGCCTGTGTTTAATACTGCCATTGTTGCTGTTCGCCAGGTTGGCTACTCATACTCTCTGTCTGGTGCAGTAACACCGAAGTACTCCAATTAACGCGTCAAGATTGAGCGAGAGACCGCACCGGGATATTTCAACTTCGACGGATTTGCTGTTCCAGCCTCAGTGTTTCTTCTCCGGCCGAGTGTCTCCGTGTATACACCCGTGTTTACGCTCGCAGAGATATCTCCGTGTATACACCCGTGTTTACGCTCGTAGCGATATAGTCTGCATTAGTAGGCGAAACGTTACGTCCTCCAAAAGCGAAAGTCTAGTCTTCAAGTCTGTGCTCTACACTGTTGCAGCATAGGCGGTTCCTGCTTTATACAATACTTCTTGCGCAGCGTGATGTACATGTACTCAGGGCTGCTCGACAAAAAGAGAAAACGACCGACACGCCTTCCCAAGGTCAAGATGCCAAAATCTAAAACAAACCAGCGCGGTGGACCTTCCGGACGAAATTACGCAAAGCGAGTTTTTTTTCATATTTCAAGTTTACTTGGTTTTAGTATACCCCCCCTGCCTGGGTCTCGCAATTGAGTAGTGGAGTGTCGGGCAAGCTTTTTTTCGTGTACCCCAGATGTACTTCTTGAAAAAGTTATGGCCAGGGTACACCACTGCAATAGTATCTGTAGTGTTTTTGATGTTAAGCCACCGAAAGCGCAAAACCGCGAGCTGGCAAAAATCGATGTTTAAGCGACGAGGGTTAGGAATGCTGACCCCCATGCGGGATAAAGATGAAGGCAGCATCGTGCCGGGGGGCAGAAAGGAAGACACCTGTGATAACGGCTACCGCTGTTGTCTGCTATCGTATGTTATATCGTATGTTCTCGTAAAGTCTGGTATAATGTAGTCCAAAATGCCTCTGAGGGTAAAGCCTACCACGAGTTGAGGGAAGTACAAGTGGTGGTAAAACAGAAAGGACCCAAGGCCACTTAAGAAACTCTTATCTTAGGCCAGGATCAAGTTATAGTTATTGTTATTGTTGTTTTTATTATTGTTATTATTTTTTGTTGTTACTGTTTGTCCTACACGTCCTTCTTATACTCAATGATGTTCTTATGTTTCGTGCACAGGTCGAGCCAGCCGTTTCTTAACTCTCACGATATTAAGTGCTGCCATTTATGATACCCCTTGTCGTAGGCGTTTTTGGAGAGGCTTATCCTGCGTGCCTACGTGTCTCCTGTCTCCTCTTGTAAAGGTTTGCGCTCGTGCCCTGCTGCACCTCCGGAATAAAAGTCCCCCTGATGGCCGCTGCATCGGGCTAGTACCTTGCGCGATCGGCGGAGCGTCCTTGGACGAATGGCAGAAACAATATGCAGGTATTACCAGGTATTATATATTGATGGTAATAGTAGCGTAGGAGGTGCACCGCCATCTTTCGCCTCATGTGCATGCCATAGTAGTGTCGTAATGTAGTGGGTACAGCAGCATTATATCGTCCTCGGTACAATATCCTATCACCCTCGGGACATTATATGATCGTCGTGCGTACCGCATTGTGTCGTCGTCGGTACAATAATGTATCGCCGTCGGTACAGTATCGTCGTCGGTACAGCATCGTATTGTCTTTGGAGGCGTTCTACGATAGGGGTCCACCTGAGTTTTTCTGAGGCTCCTCACTTGAGGAGCTCCATACCTTACCCGAAAACTGACCTCGGCAAAAATCAAATTGCATCCCGATGAATAATCCCATGTTCCAAGTATACAAAAATATAATTTTTCGAAACAAGATTGGCATCCCGACTATTTTGGCTTAAGGAACCCCGTCATTCAGAAAATATTTTTGCGGAAATGTGCTACCTCTATCGTAGAACGTGACTTCGTTAAGGTATCGTATCGTCGCCGGCACAACATCGAGTTGTCGTCGGTACCCCGGTAACATTTTGTCGTCGGTACGGTATGGCATCGTCGTCGGTACCCATTGCATGGCGTAGGAAAGAAGTTCATTGGTGGCGTCACGCCATTAAGCCGAAACCGTTGAAGAACGGGGACTGTTGCCTGGTTGGCGATTGTTTGCCCTCGGTAGCGACGGTTGTTTTTCGGTGAGACGAGCGGCTGGATTGCTGTATTATGGCAAGGACGTAAGTGTACGTTGAATCTGATGATCGAACGTACACTTTCAGCTTCGCAGGTTTTGCATACTGCTCCTATGTATCCTGTGGAGCTCGTGGAGTATACTAGAATGAATGCTGAGTATTCGATGGCCAAAGTATATTGCGGTACGTTCACCACCCAACGGTACCACCGTCGAAGCCCGTCATGACACCAGCTTGAGCACACCACATCGCGTTGTGTGTGAACAGACTGCTCAGAGTTTGGATTCCCTCGCTCGTTGATCTGGAGCGAAACCTCGACCGAGCCAAACCAAATTAAACCGAACCAAACCAGGACACGATACACTCCTTTCTACGATAGAGGTCCACCTAAATGTTTCTGAGGCTCCTCACTTGAAGAGCTCCATACCTCACCCGAAAACTGACTTCGGCAAAAATCAAATTGCATCCCGACGAATAATCGCATGTTCCAATTATACAAAAACGTAATGTTTCGAAACAAGATTGGCATCCCGACTATGTTGGGTTAAGGAACCCCGTCATTCAGAAAACAGTTTTGCGGAAATGTGCTACCTCTATGGTAGAACGTGACTTCGGCTGGCTTTTATTTTCAAGGACATACGGCATTAGCCGTTCATGTAACGGGCATATTTTCCAACTGTTTGCCCACACTCTTCGTAGAGAAAATGTTCCACTATTACGGGGGACCATAGTAAATAGGACCAAATATAGTTACTAAAAATAGCTAAATATCTTGGTTTTTGTGTGTACCGTAAGTCCTATTTAATACGGTCCCCCGTAATAGCTGGACACCAAAAACATCCTATACAAAGTATTTTATGTGTAGTATTAATAGTATTAAGCTCCTGCGTGGATGGGCTTGCCGCTGATGATGATGACGAGCAGGCGTTGTTGGCGACTGCGAAGCATCGAAGGAAGGCGCGGTAGACAGCAACCCGCCACCAGTACAAGCTAACGCCCCCTGGGGGTACAAACCTGGGTCGAGAAATCTATTCGGAGCGATGGCCAAGAGAGCGGAAGAAGCGGTGAAGGCTGCGCCGGAAGGGAGTGGCCTCGGCGGCATGCTATGGTATCAGGTCGGGCGCCCTTTCTCTACGGTCTGATTTTGGCAGCCGGTACCCTTGGCTTTGCATTGGCTGATCTCTAATATCCTTGTTGGGGTTGTATTATCTCTGTCTCGTAGTTTGTGACCACACAGCTTGAAGCTCTCTCCACGTACATAAGATGAAACATGACCACGGGCACTGGGTAGAGAAAGCGGTCTAACGAGAGGAAAACACACACAGCCAGCTACGGTATCCGGTATCAGGTACCCGATGTACCACGGTATCCGGTATCGTATGCCTATTCTTCCAAGATTGTGATATGTAGGGCTTGCGGACTCCGGGTAAGGGCGCGGAAGTCTTGCAGAACTTACAGAAGACTTAGGGTACGGGTATGGGAGTCTGATAGAACTCGTAAAAGTTTCGGGGTACTGTATAGAAGTCTTACCAATCTTACAGAAGTTCCGGGCGGGTATATGATTTTTGTACCCGTAGCCGCACCCCGGTATTTTAGAATGCGTCGGGTACCGGGTATATACCCCGGCATTTGCCCTGTTTTCCGGGTATTTACCCTACTCTAAGGAGGGGCACGGGAATAAGATGTTGTACCCGTACCCCGACTATTGTGGCACAGGTGCACAGCAGTGACAAATTTTTCTGGTACGGTTATGACTGTCATACATAACTCACAGAAGTTCCGGATACAGGTATGATTGTCGTACAGAGCAGCTTGCAGAGCTTCTTTGCAGGGTAGTACCCGGGTGGATACCCCGGGTATGGCCCTGTGTGGCCTACAGAACACAACCTTGCAATTTTCTCTTGGTATCAGATAATTTATGTAGGTATCAGGTGGCCAAGAATCGGAGCGAAGAATCGAAGCGAAGAATCGGTTGACTTTTAGTCGTAGTCCGTTCAGCGAAGCCGACTCAATCGGGGGGTCTTTCATGGATAATTGGGCTCGCTTGATGTATCGACAAATTCGAGGGAGCGAGGCGAGTTTTACCCCCCCCTCCCCGACTGGTGAGAGGGCTTACCCCAGTATAGCGGGTGAAAGACGGTATTAATATGTGTGAAAGACGGTATTAATATGTCGACTAGCAATGAGATCGAGTTTTCCATTCCGATGCCGAGGCAATTGGCTGCGGTTCGCAGCCCTACTACTGTAATTAGAGTCTGCTGGAAAATAGCGACGGCATCGTGTACCATCGACGGTTTTGCCCATACCCGATTGGCTCATCGATTGACTTAGGTACCCAGTGAGGACATCCATGTGATTTCGTAATTTCACCCCGCGGCGTCACCGACCTGCTGGAGAAGTGAAGAACGTTTTTTCTGGCGCTGGCCGGCAAGCCCAGCCCCCCCCCCCCCCCGGCTCCCTGCTCCCCTCCTTGCTTCAGCGGTATATCACAAATACCTCAAAAACAGTTCACCGAAACGCCACTACAGCGTTAGCCGCCGCGCAAGCCGCGTTTGGCATGTGGAGACGAGGCCGATTGAGCCTACAGAAACACAGCCTCAGCCTTAAATCGTAAAGAATAGTGATGTAGTGTACCTTATTGTACCTTGTATGTATGTTCGCGTATGATCTTGACCTTTTCACAACACCTCTGTGCCCACAGTAAATTTCACGTTCACGGCTCCATGCCTGCTTCGCTTGCGTTGCTTCCCCGACTATTCAATGTGCACTGTATGCGTATACTGCGCTGTGAGCAGGGTGAAACCGACTGTATGCGGGAAGACACGGCCAGGACGTACTTCGACCGCTTTCAGACCCTGGTGGGCGACGTTAGGGGTTTGTATCCCGATCTAAAGATATTCACGGTTGCTGTGACGGGAACAACCCCTCGCCTGCCGCACCTTGTGAAGGTGCGTCTATGCCTAGCTTAGCTTAGCCTCTGAATAGTACTGGTAAGCTTAGCCTCTGAATAGCTCTGGTTAGCTTAGCCCCCGCTTCCGGCAGTAGCCGCGGTACCACATGTACCGCGCTATATACATCCAGGTTTAGCCCTTACTGGTATGTAGCTACTTCGAACAATTTCCAGGTCTAGTAGACTTGTACTGATATGATAGCCTTAGCAATCGTGAGTGTAGATGCAACCGAGACCCTCAATGTTTGTCAGCCGACGTGCTTCTAAGGTGGGGCGGTTTGGCGTGACCCACGTGCACCTGCTTCAGAGGCGGCGCTCGCTCGCTTGCTCGCCTGTTTTTAGTCGCGTTGAGCCGTGTAGAGGGTTCACCTACTGTTCCATGCATGCTATATACATATACCTGGTATGCGACAGGAGTATAGACTATGATACGAATAAAAGCACCTATTTTTGTCTTCTGAGGCTCTTCGCTTAAGGAGCTCCATACCACACCCAAGGTGTTTCCTTGACAGAAGGTGAAGGTGCAACCCGATGGAAAATCTCATGGCCCAGTTGTCACAACGCCCAAACGAATGGCATTATTTTGTTCTTTTGACATCCACTATGTGTCTAGTCCCTCGGTGCAATAATATTAATATTCAGTCACAAATAGTTCCTCGCCCGAAAGTGCTATTCCTAATTGCAACCCCTAGCGTACCACCACGCGTCGTTTCAATTCACTCTCATCACTCCTGTCGTCACTGCATCAGGTTCGCGAGGCCCAGCTCCGCGCAGGCTCCTCCGAGGGCATTGAGGGCGTTTGGGTGGTAGATGCTTTCGGCCTTCCTATGTTCACAGATGGACTACACTTGACAACCAGTGCACAGGTGGGAGTGGCTGTGGGATGTGGCATTTTGTTTTGTTTTGTTTTGGTGTTTTGGGCTTCCCCCGGCCCCGCAGATGGCCCTTTTTGACGCATTGCAGTATTACTACAGGAGTATTATTAATAGTATTAGTATTAGTAGTATGAGGCGTGCTACGATACAGGTAGCACAGTTTGGGAAACCCAAATGTAACTGCCGGAGCTTCGTATCCCAATATTGTTCGAACCTGGTTTGCTTTTTCTATATATATTTTTTTTTACCAAGGCCATGCGATTTTTCATCGGGTTAAGCAAACGGTTTTCCTCTCAAGGCTTAGGGTTAGGACGAATTGCGGAGCTTCTCAAACGAGGAGCCTCCGAAAATGGTAATTAAATAGGTGCCGCATATCTACCGTAGCATGCATTCTACATACAGGGGTAGCACTTTTGGGCCCAATCCTTTAAGGTTGATGGGGGTTCTGTGCTGAGCAACTACCCAACATGGTGCTTCTATTTCCAAATTTGTTTTCATTAGAGTCCCGGACCATGGGATTGCTCAATCGGGCTAAGCGTGACTGTTTCTTGCCAGCCGTTTCTCAAGAGCCATTTCTTAAGAGGCATTTTTTGTGTGGCTTTAGTAATGACTTGCTATCAGTACAGAGCCCCTCGGGCGAGGAGAGCCTTAGGAGATTTCAGGTGCGCGTCGCCTCTACCGTAGAAGGCGTGTTTCTATCTATTAACACAACATTCTGCAACAGTATCGCCCACGGAAGTTGTGGTTTACGTCCCTCGGGCAGAGCGGATGAACGGTCGGGATAGACGAGGCTGGGATGGGCACGATGTCAGAAGCCCTTGTCACGGGCCTCATCCTCGATACCGCGAAAGATAAAAAACAAGCCGGATTTGTAGTTTTGTTTTCGTGTTTCCCCGGACATGCAACTGCTTCCCCCTCTTGCGCTCTGCCCCGGACATGCAACTGCTTCCCCCTCTTGCGCTCTGGGTCTGTATTTTATGCGCCATATCGTCTCCTAAACAACAAAATGACTCGAGACACTTATTTATTAACATCACCCGTCCACTCACCCATACCCGTCCCCCATCCTTAGGCTAGTTCTTGTGCCGTCGGATTGGAAGGATCGAAAAGGTACTCGACGGGTTGTGTTTGGATGTCTTCCCTATCGTCAGTCGGATCGAAGTTGTAGTTTTTGTGCTCAATGGGGTATTGCAGGCGGATGTATTATGAAAACTGCTTCGTATCCTGCTCGCGGGTCCTAGAACGTTCTGCGCTGTGAGCAGCAGCAGCAGCAGCAGCAGCAGCAGCAGTAGAGCAGTCCTCCCAGCGTCGGAGAGGTGTGTAGGCTGCTGCTGTGTGGTGTGACCGTGTGTTTAAACGAGTGGAGAGAGATACGGTGGGATTTAACAGAAAGAAATCGAGCAATCCGATCCACGCATCCCGTCGAATACATCGAATTTTAGAAAGTCGAGTTTCTTGGCGGTATGCGTGTATCGGATTGCTCAATCGAAAAAGTTTGGATCGGAAATACTATTTTCCAATACGTAGTAGAAGAAGGTCTGATTTCGTCTCCAACCGGAAACGGGCTTCTCCGATCCACGTATCCGGCGGCATTAGAACTACAGTAGCCCAAGCTGTGACTTCGATGTTTTTTCTCAAAAGTCATACGGTATGGTACAGTACTGTAGTCTACAACCAATTAAGGGTATTACTGAACTGTCGATGAGCAAAGATGGCATCGGTGTGCCGTCCATATACACACGCCGAAACATGTTTACCTGGTACCATTACATCATTTTCTGAGTCACGGAAAGTGCGAACGCGCGAGTTGGCAAGAAACAGTCAACATCGACGAGCAGTCGGAATGATGAATACACCCTTTGCGCGATCAAAATGAAGGCAAGTACGTGCCTGGGGAGAGAAGGGGCAATACCTGTGACCACGGCTTGTCCATAAAAAAGCGCTGGGGGAAAAACCTCACACGAGTTGGACCTCACACGAGTTGGGCTGGAGTGTAAAAATGATGCAAAAAAAACAAATACAGAACGGCTGCTGGGTGCACCTTGCTGGTCTGGCCCCAAGTGTCCCTCTTTCCCAGCAATATACCAATACCGCCGGGGCATTGATAATGTGGATCACGATCTCCTAAAATATACCAAGTACCAATATGGTGTTGTTAGTTGTGTCGGTCGCGGTAAGCGCGGCATTGGCGTTGGCTAGATGGGGTCGCGATAGATGAGAATCGCGTCGATTTATACCTCGGTCCTGTCAACAAAAAACAACGAAAGCGCGTCCAGTAGATGAGAATTACGATTACTAAATGTACTGTCCGTTGTGCTGCCCCAAGTAACGGTGTTCCCCGCCGATCGGGCTAGGGTTAGGTTTAGTGTCAAGTACGTTTCAAGAAGGATGTCGACGCTATTTAATAGGTCAATGTGTGTGCAGCCACCGGTATTCGGTATGACCAGCCATCCGAAAACCGTGGTGTGGGGGTTGTACTACCACAGTAGGACCTACTGGTAATAAGCATACAGTACTACCTACTAGTATATAACCTATGAATAGTACGGCTTACCATGATTACTATACCTACCGGTAGGACCCACCAGGGTACCATAGTTTACAGTAGGCCCTACTGTATTTTAAGCATAACACAGACCCGACGTGGACCTGAGGGATACATGCCTGAGAAGGGTCCTGGTATTGGGATATACACCTATTTTCTAATACTGTCTTCCCTTGCCGAGTGCCTCGGGGTTTTAAATCCCGAGGGCCACGTGGCTCAAGGAAAACCGTCACAGAAAAGGACCCCATTCAAGCACTCTCAACGGCTATATCTGCGTGTTCTATGTGTATCGATCATGAATAACAATGATGGGCGTCAATCACCTTAGATCGTTTTTTTCGGGTTGGGAGGGGCTGTGTATGGTAGGTCCTGAGTCCTGTGTTGTTAGGGCACATCGAGGGGAGAGACCAGCAATGTTTGATACTTGACCTATCAATAGCTTCGGCACGATGATGGTTGATTTCCCTATTTTTCTACTTTGTTCATCCCATTAATGAAGTGTTGTACGATAGAGGTTCACCCTAAATTTTCTGAGGCTCTTTACTTAAGGAGCTCCATATACCTCACCCGAAAACTGACTCCAGAAAAAAATAAAATAGCATCTATATGAATAATCTCATATCTCATGTATACAAGATATATAATGTTCGAAATAATACCGGCATTCCGACGATTTTGGTTAAGGAACCCCCGTCATTCAGAAAACGCTTGAGCGGAAATGTGCTACCTCTATCGTAGAACGCGTCTAATTGTCTTCGCCGTTCTTTCTCCTGCTCCCTTCCTTGTCGCCGTCCTTAGTGGTTAGGGTTAGGGTTCACATAGTACGCTCTTTCGCCCCCCCCCCCACTACGACACGCGCCTTGCATGTTTACCGCGAAGAGGTTCAGCACTTTCTTCCGTCGTGGACTCGCGCCTAATTGTGTTTACCCACGCCGAAATAGGCGCTCTCGGTAGTTGGTGTCTTTCGATAAATAAAAACTCCGCACGGAGAATCGAGCCCTCGATATATACGCTTGTGGCACTCGAGGTCAGCCACTATTGCGGGAGACCATAGTTAATAGGACCAAGTAGTGTTTGTAAAAATAGGTAAATATAGTGGTTTTTGTGTGTACCATAGGTCCTATTTACTATGGTTCCCCGTGATAGACCATGGGGGCGACCGGCAGACGGTCGACGCTGACTCCTCATAGAATCTTCGTTTTCCGAAAAATGTCCCATGCGGTTGGGATTAGGGCCAGGGTTTAGAGTCAAGTATTTTTCATCACTTTTTTGGAAGCAAGGCTGGCGTCCCCGGTGGCTTGGTAGGTGGTCTGGTTCCCCGTGATAGACCATGGGGGCGACCGGCAGACGGTCGACGCTGACTCCTCATAGAATCTTCGTTTTCCGAAAAATGTCCCATGCGGTTGGGATTAGGGCCAGGGTTTAGAGTCAAGTATTTTTCATCACTTTTTTGGAAGCAAGGCTGGCGTCCCCGGTGGCTTGGTAGGTGGTCCGCGAGCCTATCAAGATCAATTTCGTGGGTTCAAGTCTCACCGAGTTGATGCTCGTAGGAGTTTTTTCTTGCGTAAAAAGAATGATTAGCGGAAAGCGCGAGAGCGTGAGTTAGCTACCTTAGATGAAAATCGACGAGCAGCAGTGGGAATGCTGAACCCTATGCGACAAAAAATAAATGCACGTACCGGGGGGGAGAAGGGTAGACACCTGTGACCGCGGCTTGTCCGGAAGTTGATTGAGGGTAAAACCTCCTACGAGTTAGGCTGGAAAGTAAAAGTCCAGGATTATTGCAGCCTAAGCCCTATGCGGCCCTAGGAGGAACAGACGGACACGAGTTGAAGTACCAAACTACGGTCAACTGGTTGTTTCGGTCACCTTCTATAGTGTATACCTGTAATATATAGTCATAATATTGTAATTATCACATACAAAGTCATCCCATCTCGGCCGTGGCCGTTGCCTGTGTTGTGGCAGGTGGAACTCGGCGAACGTATGGCGCGACAAGTCTATGAGGCAAGCAAACCGCCCACCCCCGCAGGCAAAGAGGCCGACGGTGGAGCTGGTGCTAGTGCTATTGCTGGTGCCGTTAGTAGTGCTAGTGCTGGTACTATTATTGCCGACGAGGCGAAGGGCTGGGCTAGGGAAGAAGCAAGGGTCAAGAGAGCGGAGGGGGATTTGAAGCGCATAGCAGACTTCGCCCTCTCCAAAGAGGGCAGCAAGCTCGAAGCTGGCAGCTTCTCGCAGGTGCGCAGTTCTTGTCGCAGGAGTTGAGGTAGACGCGGGAGCAGTGCGAGACAACTTTCAACGCGAGATCGTTTGTTCTCGCAAAAAATAAAACGATACATATATAGCCGTTGAACCTCGATTTCGATCAGGGCGGGAAATCCTGAGATGGCGCGATTTGCTCGTTGGAAATGTGCGGGAAATAGCATGATTCGCGCCCTATGAATATATTTCTTTTAATAAGAGCTTCCCGACGACTGCCAGGCGGATTTTGCCTCCTACGCGAAGACCCTGTTCTTCCTCAAGCCCTTGCCAGAAGACCGCTTGCTGGTGCTTGGGTCCCGTGCGGGGAAATGCGTCATGGCGAGCGCTCTTCTGTACGACCTTCGAGAGATTCAGGGGGTGGACCTTAAGGAGGCAAGCTCGTGGCCCCACATATGCGAGGGCCTCACCTATGCGATATGTCACGCAATATATGTCACGTGCGCCTCTGTTTTCTTACAGCTTGCAAGGCCCTGCTTGCTCTGTTTGTTGGATGATGTTCTATGTTTGTTTGGTGCTTCTGGATAAATGTATGTTCGTTCTCCATCTGACTATGTGCAGTGCGTTTTTCAATCCAACGTAAATCGGTTGAATACCCGTACTGTGCTTGTACCTCTCGAAGGTGACGCCAACGCTAAAGCCGACACCCGACAACGTCGAATTTATTTTCACCATCGCCCTGTCAGTTCCTGCTCTTTTGGTAGTTGTTGCTCCTCTCCGTGATGAAACTGTCAAAGGTGCCTGGCGTACGATCTGTGTCGCGCACGAGGCTATTTGAGCGTGAGCTGTGGAGATCAATGTGAATGCGAAGGCAGGGCGAGAGGGGTTTTGCTTGGCGGGAGCTGTCCCTTGCGGTGGGGGTGGGTATACAGTGCCACGCCGAGTAGCTTACGAGCACTCGCGTCTGTTAACATAGTAATAGGACAACCACCTATCAAGAGATACTACAGTATGTGGGGGTATATTGCGCTATTGTTAAGAGCCTATGCGCTCATTTACTGGCGGCATTAGATTGGACTTAGGGCCTTTCTTAGCGGTAGGGTTTAGGGCGAGGGGTGGGGCTAGCCTTTTTTTTTGGCGTGGCGTTGTGCGCATGCTAGACCACCGCGCGTACTAACTTGACAAGATGGTATCAACAGCGTACAACGTTGCACTCTCCCCCGTACACCCGAGGTAGGCCTCTCGTATATACCTTGTATATCGTTTGCCAACTATCATAGTGCGCAACGTGCACTTTCAGCTCGAACGACAGAAAAAAAAAAAATCAGCATCATAAATACACCATCGACTAACTCCAACCCTTGCGGCCGCGTTGCTCTGGCTAACGTTCGCTTTCCCGGCGCGTCATTGTGACAGATTGGCCTCGACACAGCGCGGGCGCTCGTCGCGGCCTACGCGGAATCCCCTTCTGCCGTCTCTAGCACAGCTTCAGACAGCATGAAGGTAACAACACCAGCAAGCACAACTGCTACGCTGCCACAGCCAGAAGACTGCACCCGGACAAGGCAAACTCCTCCTTCAAGCATCTGCTTAGCGCACGGCAGTTTCGCGGATGGTAACTACTGCGATGCGACGCTTGTGTACGCTCAATCTGCTAACTCAGATGATGTCATGATGCTGGACTTGGCGAGAAGATGCCGCCAGCTGCCAGAAGGGGCGAGGGTTGTAACGATAGGCAAACCGCTGCCTAGCTTACATTTAGATATCGGAGATTCCAGAGAAGTTGGGGAAGGGGGAAGGGCGGCTGCGGGCGAGTTCGAAGTGGCGTGGCAGTGTCAAGTCGTGGAGTGTTTGGGTGAACCAGCGGTGGCGTATGTGCACCACCGTGTACTCCCCCTAGGTTGAAGAAAAAAACATTTTTATTTTTTGTTAAGAATACCAGGTACGGTGTTTAATCTACCTGGTACGTGTTAATGCTATTAATAGTAACATAATTTTGCTCTGGTATTAGAACGGTCAGTAGATCAGGTATTTACGAGTGTCAATCACGGAGGGATTCAAAGCAGCATGCAACTATTACACTACAGTCAGCATATATACCAGGCACAACATATGTGGAGTGCTGGAGTTTCTTATGCCACGGAGGCATTCTCACGCGCCTCGGCGAAAGCTTTGAGTATCAGATTTTGTTTCTATTCGGGCAATAAACTCAACACCAACCCCCCGTAAGCGAAACACATGCAGCTCTAGAATAAAGGCAACCGTATAAGGTTCATATATACTTAATGACGCGCGTGTTCGAAGCTCCTAAAGCCCGTGGCTGGAATCAAGTCGGCCCTTCGCGTCGTCTCTCGACCTAAAGTGTCTGTGTTATCACACAAACTCGCGACAATGTAGTCGGTCGTCATGAAGATATGCTCGCATCTAGCCCATTGCCATCAAAACGTGCTATGAGTAGCTCGCTAGGTTCCGTGCACCTCACCTATTCAAATGGTGCATGGTGCACTATACCAGGCATCGGCTGCCAGGTACCGAGCGTACGGTATACGAGAGAGAAATGTTAACGAGTAGAAATCGTTCCTGCCGCAAAATGTGCATCCAGCCCTGCGCTATTTCTTGACCAATCAGCGACGAACTCTGCGTAAAAAGAGCCACCCGTAGCCCCAGCCCACGGAAGCCATGCATCAAGCATCAACATCAAGCATCGAGGCTAAAACCTCTCGTCCAGAAATAAGTGCCACGCATGATGATGCACCCTGCATCAAGCATCATCTGTCAGCGTCAGGCAAGCATCAAGGCCAACCGTGAGTTAAGTGTGCTGTCTCGTTCAGCCGCGAAACGCCTCCAACACTGGTCAAGCCCACCAGCAACAAAATAGGCCGCGGGTGACACACATTACCACTGACTGAAAATTCTACAATATACGAAAAAGTATGTACGAACCAAACTGCCTTCCATCCCTATCACGACCAATCAGACGGCGAGCTCTTCACCCCTATCTGTGCCCAGTGGTGACCGTGGGGCACACGGCTCATTTCGGCGTACGGTCCTCCCATGGCCTTCAGCATGTCTCGCCAAAGATCCTTCCCTCCGGCGAAGGCGACGCTTGCTGGCGCCTGGCGCATTATACCGCCAAACGCATACGTGAATTTTCCACGGGGGTGGGGGTTGTGTTGGGAATATTTGTGTTGAGATACAATATTGACTCCGTGTACGGAGAACACCGACAAGGGGGGAAGAGGAAGGGAGGCGTGGCGTTGGGGGGGGGGGGGGGTATAATTACGGGGGGCATAGGGCTGGCGGGGGGGAGAGGAAGGAGACATTTAGTTGGACTTCAAAATCGTGTTTATAAATGTACGTGCGGCGGCGTTGGCGTGCCTGGGTGGGTGTACCGGGCATGGAGTGCTCGCAGAGTCGTACCAAATACTACGTTGGTGGGAACAAACAGCGCTCACGAGGTGTGGACTTGAACAGCAGAAGGTGGTTGGTAATCTACCGTTAAAAATACGACAGAATGTCTACTGCCTACTGTTGACGCCACAGGGCGGTGATCGAGACCGCCAAACGTCATCCCGACCGAAATTATTATTACTAATGATAGTCTACCGACAGCACTACCGAACATTATCTTTTTTTTTTTTTTTTTTTGCTCATCCCATTCATTATCTTCGCACATCTTCTTCTCTCTCTCCTTCCAACTCGTAACTCAGATCCGGGGTCACATAGCAGGCTCTTCTCCCCCCTTCCCGCTACGGTACGTGCCTTCATTTTTATCGCGAGAAGATTTCAGCCTTTTTTTCCCTCGTCGACTCGCATCGAATTGTGCCTACCCACGCTGCAAGGCGCTCTCAACAATTGAATCCTTTTGATTTTGATTTTTGCAAATAAAGTCAAAAGTCCGACCCACCTGGGGCTCGAACCCAGGGCTCAAACACAAGTAGAATTCGAGGTTAACCACTTGAACCACCGGGGCTCTGCAACACTACGATGCTGAGTCTGTATTATTAACAGTGATAATAAACCTCTACCGACAGCACTAGTGAACATCTACCGACAGCACTACTGAGTATCTACAGACAGCACCACTGGACCTCTACCGGCAACACTGGTCAACATCTACAGACAGGATCACTGAACCGCTACCGACAGCACTACCGAACATCCACAGATAATGCCGCCGAACGCCAACCAGCAGCGCTATTGAGCCTCTATCGACAACACCTGCGAGCATCCACCCACAGCTCTAACGAACATCCAGCCACAGCACCACGGAATCTCTAGTACTGAGTGCACTGCTGAACCTCAGCCGATACCACCATTGAAAATCTACCGGCTAAAATACTCAACCTTTATCCACACCACGAACGAACCACTACGTGACAGCAGCACTACTTAACCCATACTACCGACATCACTACTCAAATTATGCTACCGACAGCACCACCAAACATCTCCTGACAGCACTACCGAACCTCTTCTACCGACAGCATTGTTGTACGGACAACAAACAGCACTTGTTACCTTGGCCATAATCCACATGCCGTGGTCGAGCTCGCCTCGCAATTGGCCACCCTTCACCAAGGGGCAAACGAAGCAGTGCATTGGGAACGATTCAAAGATACCGGTTCAGGAGCATGGCCGGATGGGCGAGGGGGCAATGGGACAGAGGTCTAGAGACTCAAATGATGGATCGCCCGTCGATGGGCCTTATCTACACGAGGCATAACCCTAACACCACGAGCAGCGCTGACGACCGATACATACCGTGCACTACAGAACAGTACCACAATGCAGTACAGCACAGAAGAATACACTATAGTGCACGCAGGGAACATACAGTACACTACTACAGAATGGGATGGGATGGAGACCAACGACGGGCGAAGACGAGCGGGACGGAAAAAAAAAAAAAAAAAAAAAACGGTACGAGTACAGCGTACACTATTGATGCAGAACACTCAGAATACATACTTCATTACTAAGTATTAACATAATAAAGTGAAACGCTTCAACTCTTCGCTGGCAGAAAGCAGCACCACTATTAATACGAGGTTTCGACTATCGGCACCCAGCTGCTGCAGGGTACTAAGCCCAGACGGAAAGACGGGAACGACCAAGCAGAAAGAGAAGAACGCTCGGCAAACGAGGCACCAGCACCAACTATCCCTCACATCTCCGAAATCCTTCCCAAGGTAGCAATGAATTCCAGCCAAAGCTCAGCGACCATTCTGGTTCGAGGCGAGCGTGAACAAATCATCTCGAGAAAAATCGCAGGGACACGTTTCAAGAAAAACTTGAGTGCAAGACATGGTGCACTACTGTAAGCGATTAATTTACTCCTATTAATATTAGGACTGCACCCTTGTTGTGGGAAAAAAACACTTCGAAATCCAGTCAGATTTTGGTGCATGTACAGTGCACTATTACAGGGGACCATAGTTAATAGGACCAAATATTGTTATTACGGGGGGGCATAGTTAACAGGACCAAATATTGTTAGTGAAAATTGTTAAACATATAGGTTTTTATGTATACCATAGGTCCTGTTAACTATGGTCCCCCGTAATAGTAAAAATGGTTAAATATATAGGCTTTCATGTATATACCATATGTCCTATTAACTATGGCCCCCCGTAATAGTAAAAGGGTTAAATGGCCTTACCAACCACGATGATGCGCCAACTAGCAAGGAAAAGTCCATCGGTTCGGCGACACCCTCGCCCAGGAGCTCGGACGCCTTTTCCATCGCCCCGCAAAAAAACACCTGGCATGCCAAACAGAAACAAAGATCGGAGGATGCCAAAAAAACAAAACAAAACAAAACAAAACAAGTCAGCACAGGAAATGACTCGAGCACCGCTTGCTCCTGTCAAAACAGGTGGGAAAGCCACTCTGAACATCTCGTGCAAAGGGTCGAAGAGTGATGTGTACCCCCCCGAGTGTGGAGGCATGCATACCGTGACGATCCGTGGAATAACCGCCTAATGTCGAGAACCCACGGCACACTCGGTGACCTACTGTCGTTGGACCAGGGCAACTACAAATCCAGGTCTCATAGGTCGGCCACTTCATGTATGTACATATGCATCCGGCACCCCACTTACACCCTTCGCTTGGTTTCTCACCGGGTGCTCCGCATCCTCCGAAAGCCGCACCCCTCCCACCTCCTCGTGGTGGTGCAGCCAGGCCAGGCGCGACATCACCGGACCCCCGGTTCGGACCGGATTGCCGAGGACTCGCTTCAGCGCGTCCGGCGCCACAGGCACAGCATCACTGCTCAGCGCCTCCTCCAAAGTCTCCCCTCTGTCCTTGTTGACCACCAGTCCGTAAGATCCCTCCGCGTCGTGATGCACCAAAAACACAACCGATCGGTGAAAAATGTCCCCCGGTGAGTGAAGCCCCGCCAGCGGGTGTGATATGAGGAACACCCCCTTCGCTGGGATCTCCGTGGGTGTCACCAGCACCCCTGAGCACCCGGACTCGTCGGGAGTTGTTCCGCTTGAGGCCCCTGACGACGTTCGACGGTCGCCCATGCCCACGGGGTGGCTGGCGTGCCGTTCCTGATGCCGCAGCACTCTCATCGCCCGCTTCGTCATCTTGGAAGGCGTTTTTATCGTCGGGGTGCATGCATGCAACAATGGGTTTAGATTGCTTGAGTTGCCGTAAACTGGATACAATACCGCCCGCGGAGACGGGAAGAGAACGAACGGGTCGGTTTTTGCTTGACGACCGGAGGGCGATTGAGCTCAAGCGGGGTTGGTCGAACCACTAGGGGTGCGACCTGCCCCTTGGATTGCTTGTGAGATGCGCTCTGCGTTTGATTGCTCCCGACCCAGTTGGAACAAAAAATAAGGAACACGTCGGGTCAGGAGGGCAGCATATAAATAATGAAGAACTTGCGGTCGATGATATTTCTGTCCTGTAATACAAGACGGCGGAATTCGATCAACCATTGGCATCACTCCGGCTAAATCCCATCCGTAATATCTTCCGAACGGCCTCACGACAGCGAGGCTGTTAACAAATCCGAGCAAATGGCGTAGTAAGAAATGAAGGAAGAGGAGAAAAACAGCGCAGTACCCTGGTGAATACCTTGTGTCTAGGGCGTGCGACTCTCCGTCTTCTCCTCTTCCTGGCAACCGTGCCATCATGATCGGAATCGTCATCGTCGTCTGTCTCTGCCAGCCCTAAGGACTTCGCCAGCGCCCACTTGGAAGAAAGCTCCCGGAGGGCTGCAAACCCTGCGGCAAAAAAGCATATACACGTGAAAACCCTCTTCTTGTCAAAACCAGAATAAAACAGCAGCGAAATACATGGCGCTGCTGCCATACCCATGCTCGAACTACGGTCACCATACCTGGCCATCACGCACAAACGCTGAACGTATACTGTACATATAAAAATTGCCCACATTACGAGAAAGAACGCATTTGCATGTTGGGGTATTTCTTAGCTAGACACCAAGATCGGGCATCACATTTTTTTCGAAGGTCTACGAGCCCACCGCCTTGCCCATGCCTTTACCGACTGCAAAACCCCTGCGCCCCCGTCCAACTCCAACGCCAATTTGATGGAAACCTGACACTCGAACCTTTTCACATCATCGAACACGTAAGATATATCACATGTATCACAGAAATCACACAGATCACATAGATCACGTCGATCACCATTTGATGATCCAGATAATCATCTACAGTAGATAATTCGGTGCAGACAGACCCCTGACCTGGTATATAAAACGCGCACAATCTAGTAGATCGTGTTTTTGCCGAGTGGGATGGATCTGAATGGTGCGGCTCTCGCATAACATCTCATCTGCTCAACTATAGCGTCTACTTCCGTGTATTACCCATCTTATCTAATGTAGATCGTGGCTAGTCCCATCTACGAAAAACTTCGAGCCCCGTCGGTTCGGAGCTTGAAGGGATCACCTGCATTAATCTTGTCATCGCCATCCACGCCTCTCAACGCCCCGGGGAAGAACGTTTCCAGAGAAATCGCGGCCATCGCATCTTCCTCCCTAACCCTAACCCTGTCTGCGAGGGGCAAGCCATTGCTGCCTGTGTTCATGTCCTCCACCGCCCTCTCTGCGACTATCTCCAGATTGTTTTCGTCCGCGCGGCGCATGTTGCGGACTAGCCGTTGGAGGGACCACGTCAGCCGTGCCGGCCTGGAGGGCGCCAGACAGAACAAAAAGCGTGTATACTCGGTACGTAACAGAAGGTGGTGCACAGCTAGTGAGTCAGTCGGCCAGTCAGCGCGGGCCACAGAGGAAAAGGGGAGAGCCGGTGGATGGCCGTTGTTTCCGTGCCGTCCGAGCGACGACGTTCTGCGGCTACGAGTATAAGGTAACACGCTAATACGGCAACATGATACGCAAGCAGGGTAGTAACACGCCAACACGCTAAACACGGCAACACGGAGGCACGGCAACACCGAACCGCTGTTCCATAGCCTAGGTCGCGGCCGACAAAAGAGTCCAACGCTTTCCCTCGATATCGCACATACTTAACCACATCGAAACTACAGCAGATATTACACCGAGTCGCAACTCACATGCGCCTATCGATATGCTACTCGTATGGCTATTCTAATAGTTTACTCGGCAGCACTAGAGTTGACCGTAACTACTGTCGCTGTATTAAAACTGAACACCATTAGCTGGTAGTGCATGTAGTAGTCTTTTCTCTGAGTACGGCCTGTCCCAAGCAGAATTCAGTCAAACAACGTCGGGCGACACATGGCGAACAGACACAGTGCGTGAACCGAAAGAGACAAACCAGAGAACACCGTCTCCGAAGAACGCACCACGGGACGTATCATCCTATCAACGATACTACCAATGGTATTAATCAACAGTGTTAACCCTTATAGAACCGCAGACCCGTTTTGGGGACAAACCAGTCAAACTAGAAGTAATTTGTCCCCAAAACGGGGCTGCGGTTCTGAAAGGGTTAATGGTCTCAGACAACAGAGCTGATGTACTGCTCTGGTGTACCCTGTTACAGCTGTAGGCTGCTTTAATGGGAGGGCTGACCTGACATGGCACTGACTGCCGACGACGACTTCCAATGCCGCGGCGTATAGGCGGCGATCTCCCCGACTCACGTCGAAGTCGTCGGACGGTGGTCTCACCGCACCATACCGCTGAATCAAAGCCTCGTAGGAGAAAACAGAAGAGGAGCGGGGGGGGGGGGGGGTGAGAGGGGAGGTGAGAAGAGAGAGAGGAGATGGGGGAGAAGAAGCGATAGGCAGAGGATAGGAAAAGGGGAGAAAGTACAAGACACAATACAAGAGAATGAGCAGTATACAAGACAGGCAGGCTGAGGCTAACAGGGAGGTGAGACATTCGATATTCGGGAGTCATTACAGTGAATTAGTGTACGACGCACCCATTCTTAAATAAGTAATCCTGTCTCAACCAGCGTTTCTGTTTCTTATCAAGTGGCCGGTACTGTAGCGGTAGGGAGGTGCAATGGGAGATCGATGAGAGAGGAGATGGGAGAGATGTTGTCAAAACAACAGACACCAAACTCAAACGTAGATATCTGAATCAGGCAGACAAACAAGGCGATAAAGGAGAATTGCAGACTACAGACTGCAACGACATGATGCTATTAATGCGGACGGGCGCATGGTATATACAACTCTGTACATTATAGGGGTACTATTTGTATAAAAGGTTTGTGCTAATATTAATACTAGCGGCACATATCATAGAATGCGTTGCTATACATGAGCTATTAATAGTCCGCAGTTAAACGCTTACTCTGTCGCGTTCCACCCAAGAGGCGTAACTCCGCCTCTCTACTGCCGAAGAGAACCGGCATCAAGTTCAAGTCCATACAACTGTTGTACTGATATTAATATTAATACTGCTCTACAGCAAGCATAATGCATTTTTTATATACACGGCGATTTGCAAACGCCTATTAATAGATCTCTTACCTATGAAAACATTACTTTTTGTGGGCCGGGCAGACTTCGATATCTTCGCTTGTTCTGAGAACACAGCGAGCTGTACAAATGCTCGACGACATGCTGGCTTTCGCCAACTTTGTCTGCTGGCTTGCGTTATCGCGCTCTGGTCAGCACGTACTTGCTTTTGCTTTGTTGCCTTGTGAAGGGCTGATGGGCTATGCTGTGATGTGCTTGCAGTAGATGCTCGACGACAACATGCTCATACGTACAAAAAAAGACGACCAATGGCAACGGCCGCACGATATTTCAAAGTTTGGTTTCAAAACTAAGGCTTTCGACGAACACCTGAAGATTTCCTCGTACCGCTGCTGCGGAAAAGGGAAAAAACAGCTTTGATTTTTTATTTTATTCTTCACGCGGCGCATTTTTTTTATTCATTGTAAATTGTCAACACGCTGATAACGAATCAGCTCATGCGACAATAGACCGTCGATCTTGACATAGACTGAACCCACGACCAACTCTCCCGGGATCAGGCTAGGCCAACGAATGGAGATGACGGCCTCGAGGTCTAGGTGGCGAGAGCTTGACGGCGGCGTCCTACTCTCTTCTCCCAAACCTGAAAAAAACTCTTATTTTTTGCCATCCGACAGGGATCGAGAAATGTTGTCGTCCGTTTTCTACACACCAGCGGCCAATTTTTTTAATCATACGCCTGGCCAGCACCCACCACACATCACCGGCCGTTGTGTGAACACTGTGATCCTAGAGTGGGTCGGAGCCTCTGACGAGCGTGCCCCGTTCAGAGGTCATGACGCAGTCGTTTGTTTTGTCAATCGATGTCTGTCAAGGACTCGGAATCTTGCCGCTTCGAAAATCAACACTTCGCTGAGCTTTTCTCAAGCCGATCTTTGCCCAACATCGTCCCAGGACACTTTTTATCTTTTTTATTCCAAAGTTTGGGACTTTTGTTTTGAAGAATCGTGCTCATAGCAATCGGCATTGAAAATGTCCAGCGGGTGTCTTCGAAATTCAATGTTTTTAAGCCAACGAAGCGTTCCCATTGCCGTCAGTCTAACAGGAATAATATGGACTCTTTTAAAACAGGATACAAAACGGAAAAGGCTTGTCGGCAAGTAGCAGAGAGATGCGATCCAAACCGGTATAAAATAACTCGAGGATTGATCCTACTCGGCCGGCTTCCCCGGTGGCTTGGTAGGTGGTCCGCGTGCCTCTTACGACTAATTTCGTGGGCTCAAGTCTACCGATGTAAGCCCTATGCCAATGGGAAAGCAAAGTATCACTAAAAAGTTTGAACTCCAAAGGTAACCGCCAAAACATTTTAGAACACGCTTCCTATGGGCACGTTGAGAAAAAAAAAAAGTTCCAAACTTTTGGAAAAGCCCGACAAAAGAAAATCCGGGGCCGATGTTGGGCCAAGATCGGCTTGAGAAAAACTTAGGCGCATTTGGTTCGAAGCAGCGGGATTCCGAGTCCTTGACAGGCATCGATCGACAAAGCCAACGACTGCGTCATGAATTCTGAACGGAGTGCGCTCGTTAGGGGCTCCGACCCACCCTAGCGTCACCGTCTGCACACCATGGCCGGTGTCATGTGGTGGGAGCTGACCAGGCGTATGATAGAAAAACAATTGGCCGCTGGTGTGCACAAAACAGAAGACAAAAAATCTCGATCCGTCTCGAATGGCAAAAAGACTTTTTTTTCAGCTTTGGGAGGATACCGTAGGACGCCGCCGGCAAGCTCTCGCCCCCTAGACCATGGATCCACCTGATATCTTCGAGGCCGTCATCTAAAATTCGTTGGCCTTGCCGGGCACCGAGCGGGTTGGCCGTGGGCTGAGTCTATGTTGAGATCGAGCGTCGATCGTCGCACAAGCTGATTCCTATCAGCGTGCTGACAATTTCCAACCAAAAAAACAAATTGCGCCGCCTGCAGCCGTTGGAAAAATAAAAAATAAAAAATCCAACATTCATTCTCTTTTTTCCCACAGCGGAAGTACGAGGAAATTTTCGCTGCTCTTTGAAAGCAGTATATTTGAAAGAAAACTTCTGGACTTCGCGTTTCCATCGGCATAGGTCTAAGGACTTTTTCTTGCATAAAATTGATTAGCGGAAAGCGCGAAAGCGTTATTTAGCAACATTCGATGAAGATCGACGAGCAGTGGGAATGCTGAACCCTATGCGCGACAAAAAATAAAGGCACGTATCGAGGGGGAGAAGGGACCACACCTACCTGTGACCACGGCTTGTCCAGAAGAAGACCGCTGAGGGTAGGTGGGAGAAAATACCAATGGTGTCCGCCTAAGATCTACTGCTGCAAGAAAGAAAGTCTACGATACTACAAGTACCTGGTTTCGTGCTATAACACAACTGACTGCTGTAGTGCATTTGCATTACTCGTCGTAACCTTGAGGCGTTTACAGGTGGCCAGCAGGTTGGTTATACGAGTGATAGTGAAGCAGCACCTGGTACGCAATAGTAGTACGAGCGGTCCGCTCTTTGATCGAGCATCGAGCAGCATCTCACTCTGTCACTTCCGACATCGAAGCAAGTACTCTACCAGAGGGCATGTTGTGAATGTGCTTGCTGCTGCACGCTGTGCTGTACTGCTGTACGACACTCATCACTCATTAACCCTTTTAGAACCGCAGTCCCGTTTTGGGGACAAACCAGTCAAATTTCAAGTAGTTTGTCCCCAAAACGGGACTGCGGTTCTAAAGGGGTTAAGTCGCTCAAGGTGCCATCACCTACCCGCCGTCGGCGCAAAATAGCTCCATCCTGTCAAACCATGAAGCACTGCTCCAACAGCTGGCAAATGTTATACGTCACGGGACAGTTTTCGCGGACTTTAATTGCTCGCCGCGCAATGTATATAAAACCCCTGTTCTGGCGGGCACCAATGTATAGTCATTCCCATTGACTACAGCAGTAGAGCCAACTTTTGTGAGAATCCTCGGCAGACATTGATCGACAAAACCAACGGCACCGTCATGAAATCTGAACGTGATGCGCTATTTAAGGTGTCCGACCCACCCTGTGTCACAGTGCTCACACCTCGGTCGGTGATTGGTGGCGTGGGCTGACCAGGTGTCTGATAAAAAACATTTTGGCCCTGTCTGCGAAGGACAGACGACAAAAAATCTCGACCCCTCTCCGATGTGTCATCGATCGACAAACCCAACGATTACGTCACGAACTCTGCATGAAGCGCGCTTGTTAGAGGCTCCGACCCACACCAGTATCACAGTTCTCACACTTCGGTCTGTGATATGTGATATGTGGCGTGGGGGGGCCAGGCGTCTACTAAAAACACACTGGTACCAGGTACCAGGTACCTGGTATTCGGCAGCTGATGTGTAGAAAACATACGACAAAACCTCTCCGTTGGCAGGAAGCAGAACTTTGTGAAGGTTTTGCCAGAACGCCCGAACCCCAACACAGCCATAAAGAAAGTATGTGGCATGTCGTCCATAAGGAACCGCAATACCTTCATGTTGCCACCCCATTATTACTACCATAATACCACGATACCACTGCTCTCGTAACACTGAACATATGACCCACTACAGCAGTAGTAAGAGCTGACTCCAAGCCGAGTCCTGCTGCTGCTGCTGTCGGGATGCGGCGTCTGAGCAATGACGATAGGACGACGCGACACACACAGCACCATCACGGGTAACACTGCTGTAAGCTACACTACCAGTTGCTGAGTACTAGCGCGTAACACGGCTGCGATGACTTGATGTGAGAAACAGCAGCAGCAACAACAGAAGCAGCAGCACACATAGGAAGGAGACCCCGTTCTTAGAGGGGTGCTTACGCTGCTGTGGTCTATCGCGAGTCACGCGTACCGGTAATGCGTTGTACTTTTGCTTTATACAGCAGCAGCTGCTCTTGGAGAGCAAGATTCTTGGATCAGCTCACCTTGGCTGCAATGTTCTTGTCGAACTGTCGAGCATATTGGAGAACTGAGCGGTAGACCGCCTTGCTGACGGGATCGGCTCTGGATGCCATCACAGGTCGGGTTTGATTTGGCGTCACTTGCGGGCAGCGCTTTGTGCATGTGGGTGGCGGGTTTGTGTGCAGGTCAGGGAGACGCCTCGCGTGGGTAATCCCTCTGCAGACATCCCAACAAATCAAATGAACTCCCAGTTTTCGACATGTTCGTAAAAGAAACGAAGGAACAGAGCGAGTGCGTTGCGCTAGCAAAGCAGTCGTGGACCAGAGTGCGCCCCCCCTGCAGTGACAACCAGGGCACGAGAGTCACCTGGAAAATCATGAAGCATGGTGGGACTGTCACCGCGCTGTCGTTGGTGCTGGCTTTCGCCCACCGATTGCGCTTGTGCGCCCCATTCTCATCAGTTGCGCCTAGACAGAGCTCACGCGCGCAACCTAGCCAGGCTAGCACTCACCGCACTGCCTGGGCCCTCGAGGCAGCCACTACTTCGGAAACTATGGCGCGTCGAGAGGACATGCTCCAGGCTAAACGCGCGGCCAAGGATAAACTCGTAGCCCAGCGGGTAAGCGTGTGGTGTGTCGTTTTAGCTTCGTTTTTGGGTTGGTCGGTGGTCTAATTTAGTACTGGTATCATATTTCATACGCACGCGCGGCGCACGCGTACGTGTGTCGAGCTATCGGTAGATACACAGGTGGCCCTTCGTAAGTGCAACGGCAGTTCAACTGATGGGCGTCAGCCTGCTGATGGGCGTCAACCTGCGTCCCTGATGTCTACTCGTGCTTCCGCGTTCGACGAGGCGAAGACAGGAGCGGATTACGCTCGTTGCCTACGTTGCTTTCTCGATTCTCCTTACGAAATATATCGATATATCAGGTACCAGGTAGCCTTCAGCTGGGTTGATGTTGCTGCTGCGCCTATTCAGTACGTGAGATAATGCAGACTTTTCGATGCGTACGTCAACTTCGGTGTCCTATATATCACTTTGCTCGCTTGCGCCGATTCGATTCACCGCGAGTTTGGTTTGTCTCCCTTACTCCCTGCTCCTGTGCTGGAGGCACTCCGACCCTTTAGGGATACCGGCGACTGGCATGGGCTGTGGGGCGATGGGTAGGCCTGCCAGACGAAAAAAGAAGAGAGGGAGATGCTGATGTGTTGCACGCTTGCGTGAATGAAACGCAAAGAGTCTGCCCATCTTGGGCAGGTGAATGAAATGCAAAGAAAGAGTCTGCCTATCTCGGGCAGGCACGTATATACCTTGTGCGTCCGTACAAGGCACCTGGTACGTTACAAGTTATTGTTGTTGTTGTTGTTGTTGTTGTTGTTCAGTACCCTGGTACAGCAGCATATCGAAGACGTTTTTACGGTACCGTAGTATAAATACCAGGGCCTTCTGCTATTATACGAGGTACCTGGTACCTGGTATGATACCTGGCATAACGTGTACACTCGTGGCCAGCGCCGAACATACCAGGTATGTGTGTACAAGGCGCTTCGCTCCGCGGGCGGCCTACGCCACCCGCTACGCTCGCTCAGGAAGGAAAAATGTACATCAAATTATGCGAAGTGACAGAGGTCCACGATTGAGTTTGGCTCGTAATTGCAAACCGGCGACTTGATAATGCCAAGAGTCCCGCCGCCATGTTTCAGGAAAAAACAGCTCCGACGCCAGCTCGGATGCCACATGCGCTTCGCGTTGCGGATGTCGTACGTACGTACATACCCCAGGTAGGATACTACTGTCTGTACTTATTATATGCTCTTATATCTGTACTCGTATGTACGAAGAAGGCGAAAGCAAAGCACGGCACAGCAGCGAAAACAATGAAAATGAAACCGAAAACTCGGAAAGGAAAAAAAATCCCCGTCCCCTCTCGTGTAATAATTTTCTGCCTGATTGGAACACCTACACCCGCTCAAAAAGAAGAAAAGAAAAAAATCGCACAGACGAGCTTTTTTCTCAGCCTCGAACCCCGCCCGCCCCGCTCGCGACCACCTCGCTACCGATTCGGTCCGGGTAAAGCTTTTACCACTCTCTGCCACAATCAACCCCGTCGCCCGCCTCGCGTGGAGCCCGGTGCTCACCGTGGCCTTTGTTCGCCAGCTCGATAACGTTGGTGTTCAAACTGCACATCTCCCTCTTTCGACTTCAGCGTGGTCGCAAAAATAAGCACCGCGTGAATATTATCTTGCCGTCCCGAACGACCCTTATAACTCGTACATACTCCATCAAAAGTCTATATGGAGGGGCAGACAAAGCCCGTTCATGCATGCCTCGTGTCTCGAGGCACACGCGACGCCTAGGCACGAAAGCGGCGACCGCGCTCCTTGCAACCCCCCCTCTACCCGCCAGCACCCGCTGACACCCGCGACGGTGCCGGGCTCTCCCGCGGTGGCGTACTCGGAGTACACGCACGCACACGAAACGAAAGAAGAAAAAAGGAAGAAAGGACCGAGAGGGCCAAGAGAAATGGAGAAAACAAAGAACTGCTGGAAAGGTCCTGCAAGTAATGAAAGGAGGCGGTTTGGAAGTGGGAGCTCTGAGAGGCCAGGGATGTACCAACCGAGCACGCTCAGGGGTTGTGATCTAAGTATGTAGTTCTATGTGCCGATGGGTGTATGTTCTTCACGATGAACCGTACTTTCTACCCGTAGACATGCAGCACGCCCGGTGTCCGTGCCGATCAACCCATCGTTTTTTTGTACACTTCATGATCCTTTTTTTCTAAGTTTGTGGTTTTGCGCGTCGATCGCTGCAGATACGAACGCTCCAGCAACTCCTTCCCGGACTGGACGCCTACATGCTCGTCTACAAGTCCCCGCGGCTGCTCACCAGCGCACATCTGAGCAAGATTGTGCCCGCCAGGCTAGCGGCCATGGAGAAGTTGCTGCCGGGCGTCGACGTCCAGAGGTGTGGGGATCAAGCGTTTACAGTATTAATAGCGTTATTTCTTCATGTGCCAGCTTGTACTATGCAACCCTATATTTCGCAACCCTAACCCTGTTAGCACTGCAGTCCTGTTTAGGGGACACACGATTCAAATTTTAAGTAGTTTGTCCCCAAAACGAGACTGCAGTCCCATAGGGGCTAAGGTTCATTCTTATCGGAGAGCGTTTTTTCCATAATTTCCAAAGTTTGGAAATAGTTGGAGATATGTATCAATATACGGAGGCGTTCTGTCACTATTCGTGAAATTCTCCAGAACCAAAAATATCAAGTTCGTTAACATTCCAATATTTGGAAAAAAAAAGGAAAATTTGAAAGATTAAATAATTGCGCGGAAAAATATCGTAAATTTGGAAAAAAAGCTCTCCGATAAGAATGACCCTAAGCGCATAAGTAATATTTCCACACCTCGGGCAGATCAGACAGATCATGTGTACCGTAGACCATCTAGATCCTACCCTGCGGTGCTGCTCAGGTTCTTTGTAGTAAAAAATCCAGCCGAGGAAACGTGTCCCAGATCATGCAGATGTTATGACCCCCACCCGCGACCGTGAGCTACATCATTCAGATCAGGGATATATACCTGCCTTGAACTACTGTATCTATATCATGAACTGGGAATGATCTGTAGATTATCTGTCCGAGGTGTGACTCCTTCGCGATCAAATTTGTCATGAGCATCATACATATAATATCAATAGTAGACCGTCTATGTCTTCTGGGGCGCGGCGAGGCCTATTTTGACCTCAACATACTACCGCTGTTGATCAGTGTTATAGGGGGCGGCCAGTCACAGGGTCGACCTGCGATCTCCTATACGAGTGCTTCATCGTTGTTTGCAACCCGAATTGTTGCGATGTCCGAAACCTTCCCAACGAGCAGTACCAGGACGTTGTGCTCCGCGAGAATTCCTCTTTTTTACCGTAGTCCTGCGCAACGAGCAGCACGGGTGCCTTGGGTTGTGTCGCAAGGCTTGATTGGTGTCACAGTGTATCACGGCTGCACCACGGCATTGTTGCCATGCCATATACTACCATCATACCACAAACTTGCCATACCCTACCCCATCACACCGCAAGCTTGTCATCACCATACCACAAGCTTGTCATTCCATGTGACACCATCATCACATATCCTTAGCATACCGTATACCGTTCCATACCATCATCGCGCATGTCGTACCATCTTACCACACGCTTAAGCTTGCCATACCATACCACAACATTGCCATGACAAACTACCACACCACAGCATTGCCAAATCTTACAACATCATGCTACAACGTTGTGCTTTGGAAGGTTGGTGAAGCTCAACCCGGAACTCCTGCTGTACGACGTGGAAAAGACCCTGGCCCCGAGGATAATGCACCTCAAAAGGCTCTTCCCCGAGTCTCCAAAGCTGCTTATGAGGGCTCCCGCGCTCCTGCTTCACGACACCGAGACGTTTCTTATTCCCAAGATTGAGGAGCTGGGGTCGCTCCTCCCCGGCATCGATGTGCTTCGCGTCGTCAGGCAAGTGATGTATTCATTTCGTCTCCCCGAATTCGGAAAATAAATAATTACCCCTATCTCCAGTACGATTTTACTTATTCACACTTTTCTTTTTACCCTTTTAGGGCTGCAGTCCCGTTGTGGAGACAACTTACTTAGAATTTGACTGGTTTGTCCCCACAAGGAAGTGCGGTGCTAAGACCTATGCCAATGGTACAGCGAAGTTGCAATAAAAAGTTTGAATTTCAAAGATACCCGCCAAAAAAATTCAGAACACGCTTCCTATGGGCCACCTAAAAAAAAAAAAAGTTCCTAACTTTTGGAAAAGCCCGAAAAAAGCAAATCTGGGGCCGATGTTGGGCCAACATCGGCTTGAGAAAAACTCAGGCCGATCTTTGGTTCGAAGCGGCGAGATTCCGAGTCCTCGACAGACATCGATCAACAAAACCAACGATTGCGTCACGAATTCTGAACGGAGTGCGCTCGTTAGGGGCTCCGACCCACCCTAGGGTCACCGTCTTCACACCATGGCCGGTGTCATGTGGCGGGAGCTGACCAGGCGTGTGATCAAAAAACATTTGGCCGCTGGTTTGCACAAAACAGAAGACAAAACTGCTCCATCCGTCTCGAATGGCAAAAAATAGTCTTTTTTTCAGCTTTGGGAGGATACCGTACGACGCCGCCGGCAAGCTCTCGCCCCCTAGACCATGGATCCGCCTGATATCTTCGAGGCGGTCATCTATACTCGTTGGGCTTGCCAGATACCGAGTGGGTTGGCCGTGGGCTGAGTCTATGTCGAGATCGAGGGTCGATCGTCGCACGAGCTGGTTTCGATCACCGTGTTTACAATTTGCGACCAGAAAAACACAAATTGCGCCGCTTGCAGCCGTTGGGGGAAAAAAAAGAAAAAATCAAACATTTTTCTCTTTTTTCCCCACAGCGGCGGTACGAGAAATTTTTCGGCTGTTTTTTTAAAGCCATATATTTGAAAAAAAACTTTTCAACTTCGCGTTTCCGTTGGCATAGGTCTAAAGGGGTTAATAGTGTACGGAGATCAACTATGTTCCGGCAAAAAATATTTTTACATTTTTTTTTCTTTTTTTCTGGAAAACGAGAAGCTACTGCTGCCGATATCCCGATGGCATAATATCGTTGTTTTACTGTACTGCTGCAGGGGTAGTGCAATCCCCTCTACTAGGCACCAGGTGCCTGGTAGGATATTTACAACAAGACATCAACAACCTAACTCGTACAGAATCGTATCAGTATTAACGGTAGCGTCAGTACGGCGTACGAGAAGAAAGCCACAAGTAGTCGGGAAGGGGACCCTTGGAGGGCCGAGAGCCCGAATCATATTGTACTTGCACTCGAGGCAGCCGTTCGTAGGAGGTGTACAACCTGTAATAGGCGACAACAGCAGCGCCAGGCAGCTGCAGTATACTGCTGTACCCGAACGAACTTGGAACACACGAGGAAAAACGAACAGCAGCGCCTAGTACAACTTGTGCTATCTACATCCGAACATCAGTGCTGATGGAGAGTATACTGACTGTACTCGTAGAACGCGTACTCGTAGAACGCGAAGGGGAGCCGCAACGTAGAGAACATGAGGTAGGGTTGTTCTCATGATGTGTTGTCCTCCGGCGGATTGGTGACAATTCATATTGATAATTTTAGTATTGCAGCCCCATGTTGCAGTTAGGGCACAAACTACTCAAGAGTTTCAGCGGTTTTTCCCAAGGCGGGACTGTGGTCCTGCATGAATTAAGCTCGCCACACCTCCACGTTTTGTACTCACGTGTCGTGTCCAAATTTAACCCGTCGCTCCCGTTGCAGCAGCAGAACAAGCTGCTGCTGCTGCTGCTGCTGCTATCTCGGGCGCGTGAGCATGTTGACCCGGCCTGACCCCCGAGAGGAGCAGGTGCAAATGGAGGTAGCCACCCGGGGGGTAGTTGCTGCTGTCGCTTGCCAGGCCAGTAGTAGTGTTTACGACTTGGCCTGCTGATAGCTTCGACTAAACTGGTCCACAGTCCACTTTATTAATAGGCCCTCATTGCGAGTTTTTATTCCGAGAAAAAAAGCAGGCCTTCGGGGTTAAGGTTGGGTTTTCATATAGAGTATATGCCAACCTTTCCGTCGATAGTGAGCCAAGGTTTATCCAACCCTTCAGTAGTATTTTCGACTTGGCCCATCTTCGATCATACATGTGATGGTCCACGCTAGTGTATCTCCTCATGACATTCGCTCCGAGAAAACTCGCAGGTATTAATAGTCGGGTTGGGGTTGGGGTTAGTTAGTGATGGAGTTTGAAGTCAAACGTGGGCCAAGGTCTGTACAGCCCCCCTCCAGGCGGGGAGTTGTGGTGGGTTGTCGCGGGTGTGCTGGCGGCGTTGGTCGTGCTTTGTAGTGTCGGCACGGGGAGAGGGGGTGTGTATTCGGTATCATGCACGGCCATAGCCGTATGATCATAGACCCTCGCATCTCTGCAATGCCTGGACGGAGCACATCAGGTGTTAACCGCCAAGGCAGACATTGCTTTGGGGCGGGTGGCAAAGAAAAAGAAGAAATAACAACAGAACGCCTCCGCAACGGGAAATGCCAGTCAGGACGGCCTGTCGACGGATGCTGCTTCTGGACTGGTGCAGATTGCGAAAGGCGCTCCTGTGGTGTATGTGTTGTATGTCAAAACTACCCGCATTTTACTGCATTGAAGGTTAGAACTGCACTCAAGTTTTGGGAAGAACCTTCTTGGAATTTAGTTGGAACACCTTCTGCTTTGGTAAAACGGTTAAGAACGTATACACCGGGTGGGGGTTTGTGCTGTATTGCGTATTTATTGATACCGCTGACTTTTCCCGATACCGCTGTAACACCTTACCCAATACTGCTGTACCAATATGCAGTTGTTGCAAACGCCTCCTCCGACACCGTCCCCTCCTCTTGGATGCACGCACGCACGCACGCCTCGATTGGTCAGGCGAGAGCCGACGATCCTGTATTTGGACATCTCGCGCACGGTTAAGCAGCGATTGGAGAGCCTGGCGGAGCTGCTGCCGGGCCAGAACGTGACGGCCATGGTGGGAAAGGTCCCTCGCCTGCTAACGAGCGACGTGTCTGGGATGGCGCAGAAGGTGTGACACAAAGATGAGGGTAAGATTACTGTACCAACCCCTTTATCTGGGATGGCGCAATTGGTGTGACAAGAGGATGGGGGTAAGGTTTCTGTAACAACCCCTTTAGACACGTATGGTATGCACCCCAAGTCGTCGGGGGAAGGAAATTTGCGTGGAATCATTCTTCCTGAAGTGAAAGGTTTAAAGTTGCACTACTAATAGCCGGACACATCTCGATCTGCTGCAGATGATCTACGGTATATGCTCGCCTATCACGTAGCGTTATGGTGCGTTGTGCGGAATCTGTTTATTGCGGGGGGCCATAGTATATAGGACCAAATTTTGTTCCTAAAAATAGCGAAATATATACCTGGTAGTTTTTTTGTGTGTAACGTAGGTCCTATTTAATATGGTCCCCCGAAAATTAGTACAGATTCAACCCAGGAAACATGGCCCAGGTCGTGAGGATTATGCGGCTCTCTCCCGGCAACATGAGCTAGATGACTCAGATCAGGAGTCCATATCCCCTAAATGATTTACGTAGATCACGAAGTGTCCATGGGATGTAGAGTATCTGTCCAAGGCGTGCAGTGCTGTCTCTTTAGGGAGCAAGATGTAGCGACCATAAAATGATGATAGTGGTGATAATAATGATAATGATGATAATGATGATAATGATGATGATAATGATGATAATGATGATAATGATGATAATGATAATGATGATGATAAAGATGATAATGATGATAATGATGATAATGCGGTGTTGGCGACCATCGAGGTGTGTTAACGCAACAAACTGGGTACATGCAATAGCCTCGTGCCGCGCCCATTGTCGTACAACTTGTTGAAATTCTTGCGTTGCAGTACCGACCCTTAATGAAGCACCCCCGGGCCCAGCAGTCAGCAGCCCGGGCTTCTTCCTACTCGTTGGCCTTGCTGTTCTTGGCCGTATATGATCATGTTTCGCCTTGTCAGTCTCAAAGGCGTTGTAACCCTAACCCTAACCTTAATGATAATAATAGTTGCAAGTGAACACCCGTTAGAGGGATGAAGTACCCGGAATTAGAGTGGTCAACTTGTTGCACTGTGCATGGCAAAATACGTACATCGAAATGGGGATCGCTTGCACCGCTGTTCACTCATCAATTCTGGCACAATAGTTACTTGAGATTAAGGCTACGATCGGGCTGGGGGATATTTGTCATTTTCGGGTGCTGGGGACGCCTTTAGGTTTTGCATAGGGTTAGGGTAGTTTACCCTGTCCATGGTACGAGCAGCCGGTACGAGCAGCCGCCCAGGCAAAAACGTGTGCAACTAGCAACTAGACTGCGGTACACTAGTATACAGTGGGATTAGTAATTATGATGTATGGCGCCATGCTCTGCCATATTAATATCCACATGTCGGTTTATTTGTGGCAGGGGCACAAGCGACTAATATTCCTTGTAAAACACCATGGCAGTTGAAGTTACTGTCCTTCCTTCGCCACCTCCGCCGCGTCCTTCCTTTCTTCGTTCCACCCTGTCTTCCTTCCTTCAATTCTTCCTTCCACCTTGTCTTCCTTCCTTCCTTCCTTCCTTCCTTCCTTGCTTCCAACGACTCATCGGTTCCTGCCCATTCCTGTCTGCCAGCTGTCAAGCTTACGCTGGCTTCTGGGGCCGGATGCCGACCTCAAAAAGGTAGGTGTGGTGTTTTCTTCTTGCTTCCACAGACGAAGAGGAGGCGTTTCTCCTTTCGGTTGCTCTTCTTCTCTTACCCCTTTTAGTAGCTCGCTGTACATAGACGTACATGGACATGTTTCTGACTCTAATTCCAAGTGATACTATACGTCCCCAAAAATGAGAGCGCGGTTCTAAAGGGTTATCATAAGCGCTCTCGTCGTATCAAGCACCTTGCGCAACGTGGGCGCGAGAGCCTAACGGGGCTGTGGTCCCCGGGGAAGAACGCCTGATTGTAGAGAACCGTGCGCGTTGGCAGCGGTGGTTGTGAGTACGGCATCAGTACGCATCAGCACACATCAGTACACCGATAGTGTTCTGTAGGGGCGGTGGCCAGACTCGCGGCGTCCGATGCTCTACCGAGGAGCTCACTAGCCCGCGACACCCTCATGGCGTTCAGGACATTAATCGTATTCATGCCGTTCATGACAACCTGAGCGGTATTGATAGGTACATTGGGGTTGGAGGTACGATGTGGGCTGTTTTGCGTTCCTCCCGCTGTTCGTGTTTACCCGCGAGCAAGAGTCAGGTTCGATTGCCGATTCTGTAGATGAAGGGTGCAAGCAGGTCCGTGCATGAGGAAGCTTAGTATTACTATCTACCAGGTATGTTATTGCCAGCTGAAAATCGCGGCCTTGGTGGCGTCGATGACTGTGTCCTTCGCAGCTCCCTCTAGGGTAACCTCCTTCCCACCCGCCCCGCCCCCCAGGTGGTGACCTCAAACGATGAAACATGAAGAGGATAAGGCAAACCCTTTTTTTTTCATGTAGTATATGGGGAAAAACGTGGTGTGCGCCCCTACAACGTTGTATATAGGTGCCTCTATCAATAGTAGGAACGGTGGGTGCTCCGTCTCGAAAGGGATGCGTTGTCAACGGTCAAATGAGTGCGCGAAGGAACTAATGAGAACCCCCCCGGCTCCGTCTCGAAAGGGATGCGTTGTCAACGGTCAAATGAGTGCGCGAAGGAACAAATGAGAACCCCCCGGGCTCCGTCTCGAAAGGGGTACGTGGCCAATGGTCAAATGACAAAGGTGTGCAAGGAATGAGTACCCTTTCCTTTCCCCCCCCCTCCATGGCGTGGTGTTCGATTGGACGGCCTTCAGATCGTGCACCGCAAGCCGGACCTGCTCCTGTCCAACGTCGAGACCACGGTAGCCGCCAAGTTTCGCGAATTGCAGCACCTTTTCCCCGAAGGCGACGTGGTGTCCATGGTTGAGAGGGATGCCACTGTGCTGTTCTACGACTTCGAAAAGAGCATCAACGTCAAGGTCAGAGGGTACAGAGGGTAGGACACACTCCATGGTTTGTCTGTGTGGCGGCCTCTTGGAAGGACGAGGTCCGGAGGGAGAGGGGAGAGGAGTGGCGGTGGATTTCGTGCTGTTTTGACGAGACGTCTCGTTTTGCGTCGCGGTGCTCGTAGAAAGTCGTTTTTTTGTGCGGTTTTTGTGTGGGGGTGTTGGTGTTGTCGGTGCTTTATGCCTCTGGGGTTATTGCGTGGCTACTTAGCCTTGCTAGCCGTGGTCTTCTTGTACGTGGTCTGGCGTGCGCGCAACCATTGTGAATTGGATTAACTGAATAGTGTTTCGGATGGTTCGAGATCACGCCGCCTCTATTTCCTCTGTTAATGCTGCTGCTTGTTGCGGTTCCTCTGTCAACTCTGCTGCTTCTTGCGGTTGCCTCTGCGACTGCTTGGTTTTTGCTGTTGTCTCTGTTAAGCCCGCTGCTTCTTGGTGTTGCCTCTGTTAACTCTGCTGCTTCTTGCTGTTGCCTTTACAAAACATGCTGCTTCTTGCGAGCAGGTTGACTGCTGGAGAGAGCGAGTATCGAACGTGACAGAGCTGGACCACATGATCACGGCTTACCCTGTGCTGCTGTCTTACAGCCTCGATACCACAGTCTCCCGCCTCGACTTCCTCATACAGGTGTGTCTCTATTTTTTTTTTCTGCGCATTTCAGTGCTAAATTGTGGTGTGTGGCATGAAGAAGACTACTGTGTTTGATTCTCTGCGTATTGTTCGGCGTGAAGAAAGCATGGTGCAGTAGGGCTATACTTGTTGAAACGCTTTGCACTGATTCTTGATTTTGCCGGTCTTGCTAGTCTTTCTCACTCAGTGATCAGTACTCGTCGCTTAATCTGCCTCTGTTAGTCCTTTTTAGTGTGTACCTTATCACCGCTACGTTACCCTGGTACCATCTTTCCTTGCTGTTATCACACTGGTCATAGTAACATAATAACAAGGCGTTACTGCCCCTGTTTGCCGTTGTTACTCCAACGTTAGCACGGCCTCCTGTGGTCGCGCCATTCTCCACTTGTTTGCCGCCGTGTCACTGTCGTTTGTAGGACGAGGTCGTGGTCTGGTCGCCTCATCGATCGTCCCGATATACGTGCTGCACTGAAGTGCGTTGCACTAAGCAAAACCTACTGAAATAAACTGAACTATAGACTGAACTGTACTGGGCTCACTGCACTTCAAAGCACCGCGCTTTACTCCACTGAACTGAACTGAACTGAACTGTACTGAACTGCACGGAAGTGAACTGAACTGAACTAATTTAATTTGAGCTGGCCTGAGCTGTGCTTCTTTTATCCATGCACCATGCACCGTCGGGCGGCAGACGAATGGCACGCAGATGAACGCGTCCAAGCTCCGGCAGGTCTCTCAAACCCCTCGGAGGGACTGGGACGCTGCACACGGTGACAAGTACAGGTGGGTAAGCTAGCCGCGGCCGCGACCGTGCTCTCTCTTTCTGTCTGCTCTCCTTGCTCATTGACTCCTGAAGGATTACTCGGTGATTAACACAGCAGCAGTGGCAGCAGCAGTGGCAGCGGCAGTGACAGCAGTCAACGGTTGGACGTTTTTCATGCGTCATGTGTGATTACCGGTTCGGTGTGTATTGATGTGTCTCTTGTGTCTCTTTCGTCGACTCGTCCCGTTCTTTGCCGAACCCAACAGAAAATTCCTGGAGCGCAAAGTGGAAGGGCCGTCAGTTCTCCGCTTGTGGCCTGGGCTTTACTTGGACAGCGACACTTTCAGGGACGGCGACGGCCGCGGCGGTGGTGGCGGCAGCAGCAGGTCTAAGAGACGCAACCGCCTTGAAGGAGAAGGCGTGGCTGTCCGCATGCAGGCACGTATTTCAACGGTACCGCACTGCTGTGGCTTGCACCACTCTAGCGGTATTGCAACCATCCTTTGCGGTCTGATGTAAACGTCAAATGAAAATGGGCATTATTTCCCCGGCCACAGTGGGGTTTCTACGCGTATTCCATTTTTTACCTACTGCATCTGCGACGGCAAGAAATTTCCCACACCATACCCAAGTGATTTGCCCCAAATTTGTGACCTTGAAGAGTACGATTGGTACCGCCAAAATTATCCCATGGTGATTCCAAGCACTTCGTGTCCGAAATGTGATTGACTAGTGATTGGCTAGGGATTTTGTAGTGTTGGAAGGGTTTGAGCAGGTTGTATCGTTTCTGAGGTTTAGATGACGTCTTTTTTAATTGGAGTGGAACGACTATTTCCCCCTTTGGTGCTATCCGTATATCGCTCTCCCCTTTTGAGCCTGGGAGCTCCGTTTTTTTTTGTCAAAAAGGTGCGGCACGTGATCGCGCGCCCCCTTGATAGCTACGCCTACCTGGAGGACTTGAAACCCTCCTACCTCAGTTGCCCTCGACATGTATAGCGAGGGCTGCTTTGTTACGTGTCTCCTGTCATCCCTGTTTCTTCTCGCTTACGTTTTTCGATGCCTCGGTGCTTCGAACCTTTGCTGTGCGTGACGTGACAGGACGATGGGAGCGTGCTGACGACGGCGCCGAGTGCTGCTGCCTTAAAGGTCGCCACGGCTCACGTGAAGTCTCTCGAGCGACAGTACGGGAGCAACATTAAGGTGCCCGTCGCGCGCTTCCGTCCTCCCTTCCTCCCTTCATCCCTTCATCCCTTCTCCCCACTTGGTTGTAACGGCTACTGTTGGATGCCGTTTGATTTACAGTCACGTTTACGGTTACATTTACAGTTACGTTTTGAGTTCCAGCTAGAAAAGTTACCGATGCATGAGTCACGGTCACAAGTTTCCGGACGAAGCGGCGTGTTTTCTTCTCGTGTGACGACGCCGAGCTATGCGCCCGCAAGAGAGGCCACGGGTGACGCTTTTTCCATCACGCCCTATGGCCTATAAAACCCTCCCGTTATCGCCCACTTGTATATTGCGTTTGTTCTCACGCCCTGAGTAAGCCACCCTCCCCATATCGCCCACGCAGCACCGCTTAACCCCTTTGGGACTGCACTCCTAACCGTACAGAAACTTGTGGGGGCCTAAGACACGGTGTATGCATTTTCTACACTTGTTAGTTTCGGTATGTAAATATTATAAGATCACGTTTTTGTGTTTACCTTCAGAAGTTTGTGTCTAAAACGTATTTTTTCTCCAAATTTCTTCGCGTAGTGTAGTACCAGTACCTGATATGGTAGTCCTCACACCCTAGGCGGCCCTCCCGCTATCGCCTACGCTCTGTACGTCTATATATTCACAGTCATGTTTCTGTTTGCGAACGCCAACTTTTGTAGGAAACGCAGCTGCGCTTCAGCTCGGCGTTGAGGAGAGGCAAGCACGGAGCCAACCCAACGGAGATGGACATGATCCTCTACGATATCAAGTCTTTCGACCAGCAGGTAGACATTACTTATTAGTCTATAGTATTAGCCTATAGTATTAGTTGTGATAATTCAGCGTTGTTGCTTCATAACGAGGAACGGTGCTGATTTGGCGGTGATACAGCCATGCCCTACCGCGCTCAGTGCGAGTTAAAACGCTACAGTAGTTGGCTCTGTAGCCCATCAATCATCTGCTCGACATTGTATCTGACTCATGTATGTTCGGCTCTGTAGATTGTCCTTCGCCAATGGCCTATCAAGTGGATTCTCCACCTGGCTTGTTATGATCAGCTCTGGGTGGCTTCGATTTTTGGGATCGTGGGCCTGCGTTGATTTTGATACCGGTACAGCGTGTGGTGCTTTCATGTTTTGGCGGTGTGTAGTTGTTTTTGAGGTGATGCTTTACGTAAAGGTGTTGCTTTAGCGGCGACTGCCTTAGCGGCATATTTCAGCGATGAGGGTTTAAGGGGTAATGTTTTACACAGCGGTGGGGCTCATAAATTGCGATCTTGGTTTTGCGGTAATGTTTACGATGGGGCTTTAGGGGTGACGCTATAGTATTAATAGCGGTGATGCTCTGCCGGTGTTGCTCTCTATCAGCGATGCTGCTTTGATGATCTTACTTTAACGGATACTGGTGCCTGGTATGTGTTAGCGATGGAGTTTTAGCGGCGATGCTCTAGCAGCATTGTTTCAGCGGTATTGCTTCATCAAGGTTACCTTGACGATGATGGCGATGCTTGAACGGTTTGCTTCAGTGGTGTTGCTTGATGCTTCAGAGGTCTTGTTTCAGTCACGGTGAGGCTTCACGGGTGACCATTTAACGCTGATATTTTAGCGGTGTTGCTTCAACGATGTTTTTTTAGTGACATTGGTGTTTCGGCAGTGTCGTTTCGACGGTGGTGAGCGTTAGTAGCGTTGTTCTAGGGGCGATGCTTCACTGGTAAAAAGCTTGCAATGGGTTAGGGTTAGAGAGAGATAACAAGGTATGGGCTCTTCCATGGTGCTCGATGCTCTACCATAGCGCTGAACTGGTGTAGCAGGAGTTATTTGTGACATAATTTTTTTTTCTGGTGCTGTGCGTGGGATGTTGGCGTCCCTTACTATATTTTTGTTTCGTGTTTATCTTTTTGTTATTGACAGGTGCGGAAGCTGGCGATGGGGACTCGGATGAAGAGGTTCAGGGAGCTGCTGCCGGGCCTGAACGCAGACAAGCTTTTCAAGGACTTCCCGCAAGTGGTCATGATGGACCTTAAGAAGGTCACCTTTGCCAACTACAAATACTAATATTAATAGCCGTAAGCGCAAGTGTTGTAGTATTGTAGCTCTATGCCCTAATTGCACGGCGTCCTCATCGTAGACCTGATATCATCCAGCTGACGGAGAAAGTAGCTGCCCCAAATACATTTTTTACCTCTTAATTTATAAAGTGCTGTCGCGTAATGCTATTATCTATTTCTGCCTCATCCTTTTATTGATAGGTGGAGGAGAGGGTCCAGGAGCTGCGCGAGCTGTTGTGCGGATCGGACGTCTCTAGCGCGGTGTCGATCGCCCCAACCCTGCTCCTGAACGACGTCCAGACCTGCTTGAGGCCTCGCATGACCCGTCTAGTCGTGGCCCTGACGGCGAAGCAGCTGGAAGGCGTTTTAGATGCCGATAAGGTGAGCGGAAGGCCTCGTAATAGACCGTTCCACAGGTCAGACATATCATGATCTGCCTGGCCTGGGTCGTACCTGGTACACATAGTGGATACCTGGTAGACCAGTTAGTGGTTCGGGACTTACAGTAGTGGTGGCCGTGATAGCCAATCAGCTGGATGGCGTTTTGGACGCCGACAAGGTGCGCGGGAGACGTTTCCATCGAGCATTCCGTCCCTTCCTATGGAAGGTATTCGTGCGACAGTGAGGACACTGTGTGACAGCCAGCCCGACGCCGTGATCACCGTAAGGATGCGAGCCGTGGAACCCCCCTAGACGGGTGCTTCAAAGCTCGATTGTCCCGCAACCAAGAGGCTGCGAAAACCGACCGACTCGTCGGAGGAAAGGTCTGAGCGAGACATTTACATTTCCAAAGCCGCCCTGATCCCTCCCTCCTCCATGCATGCATTCACACACACTTCACACACACCCGGCGGTCGAGTAATCAAGCTTTCAAAGTTGGTCTAGCGAGGCGAGATGACTCGCATCCTTACGGTACACACCCTGTCTACAAATAGAAGGATCGTTTGCACATATATATATATATATATATATACATATATATTTGATAAATAAGTTGATTGTATTCCGGGACACAGTGGTTGTTTTGTGTCATGCTCGGGTGTTTTTGCCCGGGGTACCCTCATAGGGCATACCTGGTGCCCTACTTCAGTCGCCATTGCTCATGTAAGACGCAATGCCTCTCTTTTCCGCCTACCACGTTTGCCACACGTGGCAGGCATGGTTTTCAGGTCAAGGCCGCTCTTTACCCCCCGATCAAGAAGAAATGCGTCTACTGCATCACCACCGACAACCGGCGATCGACAATGCCATACGGCCCCGTCCACTTGTGTGTGATACATGTTGCCATATGTTAGAGCCATTTCGATATTTTTATACGCGTGTCGCTTGTTACCTTGCCTCTCTCTTGGCATCGGCGTGTTTACTGTGTGTGCTGCATGCAGGTGAAAGGTATGGTTGTGAGGTGCCCGCAGCTACTGCTCAGCGACGTCCGCAACGAGATTGTGCCGTCCCTGCAGTACATGCTCCGCTCGACCTCCGACCACTCCGAGCTGGCCAAGCGGATATTCCGGGATCCCAGGCTTCTTGTGGTGAGCGGAGTTGGCAAGTCTAGGACTGTAGTAGCAATAGTCGTGTTGTAAGCAAAGTAAACAATCTGTACCCCGGTATTGGCGGGGGGGGTCTGGTGGGTGCATTTCCCCTCAGGGTACATGTTTTTCCCTGGTTTTTTTTTTTCTTCCGCTCTAGAATTGTTGGGGCCTGTCTAATAATACCGCGAATCAGGTTATGGTGATGAGGTCATGCGAGAACAACAACAACAATTGTGTACGGTATGAGTACGTGCGGTGTTGTCTTGTGCCGTGGGCGCCGTTGTAGGAAATAGTTATATCATGCCTGACTGCCAGATCGTTCGATCACATCCTCCCGTTTTCGCATTTTCCGTTTCAAATTGTGTCACGACTGTCTGTACCACCGTGCAATCGTCCAAACGTAGTACCTGGTATGGCCCAATCGTCCAACAATCTATCAATGGTGGTCCTATCGCCCAATGGCCCACGTGCAGTTGCCCAATAGTCCAATCGCCGTGTGCTCCAACCGTGTTATCTCTTTTATCGTGTACGCATTGTTCGTCTAGTCGTCCGATGGCCTATTGGTCTATTCGTCCGAGCACGATGGTTCAATCGTCTGATCATCCAACCACGATGGTTTACCGTTGTTTTTTTGCCCGCCCGTTTTCCCTGTCGCGCATTTTCCGCTTTTTTTTCGCACTCTCTCCGTTCACCACCCGCCGTCCCTAACCCTAATGGTATAGGTCGGCGTGGGCCCTTTGGCGCGCCTCCAGTACACCCTAGAGCAGTACCGAGACGGCACGGCCTCCGTATCTCTGGGAAGGCTTGGCACCGCCCTACCTCCGCCTTCGCCACCACAATCACCCCTAGCTGTGACTCGAACCGACCAAGTGGACACAGGCGGTGTTGTCGGCACGTCTGCTGCGGTCATTGCCGACACCGGCGGGGTGACGAAGGCAGATGAGGGGAGCGTCAAGGGGGATAAGAAGGGGAAGCGACGGAGGACCAGCGTTAAGAAGGGCGGTAAGGTGGGAGTTCAGTCTTCGGCCGCTGCAGGGGGAGGGGAGGGGGAGGGGGAGGGGGAGGTTAGGGCTGTGGGCGAGGATCAGTCCAGGCTGCTGCCGCCCGTCGTTGTGCCGCAGGTGAGATTGTCGTGATGTGATTGGCCGGCTAATTGATTTCATTGTGCCGACTTTTTGTTGTGTGTGTTTTGCCCCGAGCTGTAGTTGCTTCTGTGAGGGCTGCCTGCCTCCGTGTTAGAAGGAGCAGTTTTGATTGGCTGAGAGACGTGGGCATGTGGCTTGACGACTTTGACATGATCCAGGAAGGTCTCTTCTCTGTGTAGGTTGATTTGGAGATGGCGACAATCAATCCTGCTGCAGAGGCAGATGTCATCATGACACGGGTTCATGATAGTACAGGTATATGATAAGATGGCTGGTAATGTTGTAAATGAAAATACGGTATTGAGCATGCTCTATGTTTGGGAAATGAGAATATGCTAAACGACAGCAAGGTGAAATATGCTCAGGTAGGTGTCAACGTTGTAAATGATAATGTCGTCGTAAACGATAACATGGTAACAGCAGCTATGTGACGGGTACCAGATACACATCACGAACGATCTGACGTTACCTCTCGGCGGTACGTACATACATCTGTAGATAAAACTATCGAACAAGCGACGGCGACCTATTCTGTACAAACCGTGTTCCTTAAGGTCGCGGTATATATTGCCTGACAAGGGGCAGACCTATTACGGGGGACCATAGTTAATAGGACCAAATATTGTTAGTAAAAATGATTAAATATATAGGTTTTTATCTATACGACGGGTCCTATTAACTATGGTCCCCCGTAATAGCGTCCAGTTATCTATAGATAGACGGCTTTACTCCTGAAAAAAACACCCCCGTGATAAGCACCCTTGGTCTGGTCGCTTGGCACGCTCACGTGCAGGAGGCACCATAGGAGAACGCACCACCTCGGACAAAATCTAATTCAAGTATAATACCAGGCACTGCTGTGGTATTATTGATAGTAGTTTCTTTTGCGGGGGTCCGTAGTATTGCATTGTAGTATACTGTAGTAATGCATAATCAGAACCCACAATGGACCTTGAACCCTTGTTCCCCCCTATACGAACACACCCCATTTGGTTGTGATTACTAGTGATTGCCCACAATAGTGTACCAGGTATGTATTCCGCACACGTATTCAAGCACATCGGGGCAATTGTATAGAGACACAGCCTTTAACCGTACCCCCCCCCCCCCTCCCTTGCTATACCTTTTTGGCCTAAACAGATACTCAAGTGCCAGTTGCAAGACTTTGTCGACCGCAACCCAGGCTATGTTTCGTTCCTCGCACAACGGCAAGGCTTGCCCTCGCCCTCGCCTGGCGTCGCGGGGGGCGACGGTGGCGCGGACGGAGTTCAAGCAGAGGAGGCCTTTGACGGTGGAAGCCAGGTTATCTTTTGGGAACGGGCCGTGGGGGCTAGGCTCTCCCAGACGTTCAGGTGGGCGCGCTTGTCGGTGCCTATACATACAGCGCGCGTTTTGTTTTTTTTCGACCTCGTTGCCTTGCTTTTGATACGGGAAGGCGCATTGTGTCATGGCAGAGTGAGGGGGGGTGCGGGGTGGAGCTCCTCTCTCCCTGACGCTGACGCTCTTGACGTTTTTTTGTTTCGTGCTGACAGTGCACCCACCGCTTTAGCTTGGCATTTCTGTTATTACTATTAATAGTTGCTTGTTGATGATGCACGCACCACTTTGACTGATGGAAAGCTTTTTCCCTCCGTTTTTTTTTCTTCTCATTTTCCTTATTTTTTCAAGGAAGTACCGGACGAAAGATCCCTCTGGTAGGCATGAGTTGATTCGAGAATGTAAATTTTGCACACGTCGTGTTTGTTCGTGTGTGTATGTTTTCCCCGTGTGTTCGCGTTAGGCCTGTGGACTCCCCGTACGCTCGCGAGAAGAGAAAGGAGGCGGGGGGGAAGGGACCCGCGGGACAGAAGGGTGCCCAATTGAGCGAGCTCGACTTGCTGGTGGGAGATGTTCTGTACTTCAACCACAGGGTACGTTGGAACGTTATGAAGAACGTTCCTGACTACAGTACGTATGGCTACCGTGTTTATCTTTGTGGTCGTTGCTGCGATTGATGTTTCTTCCCCTCTGTCTGGGTGTGCTCGAATATTCAAGAAGCATTATAGTCGTATGATCCGTCGACGCAAAGGCAACTCTTAAGACTTGTAGTTAGGCTTGCCTTGGGTACACCCAGACTGATCTGTCTCTCACGTGGCTGGTCGGCGCTGCTTCTGCTGCTGCTGCTGCTGTGTTCGCCGCCTGTGGCATGTTGATGATTGGTGTGTTGCATATCTTGGTGCGGTTGATTCGTGTTTTTGTGCTCATGTGTGCTCGCTTGTCCGTCTACTCTCGTAATGTTGTTCCTTTATGTTTTGTGTTTTTGTTTTGTTGTGTTTGTGTGCTCCAGATGGGGGTGCTGGCGTCAAAGATCCAGATCAAAATGCCGCCGACTGTTAACCTGAGACAAGAGGCCACCAAGCTGGCGGAAGACGTACAGTGGGGCAGCAGGTGATTGGTCTAACCAACTACCCCGTATGAAGCATTCATAACACAGTAGTATCATGGTTGAAGCGGGGCTGGGCGTTTTTTTTTTTCGGGCTATGTATTGTATCGTGATTGGCCGAACGACCTTTTAATATAGTAACGGTGCTTCGGTTGGCTTATCGGGCAGCGGATGCACCAGGCTTCACTGTTCCGTATCGATCATACTGCTTTCTTCTTTGTTATCTGCTGTGTGAGATCGATCGAAGCTTTTGCGCGTTTGCAGTGCGTCCGTTTTCTCCGCCTTAGGCAATTGTTCTGGTGTAGCAAGTATGCTGCATTGAGTATATTGTGGTAAGCCTGTTGCAGCAAATATGATGCGTACCCCTTGACGTGTCTTTGAACCCCCCCCACATCCTGTCTATGGTCATACGACTGCGGCAATGCATGACACGTGTACACCCCGCCACCGCCGCCGCCGCCGCCGCCGCCGCCACCATGCGTGCGCCCTTGCAGACAAATCAGAAGACTCTTGGGGCTGGGGTCGTGGACCGAACGAGAAGTGGCCACACCACCGCCCGAGTCGACCACACCAACCTCATCAAGCGCGGGAACCAGCGAAATTGGAGAGCGACAGTTACCCCTCCCGCCCCCCACGGCAACGGCAACTGCAGAAACAGCCACAGCATCGACAACATCAGCAAAGTCCACACCGAAAAAGAGAAGGAAGAAGCGGCAGTGGGTGTCTGACACCTTCCAGAGCTTCTGGGAGTACGCCGGAGGAAACGGCGAGGACTTGGGAGTTCACACGGCGGTACAGGCGGTGGTGGAGGGGGGGGGCGACCGAGAGACCGCGGCTGAGCTGGAGAGGTTGCTGGGCGAGGTTAGCGGGTACGAGGGACGACTGGAGGGGCTACTGGACTTGCCTATTAATTCCTTGCCCGCGAACGCTGATGGTGAGGGACTGCTAAATAATAAATAGCCCATTTTAGCACTGTAAAAAGGACCCTAAACTACTGTAGTGCCAAGTTGTTGATCCCGACAAACGTGGGTGCAGCTTTGACCCAAAATATTCCTTTTGGTCTTTTGGGGCTTCAGAGGCCAAATGTGATAAAAAAAAAAGTTACTGCGGTATTGGCGACGGGTTATAATCATATAATGATACCAGGGTATGAATATGCATGCTTCTTTCTGGGGATGTTTATGAACGATTAACGTTAAAACTCATGCTGCACTTCGTCGTACGGAAACCAATATTGATAGCAGTACTGTACGTCGTAGCAAAATTCATGTTTTTTTTTCTAGGCGCTGCGAGGTAAAGGAGTGGTACACTTGCAACTACAGAATAATACTGGAACTACGCTGCAAACACTTCCCCAGGGTACTACCGCATTGCCGGAATTACGCTGCAAGGGATTGTGCATCACGCTGACGGCACAATGCCAGCATGATGTCCCTCTCGCACTGAGTGGCACCAGCTCATGAACTAGCACCGTTGGCGAGACGTTTTCATCATGTTTTTGTTTTTGAGGCGCGTGACGGCGTTAGAAGCGAGCGGGCGGGAGTCCGTCCCTTTGCCGGCTTAGGCGTGACGCCGCATGGTGGAAAACTGATTGCATTCCGAGGAGGGTCCCATTCGGGGGGGGGGGGGTGTACTCACTATTTATAGGAGAGATGTACTCGATCTCATGCATGGCCGTAGTCGTATGACCATAGACCTTCCCATTCGGGGGGGGGGGGGGGTTAAGCATAACGCCACATCTTGGAAACCTCCTGATAGTTCTTTGATGGGACCCATTCGGGCGGTTGGGTCGATACCTGTGTCCCGATCTCGTTCACGTTTTAGGGTGGAGGGTTATGGATCATGCGCCTTCGTTATTTGGTCAGGGGCGGGACGGTGGACAGGGGGAGATGGGAGGTTGCTGTGACGATTTTCTGATATAAATAAAGCCTTGACACCTTGAAGAACGGTGGACTGTTGCGTGTTGTGCTGTACTTGGTATGCTATCGCCAGAAGGCGCTATATATCATCGGTAATCAGGATACGGGGAGCAGTGTGGATGTGTCACGGCGCCCGTGTCTTCATTGTCCACAGCAACGTTGGAGGTGTCGCCGCTTACCCTCCAGCTGTGCCCCCCCCTCCTCCCAAACCCCCTCCAACCTCACGGTTCGATCGCTGCAGATACTCTCCCTTCGGACGATGATGTGGACACCGAAGCTTCTGCTCAAGACGATCCCTATGCATCGAGCAATGGGCGGCTTGGTGGATAGAGTTATTGATAAAGTCGTTGAGGACTGAATGTACATATTATGCAGATGGGGGTTGCTGCGGCAGCCTTTACATCACCTGACACCTGACATTCTGCAACTGTGGGAAAGGCTATTGTAGCAGATGATTGTCAAGACGCAGCGTGGCACTTGTTCCGACAGCGGAAGCCGTTTCGGCGGTCACCGTTTCGACCGTTATCTTTTCGACGGTTACCTTTTCGATGGTAGCCTTTCGACGGTTAACTGTCGACGGTTATCTTTTTGACGGTTACCCGGTTACCGTTTCGACCGTTACGTTTTGTAAATATCCATATTGACGTGGTTAGTGGTGTTGGGTTGGCGAATGGCCCTACCTTCATTTAGCGCCGTCTAGGCTCTACGGTAGCCTATTGTAAAAGCGTTTGCTTTAGTTTAGCGGACCCCCCGGGGTCCCTTGGTTTGTATCAGGTACGTGTTATGTTTTCGTTCGCCGGCCGTTTTGTGCCATAAACTTGAAACGCGGCGTTGACGTAAAACGACTCAGTTCTGCCGACGAGATTCGGAGGGCGAGGGAGACGGGGAGGGTTCCCACCACTGGCAGTTATTTTGTGTGTGTCACTACTGTAAGGTTTTGTTCTTCCGTTCTGCCCGTGTCTTAGACTGGGAAAGGGCACTTAAGGGCACATAAGAGCACGTGCTTTTGGGCTTTTTTTGTTGTGTTTCGTTATGTTCTCCCGCTCTCCCCCCCTATGGTTCATGGTTGGGTAGGAGGGTGGCATCGTGGTCGAGCGGCCCGGGCGTAAGGAGATTGTTCCACTAGAACCCGGTTTCCGAACCTGGTACGTGTAACACGGTCAGAGCTATTTTATGATAAGAGGCTATCTGGTACTACACTAATTTATGATTGTTCGTGTGGTTTATTGTCAGTTTGTTGGGTTTGTTGAGGCATGCCAAGGCTGCAAACCGACGAACAGGGGGAATGCAGAACCTTATGCGCGATAAAACTGCCAGCAAATACCGAAGGGGAGACACTTGCACCCACGGGAGCTGCTTGAGTCTGATATAGTCTGCTACACCAGAACGCAGCGGTGGGTAAACCCTCCCACGAGTTGTGAGGGTTATAAGTGATAGTTAATATACAAGAAATGTGATGCACGACGTGCCAAAGATGTTATTGAAAAGCCAGTCTTTTGGGGCATGTGAAGGTCTCTTTTGGCCCTTATCATGCTGCTTTAGTGTTGGGGCGGTCTGTCGATGGGTCAAGCCGTAGTTTCCTTCTGATATTAATATGAACACTCGCAACATACTGAAATGTGGGTAGCGCGTTCTCGGGTAGTTCCTGGCGTTATTGTGTGCCTATCATATTGCCACGCTGGCCGTAAATATGAGCATCGATTGGATTATGATGGTAATACTAAACGTATCTTATATTTAGAACCAGAGAGGTATCAAGCTGTTATCCCTTTGGGGCTTACTTGATTACAGCATAGAGGGAAAACATTAATAAAGGACGATTGCAGTATCAGCCACGAAAGCTCGCGGCATGCCGTACGCCTGATCTGATAACACGTGCATCCTGCCTGTGTGTTGTTACAAAACAGAGAGCTAACGGTTACTTGCCGAAAAAAAATATCTGGCCGTTCACTGAACCATGTGCGTTTATGATGGGCATGTTCAATTGCGCATTTTGGGTGCGGAGAGAACCTCCAAATGGACCCATCACGTACGAATGAGTGGACTTTACGTTTTAGCACAATACCGAGACGAGGCTGCTTATGGCCAGATGTACAACGTACATCGCCTCCTTACAAGACCCGGAACGGCTCACGGTGATTGTGCACCGCCCCCCACACGGGCGTGTAAGCATTGCACCAACAGTGTGCATACAGGACAGTCATTAGTCTGGTTACAACGATAGGCTACAGTAGTAGTAGTAGTAGTAGTAGTAGTAGTAGTAGTAGTAGTAGTAGTAGTAGTAGCAGTACCAGGTATTCGCCCCTGACAGCAGAGAGGCCAAATCTACCAGACTAAAATGATATTACAGCAGTAATTCCTACCAGGTAAGAGTTAAACGAATAAATTCTCCACCGCGACTGAAAAAAAAAGTGAAACAAAATCCTTGGTTACAAGACATGCAGTTAAGAAATGGGCCGCCGAGCCTTTGTTTTTTTGGCAAACAATCCGCTTGTCTCACGAGTGACTCTGGAACTTTTATTAAGAATCGGCGTGGCGTTAGCTTCGTGGGTGCGCCCGTTAGCAGGGGTAGCTGACACGTGGGTGAGCGGTTTGCGCCAAGCCCCACCTTCGCGGGTGCCGTGTCGACCAAACGCCATGAGTTGGCTAAAGCACTGTGTGTTTTCATCCAAATAAACATAAAAAATGCCCCCCATGGTATCGTACTCGTATATACCGGTAGACTTTACGAGTATCTCGTCGTGGGGCAAGATCATTCAGTATACCACCCCGGGTGATGAAATAAAAATAAAACGTTACCGGGAGTGGAGTGCGATATACACTGGTATAATGTACTCTCTTACATTTCCGGCTACAAGCAATCTCGTGAACGTACTTGCTTAACAACGTATATCGACGTTTCTCGTTTTCTCGTGGAGGACAGATAAGCTGCTGTGTCCTTTGATTTTTTTTCACGAGGTGTGCTTTTGGTCGTCGTCGATCTGACCAAGACATATCAAAAGCACCAACAAATTATACACTAAATTCGTTGCGAGTAGGACATGTATGACCATGATGGCGCTTGCAATCCTGCTGCTGCATGATTGTTACTTTACTGCGGAAGAACTGTCACAACCCAGAACCTCAACTATAATCTCCTGCCCCGGCGGTACTCCGGGCGGCGCCGGGGCCGCCGGCGCCCCTCTCGGACAGGCAGGTCCGCTCGCCGTGGACCCGGGAGGGCGGGGCTACGGTAGTGTTTTGGGTGGTACCGGGGCCACGTGGGCCCAGCGGGAGGGGTCGGCTACGGTGGCGCTTTGGCCGGTACCGGAACCGCCCGCGCCCAACTCGGCCAGGCGGGTGGGCTCGCAGTGGGTCCGAGGGGGGGCTCGGCTACGGGGGTTATATGGGCGGCGTCGATGGCGCCGGCGCCGTCTCCGGACAGGTAGGCGGGCACCCGGCTCGGCACGGGGCCTCGGCTACGCCCCGGGCGGGGCAGGAGCCAACGGCGCGCCATCGGTTGCACTCGGCCACGTGGCCCACGATGGGCCGGGTGGGCCTAAGGTCGGCTCGGACATTTACGGAAACGGCAGCGCCGGCAACCCGTTTACCGCTTGGGCCGACAGGTCTACAAGATTATGACCATCCACGCAGTGGTATCGTGAGCCAGCCGCACGACTTGGCTATGGCAGATCATCTGCGGCGGCCGCCCGGCGTCGATGCAGAGGGCGGTCGTGCAGGGGTACGTGGGGGCCACGGTCAACATTCCGACCGGCGTCCGTGGCATGTTGGAGTCGTTGGACGACCTCGGTTTTCTGGCCTTCACACCGCGAGACGGGGCAGGCACCAACCTTCCACTGGCACAACACTTGAGCATTTTGGGGTACGCGATCGTTACGATCGCGTCCCGCGGGCTCCCACAAAATGGCGCGGACCTCTATGTGGCGCTCGCTCGCTTGGAGGCGCTCGGCCGAGCCTTCAGCGCGGAGGCGACGACCCTCAACGACCATGTTATGGAGCACTTCCGGCGCCGATCGCCTGGCGAACGGGCCAAGCTGGCGGCTCTGGCCACCAAAGACCTCGAGACCTTCACGCTCGACATGCGCGGTGTTTCCGACTCCTCCGGCCACGCTCGGGCCTACCCCCCGCCGGTGGAGTCCTTCCCCGCCATTCCGGGCTCGCACACCTGGCGGCCGGGGCCGGGGGTGGCGAATGCCGGGAATGGGCGAAGATCGGCAGGTGCCGCTTCGGTGACACCTGCGCGCTCTCCCTCGTCGGTCCCGCTCGCAAAACGGGCAGCGGTAATAGGTGCAAGGCGGCTACCGGCGGGGGGTCGGCCTATAACGGCGTCGCAGCCAGCGGCGCTGTATCCGTGGAACCCCCGGCCAAGAGGGCCAAGGGCAAGAGCAAGGCAGGGGCTGGGGGTGGCGGTGCAAGTAATGGGAGCAGCGGCGGTGGTAGCGGCGGCAGCGGCAGCGGCAACGGGGCGTCGAGTGGGGGGGGCTTCACTCGCTCGGCGGCGGCCAAGGCTGATGAATAGGGGGACGGGCCTCGGCCCTCAGTGGGGGCGAGGGCGATCGTAGGGCGAACTGTACGGAAGCAGCAGCGCGAGATGCACAGCTTGTACGTCCGGGGTAGGCGTCCGTTGGGAGCCCAGGTCTTGGGGCCAGCGGGCGTCGCGCTACGCGCAGGAGGGCTGGCAGCCAGCTCATCCGCCAGTCGGTTGCGACGCCGTGACACCGAGCTTATTCATCAGGTTTCCGGTCTTGGACCGTTTTTTTTTTTCGGGGGTTGATAAGGGTGGCTCCGTAGTTTGACACGTCAGCGTCCAATACGGATAAGATTCTGGCGTTGCTTGAGTTCGTGGCGTGGTGTGCGTCGGAGGGCAAGCAAGCCGGTGCTACTGCCGGTAAACTATCAGCCGTGTTGCACTTCCACCGCGTAAACTTGCAAAAGGAGTTGCCTACGTCGTTGCCGTCAAAACGCGCATGGAAAGGGGTGGCATGGTCGCACGTTGTCGCCGGTACCACACAAAGAATCCGTCGCCCTATTTCGTGGGACACGTTTTCGAGAGGACAGGGTCTGGCCTTGTCGTTGGGCCCGGGTGTCGAGTTATTTGGCCGCCGTTGGCATTGGCTATTTTCTTCATGGCGAGGTCTGACGAAACGTTCGCCTCTTCGTCCGGAGTTGTACACCCTGTGCATTGCTTGACGAGGGGTGACATAGCGCTATTCGCGGGGGAGCGGCGGTTGACCTCATTGCAGTGGCATCAGGCCACCGGCATCGATGTCCTGTTTCGAGGCCATAAAGATGACCAGGCTCAACAAGGATCCGTTATCGTGTGCACACGCGACGGGACGCGTTCCGGGGTCGGGTGCCGTCGCTCTCATGGTGGAGCTGTTGTCGGGATATCCGACGTTGCCAGAAAGCGCCCCCCTGTCGTCGTATCGGTACGGTAAAGAGGTCAGAGTGTGGGGGTAGACGGAGGCCCTCGGGGCACTTCGCGAAGTGGTAGCGGAAGCAAGAGACGAGTCCAGCGAAGGCGGCCTCCACTCATTGCGTATCGGCGAAGCCACTACGCTGGCGGCCGGGGGGGAAGTGCCGCAGAGGGCGATCCATGGGGAAGGTAGATGGAGCTCTTCAGAGCCTTCCAAGACGTACATCCGCAATAACCCAGAGGACGCGGATATTGTATCTCGTAAACTAGCAGAGACGGGAAAGATAGGGCAGAGGCAGCCAGGCCAGGGTGCTGTTTGGGGTCGAACACCGTAGTATCGACGCGACCTCGGAATTGGGGTATGCCAATGGTTTTCTACCGTTGGGGGTCCGAGACTGCGTTTGTTACAGCCCCGGCTAGTTGGCTGGGGGGGGGGGCTCCCGGGTACTGGCAGTACGATAGGCAACGCAAGTCAGCGGCCGGTGTCGCGGCTCTCGTACCACGCCAGTGCACCCCCCCCTCGACGTCGCAGAGAATAATAATGACATGACAATTCGAAGGATATATACAACAAAACTGCGATATACGGTAATGTCTTACATTTCGGGCTACAAGCAATCTCGTGGACGTACTCGCTAAACAACGCGCATTGACTTTTTCCCTTTTTCTCCTATAATAGAGGATACGTCTTAATTGTTTTTACCAGGTATGTTTTTGGCCGTCGTCGATCTGACCGAGACAAAACCCAAAAGCACCAACAATATCTACACTAAATTCGTTTCGAGTACGACTTGTACGACCATGATGACGCTTGCAATCCTGTTGCTGCTGCGCATGAGTGACGCTTTGCTGCGGAAGAACTGTCACGCCCCAGAGCCTCAATTATAAACTGTGGTCGTATCAACAGTCTTCTGCGAACTCCACTGGGGGTACGAATTTTTTCTAGAACGGCTTGCAATACTGTTTTTATGTCGCGTTGGCTGGGCTTTTCGAGTATCGGGTATTTGACTGCATGTCGTGTTATTTTATTTCCATGAGCATGCTGCCGCAGCTGGCGTCTAGCATATGAGACCGCTCCCACTGCTGCTGCTACTGCCGCTGCTGCTGTTTGTTGGTATGTACCAGGTACTGCTTTGCCTCTGCTGCCGTGTGGCATTACCGCTGCTGCCTAGCATGCAAGATCGTTGTTGCTTCTGTTGTGCCGCTGCGTAAACGAGTCGGGCACAATATACTAATCATGGGACCACGGGATAATCCCGAACCCAACGCAAAGAAGATCCTCATCACTACTCGTATTACGAGTGAGTGCGTACCTCATGTGATAGTACTGCTTGTACATGCATCATGTGACGGTGATGACGCTTACAAACCTGGCTTTTGGTCGTGTGGACTGGGCTTTTAGAATACTGCTGTATATACTTTTAGTAGCAGTAGTAGTATTGCTGCCCCTTCTGTACCTGCTGTACCTTTTCCTTCACGGCCTCCTTTAGCCCCTTTCGGCCTCTACAGTAAGTGATCTTAGGAAATCGTGCGGGGCCGACCCCCTGCACCGTCCATATGTGCCGGTATATAGTATTAGTAGTAGGAGACGGGTATTTTTGGGTGTGTCAAGAACTTTGTTACACCGTTTTCTGTAGGGGAGCGGTCAGTCAAGGGGTCAAATCGCGGTCTCCTACTCCGATATGATAGATTGTTCGGAGCATCTACCGCACGCGTAAGGTGAAGCAGAGTCTACCGCACACTAGCAGTAGATCGACCCGGGAGATAAAGTGTCATTATAATGCGGTTCAGATTGATCTCTTGTGGGTGTGGGGTGCAATGCACTCTCTGAGGGAGCTCTTAAACAGCACGCGAGTTTCATTAGCGAGCACTAGTACTTCGCACAAGAATGTTATCATGTTTTATTTTGTATCATGCTGTCACCACGGAGACACCCAAGGGAAAATAAACGTTAAGCTGCGTTGCTGACCAAGCTGCGCCCCTTGCTGGGTGATATTCTAGACCCCCCGATATTTTTCACGTTAGCCGCCACCCCCGCAGCAGCCCTCGTGGCGCTTCCTTTAGGCCCTCTACCACCACCACCAACACCACCACCACCAACACCACCACCACCATCGTGATCGTTATCCCTCAAGTTAGTGCTGCTGGCGTTTGCGTTGCTGTTGATTATGGAATGGCTAGAGGGAATGATAGTGTTGGCAAGACCCCAGTTACCCCCGTAGCCTCCCTGAATCTCGCTCAGATCCTGAATCGACAAACAAACACGCCAAAAATCCACGGGGGGCGGGCGGGGGAGGGGGGGGAGGGGAGGGTTAAACCAAGAACGCTTGGAGCGGGTGGAGATAAACGTGTAGCTCATTCATGCACGAGCTGCTCTTGGCGGCGCTGTTCCTTGAATTGATGTCGTCAGTGTTATGCGGAGTGGGGTATTGTTGTGTCCCGCATCCTGCAGTGACTCCGGTAACGTCAATGTTGTGCGTCGTGCGGGGTTCGAATAAGGCGCAAAACGGGGGGATTAAAAATGTCGTCAAATTGTTGAGGATGCTGCTGGCTTCTTGCCATCTTACCAGGCCTTCTAGTAGTGAGTCTTGAGCACGCTCGAAACGAACCTTCATAGTACGGCTTGCGTGATCTGCGAATCAGGTAATTCCTCAAAATGGGTGAAAAAGCATGTATGTATTGCATGCATGCGGGGGTTGAGAAGAGACAAGAGGGATTGTGCTTGAAGCTCACCTCTATTCTTTCTCCCACGACATGCAGACAGTGCAGGCAGCGCTGCAAGAAGGCCATCTTCTCCAACTCCTTCTCGTTCATGTCCGGGATTCGGCTTCGCATCGTCTGCTTACACCTGTTAATAGTGTGTCCAAATGCACCATGCACAGAATGAGGTACTATTCTACAGTAGTAACTAACTGCGTACCTCAACTTGTATGTTTGACAACGTTAATTTCAAGTCGCATGCACCGTCGATATAATAATAGGTCTACACATAGTGGTATCGTGAAAAATAGTACCATGTGACCATCCTAGGCATGAGGTACAGCAAGTTGGGTGAGACAGCTGGCAATGGGAGGCATCAAACGCAAGACGCGCTATGCTAGGCGCTAAGAAATTTGAGTGAGGCAACCAACCCCAGCCCAGCGGCTAATACAAAAAAACAGTGATGGGTGGGACCACCGGATGGGGCAGGAGGCCTCATTTAATGCAATAATTTTACTTTAAATGATTGGCGTGGGCGCAGAAGAATAATACAGTTTCTGCGTTTACAACATTTTCGGAAGGCGCCGCGCTGAGGAGCACACCCAGCGCGAAGTTTTTTCTCAGTTGAGGCTCCCCTGCTGGGGCAGGAGGCCTCGTCTAATCCAATACTTCCTTAAGAACATCCGCGTAGTATTTGTCCAACTCGCTCCCCACACACCCCTATTTTGTTTTCGACAACGTTGATGCGAAATCGCTAAATTACTCGATGCTTGACGCGGTACTTATAATAATGTAAAATTATAAATGATGTTACGAATTCGCTAGCATGTTACGAGTCAAGCTCGCGACATGCAGACGCACGTACAGCAAGCTGAGCAAACGCGGCACGCGATTCTCTCGCTCGTGCGGTGCTCGAAGCGCGCATTCAACGTATACCCTATTAAACGCTTCAAACAAAGTGTGGATATTGAAATTAATAAAACCAACAGGTAGGTAGGCGAGTGCAAGGTATGCTAGCAGACGACGAGGCACCCTTCAAGGCGCTTCTTATTAATAGGTACCTGGTATAGGTTGTTGTGTTGGGTAGAAGAGACTAAACAGCTAGAGTACTAATAATGTGAACCGACTATTAATAGTACTTTAGAAGGTACACCCTCTCGGCGAACGAAATACCGGGCACCAGTCTAGTACACGTTGGGGTTTATCAGCACCCACCCTCTGTAAGCTCCGTCAGCTATTAATAATAGCAGAAATCGACGGGGCTCTCCCCGTGCTCAGCGTGACTACAACAACACAAGATGAAATCATCAACAATGAATGGTTATTAGTCACCCTTCTATTTATTTATGTATACTATTCCAGGTACGTGAACACCCCAAATGGTGTTAACTTGTGTGCAAGTTGTCGGTGACTGTGAATACCCCAAAATAAATGTGTTATACCTTGTGTGTAGGTTGTTGATGGCGAGCATAACCTGTCCGGACTCCCTGCAGACCCCCTTAACGCGCTCCCCTTCCTGCTCGCTTTCGTGCTCCGCCCTCTTAACGGCTCCCCTGATCTGCTCCAAGCCCATCTGCTTCTCGTTCAGCAAAGAGTTCGTCACCAACACCTCGTTCTGCTTGTCCTGCCTGAGCACAACAACAACAACAACAACAACAACAACAACACCGTACATAATAAATACCCATTGAGAGCGTTATCACAGATCACGGTAGCAGCAGCGGCAGCAGAACCAGCAGCAGAAGAACAACAACAAGAACAAGCGTATCAATACTAACAAGCAGCATCATACGTATGAAGAAGCAAAGGATAAGCAAGAACAAGAGAAGTAGCAACGGCAACAGTGCAGCGTCGATACGAAAAACCGTCCAGAGTAGTATAAACCGCCTCCAGTCCGTGTTCAGTGTATACTGCATCATTTTCCCCCGGATGTACACCTGTTAATATAATTACTGTTAATATAATTATATATATATATATAATTATATATCTGGTGCCTGGTTCGTACACCAATAGCTCGATCATGCCTTGGTTCTGTGGCCTTTCTTGGTCGCGCTCCACATCCGATTTTGTTCTCAAAATTTGATGAATTTCATCCCGCTACTCTTAAGAATTGAGCACACCACGAGAGCAGCCATCAACCAGCTGGTATATACCTGTTAATCTGCATGCGGCCGCGTTGGCTCTCGGCTTAAGATATACGAAATACTACACGTACAGTAGCAGTAGTACCTCTGGTGATAACGTTTCTATGTGCTGCAGGAGCTGTATGTGTGTCGCAGGCTAAGCGCTTCACGCGCGGGCTTCTCGCCCTCCCGTTGATCTGTCTTCATGGCGTGCTTCCACCGGTAGAATATGCCTTCAGGGGGGTTTCCGGCCCAAAAAGGCTGGTACTTGGTGCTTCACGCCTTTGTCTGCCCTTCTTTCCAACACCCCAGCATACCGCACACAGCGCATACAGCGTACGAAGAACGCATACAAACCATACAACATGTACAGCACATGCAGCACATGCTGCGCACTCAGCCCGCACAGTACACTCAGTCCGCGCAGTACACTCAGCACACACGGCAGTGCACACATCACATATCGTATACCAGGTACAGTGTTTGCAGCACACTCAAAGCACATACAAACCATACAGCACACAGAGCACATAAAAACCACCCAGCACCTACTGCTAACATGTACAGTAAGTACAGCACACACAGAACATACCGTGCATACAGCACACATAAAGCGCATACAGCAGTGCATACCCTAAATTCAACACATACACCACTGACAACACATAGAGAATAGTCAGCACATGCAGGCAGACCTCAACGCGGGGCGGAACAAAACGAACCTCGGACACGACATGACCAACGGACCTCGGGGTGTCAAACGATGCCCGAGGCTATACTTCAAAGTCTATAAACATCTCAGGCATGCTCCTTGCGGGCAGGCTATAGGGAGGGGTTGTACAAGCTACACCACAGGCACTTGACTGGGGGAAGGGAGTGGTGGCGGCGCGCGGCCTTTCCTTACTCACACAGGGTAATGTAAAAAAAGCCATCAATCTACAGTGCCAGGTATAAACTTGTCCTAAGCTTGCCTGTATTGCTGTATTTCCGACCGCCCTCTCTCGTAGCTCGTGTCGTGATCCGCGCAAAGCTTCATCAGGTCGAAGTTTGCTCCCCTTAAAGTGCGAAATCTGATCCACGGCAGGCACGAGGCGCACTACGTCGGCATGAGTGCTAGTATTAATTTTCAACACGTCCTTTCAATATTGAAAACGTGTGGCACAGCGCAGCGTCTTCTCGTTGACGATCGAGATGCCTGCCCACTGCCGACATGCCTTGTGGCTTGCTTGAAAGGGCACTCCATCAGCTTGGAACCCCCACCCAACAGTTCAGCAGTAATCATGGTGGTGTGTGGCCCGCTCAGGTCAATCTACCATAAGAATGTAACAGGCATTACTGTAGTGTCGCAAAACGGCATTGGCTATACATAAAATAGGAACATCGAGAACATACGAGTACAAAAAATGGCAAAAGCGCGTACTCTGACGGCCTTCTTCCTTCTATTTTATCGAACGTGGCTTTTCTCATGCAAACGCGCACGCCGACAGGATTAGCCGACGTTATTGCCCCCGAAGCACCTGTTAAGCAAATCGTTGATCTCGTCTGCCTCAGGGTCGGCGGCAGGGCTGCTTCCTTTCAGGTAGTCCTCGTATCTCTTCAGTCGAGCCTGTTGCCCCTCCAGCTTAGCTTCCTGCCAAAGGCGGGGGTGGTCAACGGTACGGCGCGCGACAAGCATGACGCTCTCTCGTTTCGGTTCGTCGAGTCTTCTGGTGCTGGTGAAAGGAGGTGTCGCGAACTGCATCTTCAGCAGAATATGATACCTATCGAACGATACACTATCGTACTACAGCACATGCGTCAGCACATACTCCGAAGGAGGCAGACACAAGCAGGGGCAATTCATTGCTCGTCTGGTCAACCGAACGCCGCTGACGGAATCTGGTATCTTGCCAATTTACTATATAGTTCAGTGCTGGAATCTGTTATGTTGCTATTTTAACAAATAGTTCAGAAGGCTTTTTTTGTGCGGTTGCGGTCGAAACGGCCATCTGGTACTGCTGAAACGCAACAATCGCGCAACAGGTGACATCAAGAACGGCAAAGAACGCGCGCTACGGTACAGTAGGGGCACCACCTACGAGGTAAACATTATGACGCACCTCACCTGAGGAGCTCTATCCATAGCTCACCGCAGCGACCGACATCGACAAAAAATATAAGCTAGACCTATGGTATAGGTAGTCTAAAACGAAAAATGTACTGTAGTAAGATACACATCGGAACGAAGTTTTATTGGGTAGCTCCTCCGTTGAAGTTGAAGAGCTCCGCCCGTCATATAGAACATGTTTGGGCTCACGTGTGTGACGCATGCTATCATAGTGTAGCACCGCCCAAAGCGTGACACACGCTGGCACACGCTATTGTACGTGCCTCTTCGTTTGCGTGCGACAGCTCCTTCTCGAGCTTTCGGAGCTCGGCCGCCTGTTGGTCCAATATCCGTCGCTCCTTTATCATGGTTGGGGATACGGTCAGGGATATGGTTATGGTTAGGCACCATGATTCAGGGTTTTGGTCAAGATTATGGATGGACATCATGGGTTAGGGTTAGCGTTAGGGGCGGTATCATGTTGTCGTCGGTGGTTACTTTTGTCCGAGTGGAACAATTACTACTTCGAACCATCAAACTTGGTGTACAGCAGACGACATACCAAGGGTCGAGAGGGTCAGGGTTGGCTCGGCCATGGCCGGCACTCCTTCGTCGCGTCAGGTCACATAAACCGCCTTCTAGAGCAATACCCGTGAACCGAAAATCAGACAGCACCCCTTTCCATACTGTCGTTCGGGTTTCGAGATAACGTAGATTTAGCGGCCGGCGGTTAGTGTCTCGTAACACGCAATATCACATGATCTAAGCTGCAGGTCAACTTCGCAGCCCAGTTTCTCCAAACAAGGGGAGCACACACGACGAAAATTGCGGCTTTAGAAATATCTCGCCCTCGTTAGTCCTCGCCAAATATATTCCCACATACTAAGTATGGCGCATCGCTCGACGTTTGTACTCTCCCGATTATCGGGAGAAACAGCTTGGAAACTCGTCCCTGGCATACGACAATCGCTGCACGTAACTAATATCACGTCACAGCAGTGCCAGATCCAGCAAGCTCTTAAGAGTTGCTCTGATCTCATCAAGGCTAAGGATGGGGAGCGGGGTACTCCTTTGTTGCTCGCCTTAGACATTTGACCATTCATTGACAATATATTCCTTTCGACACGGAGCACCGTTCCTAGTCCTATTAGAGACACCTCCAACCATTGCATTGGGCTCCCTTTACGTTGTTTCCCTGTATGTATTGCGGATCATACCCCCTTCCGGTTTCCCAGCCTGTGGCCATCATCATTCTCCAAGGATAACGATCATTTTTTCTCCACTAACTAGTGCATCAAAAATCTCCATGTCACAGGGGGGGGGGGGGGGGGGGGGGCAAGGGGTAGGAAGACCATCGTAAATCCTAAAAGATGAGGTATCAGTACCGACGAGGGCGATATTCTCAGTGATCTGCGTGACGCTTCCAATGTAGACAAGCAGTCGACCAGTGAAGGCATTATCTGAACAGCTTATCATCAGAACGTATACGAAACCCAGACCCTGATTGACACATTCACACATCGACCACGCAACGCCCAATATTTTGCGAACTCAAGGTACAGTACTAAATAACTGTAGTTCGAGGCGGTACGGAATTTGTACATCGGAGGAGATGATACCCCGGCGAGTACATTTGCTCGCGTGTTCGTAGCTTCCTGTTTTCTCCGCTGGCTATTACACACAATATCCACACTGCGCTGATACGCAAACACGCTTTTTCTGCGCGGCTTGGGGCGGCGTATACAGCAAACCTGCCTGCTCAAAGCAATGGGCCAGGTGCGCGTACCCGGCTACATAAAATTGAATGGCCGAACACCTCCGTCTGAAAGGGACGGAGCACAACGATATAAATATAGTGTTTTTTAACGTAACCCCCCCCACCGCTTGCTGCCGATAAAGTCCGTTAGGAAACCATGAATACTATACACGCTGCCGCGGTCTGAATACGGATTTGCTTGTCCTTCTAGTACGTACGAAGCTGTTTAGTGCTTGCTGTACAGTCCGAAGTATCTAGTCTAGCTGTAATATTAATATTGACAACACATTGAAGCCCTTTTTGGCAGGCGTTCGTTGTCGGGGAGGGGGAGAGGTACGAGGTATGCCACCTTCGAAATACCTGTTTTGCTTTGGCCTCTGCCCGCACTCTCTTGGCATCGTTCTCCTGGATGAACTTTTCAAATTTGACCACCTGTTCTCGCATGTCCATCTGCTTTTGCTCGAACTCCGCCTAGGTAGGCAAGCATAACATGCAACAGGGGCATGTACTATAGCCATCATCGCGTGTATTAACCGTATATAGGCACGAATTTCCACCAGCAATCAGCGAGGAATTTTATCTAAGCATCCCTCTTATACTTATTGACTCACCTATACCAGGTACACCCCTACACACACGAGAGATAGTAACATGTTTGTTGAGTCATGGGGTGTCACAACACCACGAGGCTAACAAGCTGTATGACATACGCATGACATCAACTTCCATGATATGTTGGGCGTGGGTCGCGGTGTGATTTCTTAACGAGTCGTCAATGCCCCTCCCCTCCGTACCCTACGTACTACGGTGTATACGACTTATGCCAAGAGCTCGCAAAAAACACCTTTACACGCCGAAAAGCACTACCAGGTATTAACTAATAACAAGCTAGAGGACCACATACCCCTCGGGATATATGCCTGGCTCCCAGTTTTGCTACTGCTGTGCGATACACAGCTATTAATAGTAGACATGAAAGATAAGATGGCATTTGCCCGAGTGAAAAGGGGCTGAAATTTTGGGATTCTACGGTAACGAGAATGTTCAGTTTCTGCGCAAAACCCCGTCACTTATGATTAGGGTTACAGTAATCCGCCACTTAACGTGGAACCCTTTTTTACTGCAACATATCAAATGGCATTGCCGTTGTTCCTATTCAGACGACCATCTCCCGACACAATACACTCTCTGGTACTTACTGTACATATAATAACTCGGGCGCATTCATACATACAACCCACATACCTCCCGCTGGTCGCAGTTGTCCATTCTTGTGTTGTACTCGTCCTTCATTAACTCGAGGGCATCGTCGACCTATTGTACGCACAGTAGCCGTATTCATGAGGCATTCACATACATGCGAGTATTGCGGCAGACGAAATAAATCCTCAGTTGACTTTAGTCGGCGGCTGTTGCTATGTTTGTTTCAAAATAACCGTAAGATACGAGTATCAACAATGGCGGGCAGAAGCCGGAACGAAGTATTAATGGTCGTATACGTACAGGTACCGTATATCACGTAAGATAACAACCCCTCCCGAACGAAATTAAAGGCCGTTTTCTGGACAACAGGGACAGTACGGGCACCGACTGATGCATCCATGGAAACATCTGGGCGAGATACTTACAAAACCAAAATTTTGGTTGTGTGACCCCCCCTTGTTTCGAAGAAAATGAGCTCGGCAATTCATCCGGGGGGTGTGTTTATCTTGTCACATGCCACCCGTGTGATCGTACGGTACACTCGATAGGGTTTGATGCACGAGTACTCGTACTTGGTATGTATCATGTAATTTTTAGTCTATGGAGGGTATTCGAATAAACATAACCGTAAAAGATACAAAATGCGTCATTGGTGCTTGGCCTTTGTTTCGAGTAGACGTAAAGACTACGCGTAAATAATGTACACCTTGTACCAGTGCGAGGTACGAGTCTACCTGGCACGCGGTTTGCGGTGCAATGGTTTGCACGTGGTGTCACATCCAGTCGCCTCACCCGCGAGTTTAGATCGAATGCGTTGCACACACATTGTCGTACAGCAGTCGTATGTAAAGAGTTGGGAGTATACCGGCACACCAATCCAGACTCGTTACGTTCGTAGGGTAGGGTTTTTGCAATTTATACCAGTACGTATTAATAGCAGAACACCACCGCCGTGTTCACAGCTGTTGATGTCTGCAATAATAGCTCGTTCAGACACAAACTATTCAATCGTATAACCTGTGCAACGTGTACTAACACGACATCCCTTCTCACTACCAGATTCGGTGGAAGGACCCACCTCTCGCATCTCCTTCTTCTTCTTGAGGAGCAGGGTCGATTGGCTCGTCTGCGCCACGCCCGCGACCATCTCCTCCAGCTGGTCGGCATCGACCGCATCTTGAGCATGGCCTGATCGTCTCTTGTTAGCCTTCTGGGTCACGAAGACCCCACCGTCGTTGAGGCCCATAGTGCGCCTCCTAGCTTGTACCTGTGGGGTCAATGTTTTCTTCTTGGCCGCCAAGGCTATCACTCAGTCCGGTGCTTTGGCACACGTGTAGTGTGTTGTGTGTCGTGCAACCGAGTCGTCGGTTTGTCGGTTCAAATCGAGCAAATAAATGTTTATTTGACGGTTTCAACGGGTTTCAAAATTGCTCTGTTTTGTGAAAATCAGGGGACAGGGGACGTAGCTGGTGGGCGAGTGACCTCACACTCTTCGCGTTTTACAGACTGGAGAGCTACGCATAGGATATGTAGGATCGTGGAGATCTCTGACGCACCACCCAATGCGGTGGACGGGGTCTGCTACCGGCAGCCCGGGAGACGGATGGATTTGCTTTGAAGGATCTCTCTCTGACGCGTTTCGACGAGAGAGACTCGCGTTCAGGTTCGAGTTTGAAACCACTCAGGACAAAAATATAAGGACTATTTTAATTTAAATATGAACTCCAAACGGTTCTTATATTTTAGTCTAAAGTGGTAGGAATCTTCTTCCGGTACTTCCGTCCGGTATCTTCTTTTTGGCTCTGCGCAGGGGCATGGAGTGGCGCGGCGTGAAGGTCTGGCGGGCTGGCGGGAGGCCACCAGGGGGCGTTGGAACTTGAGGCACGACCAACCCGGACGTGGGTGGTCACGGAGTAGAGAGGCGGACGGATGTGTTTAGAAGTACGGGCATTTCGGCGAAAGAGTCGCACGTTCAAGTTTGCGATCTTGGGATATTTTCGTCGATACCGGTATCTTCTTCGACGAACATCTACCTGTGGTCTGCGGTACCTGGTACCAGGTATGATTTTGCCCGGCCAAGTACCTGAGCCCTCCTCTTTCTCTACTGCGTAATACTCGTACGCAGAGTCAGCTACGTCACGTACGTACTCGAATACCGGGTACTCTGAAATTGTTACGTCGTCACGAATGCCGCGAATAGCGTTTGCACACAGAGGTTGACCAATAGGGTTACCGGACGCCGGCGTCAGGCGGACAAGTCTTGTACAAAGCTTCTTCGGGCGTTGTTCCACCAGTCAGTATTATCTTCGAGCTCACAGCTGATACTCTTTTCATTTGTTACCTGACATGCGAAAAGACAGCCCCAGCTCAAAACACGCACACGATATTACGAGGGTTGTCGAGTGACTGCTGTGGATGACGCTGCTCGGTCGTGTTCGTGGTTTCGTGGCTGTGGCTCTAAAGATTGCGACTATGTCCGTAACTTTAAGGATATCTCGGCATTCACACACTAATAACACCCAAAAGTTATTTATATTTCCGGATAGAGTAGTACCTGGTGCGTAACAAAGTCGGAACGAGTATCTTCTTCGGGTATCTTCTTCGGATATGTTCTTCCAGTTCTTTTTTGTATTTGTTTTTTGGGGGTTTTCTTCTTTGGCGTTGCAGGTAGCCATAAAAAGGTATACTTGGGTTGGTCGGCGCCACTTTACGGCATAGGGCAAACCCGCCACAGAAAACACCTAATCTCGGTAGCGCTCACTGGCCAAGGTACCGCTGTACCGTGGTCTGCAGCAGTAGCACGTTAAGGCAGCCACAAACCCTACGGTACACCGACCCATGAGTACACTACTCCGGTTGATTTTCACCGTGTTATGGCCTGTCATACGTAGGGTTCACCGTTTTATGGCGTACATAACGCCGGCCGATACGCCCATCAGATCCGGGCAACACCAACCCCCTGCACTTGACACAACTAAGCAAGACAAAATAATCCGTCCCCCGGAGCAAAAATATACTGCCCACAGAGCATATCGGAGTCCTTTGGCCCCCTACCCGCCCCATGGAACAACTCGGGCAATCTGGACACGCGGACAAGCCAACAACGCACGAGTCGTATGCGCATCCAATTCGAGCATCCCATTCCTTGTCTTCGCCCTCCCAGTCGAAACTCAGATCCGAGTTCACACAGCAGACTCTTATCCCCCCTCTCCTCTCCTATATATAATATATAGGTTGGGCTGGCGTCGATTGGCAACGGCACTGTAAAACATGCCGCTCACTACCTTAGACATCCAGTGTGCCGGTTTTTTTTCTGAGGTCGGTCACAGCTGGCGATCGAGTTAAGTATCATTTGTGCGAGGTGGAGAACCTTTACTCCGCACAAGGCGAATGATCGCTTTGCGTAGTGTTTTGGTAAGGCACCCACGAGGCAGCTACATAGGCTCCTATCGCCCTTTGCTGTCCAGAAGTGGACACACCGGAAGAAAACATAACTCATTGAAGCCGTCATCCAAGTGCAAGTCCGCCTCACAAGGGGTTCTTAGTAGGATACAGCTCATCCTTCGTGTGACTCGCCGAACACGTCAATGTCTGCCTGTTCGGTAAAAGCCCGACGTGCTCCGTCCCGGCATTGTAGGGATGCGAGGGTCTATGGTCATACGACTACGACCATGCATGATATCAAGTGCACCTCCCCCCCTCCCCCGACATCGGGCGTGCGAACACAATTTATTGTGTATAATACGTGAGTGAACGCTATTAGGCTTCTAGCTACAGTAGGACCAGTATGTGAGTACATGCGTAGGTTATAGTAAATAATATATATACATTGTAGTGTTAGCTCTCTCTCGCAAGAGAAAGGGGGGACGGGCCAAGCGCAGCACGCCGTGACCCTTCTTCGATTGGCCGCGCCGAGCTCCTTGGACCCGCCGTCTACTCAGGGTTCAGGGTGCCCGCAACAAGCCACACCAGCGAATCTGTTGATAGATGGCCCCACCCCATTGTGTGTTCTGACCTCCGACGGTGCTCTGTTCGTACTACGGTACGTATTGCTTTGTTGATCGGTATGGTATCGTGCTGTCTTGTTGAGTTATGACATTGACGGAGTTGACGTTGCCCGGGTCTGATGGGCGTATCGGCTGGCGTTCGGTACACAGTACGACGACGAACCCCAGGCCATAAAACGGTCCACCCTAGGCCTAGTGGTGCTGCCACTGCCGGTGGGGGGTGCGGACAGTAGACGACTGTCCCGGCATGGATACGAGCGAGAACAAGAAGTGTAGCCCTCGCAACAGGGAGCGCTCCAGCACCAAGGAGGACCAAGGCGCCCCCTGCAGCCGGGAGGCGCGTAGAGGAGGTCCTGCCGGTGGTAGAGTAAGAGAGGCGGAAGACTTCCCCGGCGACGGTTGATTTAGAGACAAGGGGCCCAGCTGCCGCACCAGAGGACCCTCGCAGCAGAGTTCGCGGTGTCCGATGCGGACGAGGGGTAAAAACGCTCCCTCTTTTCCCCACCCCACACCATCGAGGTTCGGCGGGATAGGCCAGTATCAAGCAGGTCATCCGTCCTCGCCTCAACCGAGTTCGTTTCTAAGGCGACATTCCCCATCGCCTTCTGAAGGGAGCACCATAGACGCTCTGCCCTCGCTTCCGCCGCGGGTCTTGGAGGCGCCGGCGACGGTCTACTCCCCCTCTGTCAAGGGTGCCGGTGTGCCCGCACCAGCGACTCTCGGTTGACCTTTGCCGAATACGTCTGGAGCCAGGAGGTCTTGGTGCCTGGCAGAGAAGCACCCGTAGTCCAGGCATATCGCCCGCGGCTGTCAGAAGGAAAGCTTAGGCTCTCCGGAACTACATCCCGTGCTCGAGCGTGGACAACAGAGCAGAGGGGGGGGGGACTAGCTCGCGTTCGAAGGTAGCCCTCAGGTCAGAAACAGGCTCTGTAGGAGCCACAGTCTGCTTTTACACTGCAAAATGCGCCCGGAGGGGTACCACACACAGCGCCGTGGCCTTCGCCACTGGAGAGGGAATGAGGATAGGCCCCTATCTCAACACACGGCACCGGGTTTTGGCGTTCTGCTCGATCCACCGGAGGCGTTGATTGGGGTCGGGGGAGGGGTTGACAAGGAAGACAGTTCCGGGATCTCAAAGTGCTCGCCGTGCAGCTCGCTCTTTGACGCAAATATTGAGACTCAGGACTTGAGCCCCGACGGTCCCGTGCCGTGCCTGGCGGCATCTGCAGAAAAAACTTACGCTATTATGAACCCCACCGTTGTCGAGGAGTGGTCGGCACCCCTATCGGTTCCTCACCAGCGTGGATCCCCTCAAAATCCCCGCACGAAGATTTGGGGGGGGGGGCACGCCTGTAAGGAGTCAGCAGAGATGCCGGCCGTCCCTTGTCAGCAGCGGTTCCCACGGTAGGACAAGGTTTTCTCCCCCGATGACGTCGGACGCGGCACCGGGCTCTCGAGGCTCAAGTCCTGGGTCTCAAGGTGCCCGTCAAAGAGCGTGGTGCACGACGAGCTTTTCTTACACGCTGGAACTGCCCCCCTAGTCAACGTAAAGTAGTGCGAGGGTCCACCGCTCACCCCCGCATTCTCCGCGGGCACTGCCTCTTCTCCACGGCCTTTGCTGGCGACGAGAAGAGGTAGAACCTCTCCCCGACCCCAACCAATACCTCCGGTGGATCGACTAGCACGCCGAAACCCGGCCCTCCACCCCTCTCCCCATCAGAGGGCAACAGATGGCCAACAGCATCATGACTGCAGCGATTTCATGGAAGTTGACCTCGTTCAGGGGGGGTCGCCGAGGGGGGACAATGCGACCGGCGGGGAGATAGCTAGGGTAGGGGCGAGAGGGTCCATCCGCGGCCCCGATAATGATACCACGTCGGAAAGGTTCCAAGGTCTCATCTCACGGGATCGAATCGTTCGCAGGGGTGGGAACGGCAACAGGAGATCGGCGGTGGGCCAAGACGAGGGCACTTGCGGAGGGTCTCATGTATCCGCCAGGATGAAATCATACACCCGGATAGCTGCTGGGACCGGTGTGCGATCGTCGGACGGGGAGAGAGGGAAAGCAGCTTCTTACTAGGCGGTCTCACGGGGCCTTCCTTCAGAAGCTAACGATGCCGCGACTGGCGTCGTGGGCAACACGTATGGAGTCGGTACCGACGTCGCCCGGAACCATCTCCAGATACGCCTCGTGTGTGGCAGTGGGCGTGAGAAACCATGCGACCGCCGGCGGCAACGGGACCGGGGCCGCCCCCTTCGGCCATCCTTTCGCTTAGAGAGTGAAGCATACCTTTGATCCTACAATGCTCGACACCACCGAGAAACGCACCTAACCCGACGCCAGGGTTCTTGTCGTCAACATCGCCATCTATGCCGACCACTTTTGCCGGCGCTCCCCTGTTACCGTGCTCTCCGTCTATAGCGGTCACCGGACCGGAGCCGCCAAAATAACGTTCACTTTGCTCCGGCCCCCGCCACCCGGAAGGCGGCAAGCCGGGGAGCCAACCTTATCGCGGCCGCGGCATCCTGCCACAAGCGTGATTTGTCCTGCTTCTTCGTCCGGGGGGTCAGCCATCAACTCCCGGGGAATGGGTACCTTTGATCAGCCACCACCACTGCCTCCCGTGCCGTGCTCACACTATGCTTCGAGGTCCTCCACTCCTCGCCCTGTTGACACTCCGCGACAAAACCCACCCATTCTAGCGTAGTTTGGGTCATTTTTAGGAGGCGGAGCTCGGCTTCAGTAACTCTGCATTTGGTCGCGTATTTTTTTGGTCGTGTCTGCCGATCTGCCAAAAGCGCGAATTAGCTGAAGGAGGCGGTACACATCCACGTTTTCAAGCTCCTTGTGTGGGACTGGATTCGGGCACGTCGCTCGGGGGGTTGCGTCCTCACAAACGCCTACAGCGCAACTGCGATGGCTGGGGAGCCACGCTCACCGCGGCCGCCGCGTACCATCTCATGTGATGGCTGAACCTCTGGAAAATGGACCAGGGGAAAAGTTATGCTGGTGATGATATGCGGCGGCCGCGACAAGCCTGGCCCCCCGACTGGCTGTAAGCAGTTGCAGACGTGAAGTGGCCCCCAAGTTGCGCCCGGAGGAAGATTTTGGCGTACTAGTGGCTCTCGAGGCCATCAACTCCCGCATCGCGCTGTCAGGCGTAGGAAGCGACGGCCTGCGAGTTTTACACTTACGGTCAATCGTCAGGACTAGAGTCGGGCGCGAAGAATGTGGCGCTGGTGTTTAGACCTTCTGGAGGAAAAAATATTGATGATCCAAGCGCCCTCCCACTGGAGATCTGGCAGCTCTTCTTGCAGTTCAAACTCGCTGCTTTGGGCAAAACATACCGTCTGCGTAGGAATGGCGTGAAAACGCCCGAGACCATGCGGAAACAGCCGCCGGGGCTGGAGGAGGCCTACCGCGCGACGATATAACGTGTAGTGGGAGTACGAGAGGGGGTGGAAGAAGTAGCGTTACGCGCCGGGTGCACCACGACAAAAAACTGCCCGATGCTATTCCAACGCCGTCAATACAGGCAAGCGGACGGCGGTGCTCGCGGAGGTGGTCACTTGCGTGCCGGCGCTTACATAATTCGTCGCAAAAATCATGCGGCGAACGGTGTAAGCGCCGGCACGCAAGTGACCACCTCCGCGAGCACCGCCGTCCGTTTGACTGTATTGACGGTGTTGGAACAATCCGTAAGCATCAGCCAGATTTTTGTTTCGTGGTGCACCTGGCGCGTAAGGTTATCTCTTCCACCCCTTCTCGTACTCCCACTACACGTTATCTCGCCACGCGGCTGATCTCCTCTAACCCCAGCCGGCATTTCCGCATGGTCTCGGGCGTATTCACGCCATTCCTACGCAGACGGGCGGCCTTTTTCGCCCAAGGCAGTGAGGCCTTCGCGACCTCATCATCGGAATGATGAAAGCCATACCAGGTACTGTGGAACTTGTGCCCTTCCTCCAGCGAGAGCTGTCCAGCATCGGCATTGCAATCAACCCATCAAAAACGGTCGCCTCACTTCCGAAGGAGCACGTACCTCCACCAAAAGAACTTACCTTTCATGAATTGATTGTCATCCGTCACGGAACGGGGGGGGGTGAAGGTGGTTGGCGTGACCATCGGTACTGACGTACCCGTAATGGGGAGCGCATTGAACTATTCGAAAACGTTGGAGCGGAGCAACTCGCGCGGACATTACCGGGCATGACAGACAAGCAGTCAGCCGACCTCATCGCCACCGACCCCATCGTGCGGCGAACTGCTTGTATCGAGAGAGTGATGGGCTCGGAGTTGTCCCTGCCCACCCAAACGGCAGACTACAGCGCGATGTGGACTTCGGAAAAACTTGCATGCTCTCCTGCGGACAGCAGGAGAATCATGCTTCTTTGAGAACGTTTTCCCGTCGAGTCGATGGTCGTTGCAGCCCCATCAACAAGCGCAGTTAAGCCTGTCCATGGGGGCCGCAGGGCTTAAGCTGTCAACGGCTGAAGCACGGAGGATATCAACATCCGTCGGGAGCATGGTGGCGACGGTACCAAAGGTTCTTGCTGATATATTTATAGGGGATGAAGTCCCCGGAAGGCTACCCGACTCAGACCTGGTCCGCCGAGTTTTGAAGGAGCGTCAGGGACCTCCGCGACGCGCGCGAGGTTTCAGAGGAAGCCAATACCGTGCCAGAAGCTGGCGTGAGAGAGCCTTCCGAGCAGAAAAGCAACGTGCCTCTGGCTAGTCGATGTGCTGCCGGCACACTACACCGAGACCACCTGTCGCAGAAAAGCACAGTATGAACTGAGGAACCTTGTAAACCGAGTCCGTTTCGAGAGGTGAGTCACTTCTCTGGAACAGTTTTCCGAGACAACACCCGACGGGGCACGGGCGACCCACACGGGAAAACGAAAACGACAGGCTTCGCCAAGGCCCAGAAAATACGTCGGCCGGGGGAAGGTGGCCCATCTCGGTTAGCGCTTCTTGCGCGCATGTGGCCTACCACGTTCGGGTCTGCATACGTGATATCGAGTAGGACTGCTTTGTTGCGGTACAATGATGCCGTAGCGTCTCAGAGCCCCCCCCTCTCTGTAACAATATCCCTTCGGAGGCCCTCCGCAATCTGTTCGGTGGCAGATCTATATCCGCTTAAAGGTGCGGGAGAGAGCATGCACCTTTGTCCATCTGCGCGCCCGATCAGTGAATTAATCACGCATACCGCGTGTTGATCCTCGTCGCGCCAGAGCGGGGGCATCTCGCGGCCAGAAACGCCTCAATCCCCAGAACGCGCCGTCCCGTCGACACGCAATCTGAAGCTGGGACGACCCTGGACGACTGGGCGAGCGTCGCCTCGCCCATCGAGTCGTCCAGGGTCATTCCAGCTTCAGAATTAATGTCCACGAAACGGCTCTTTCTGGGGATGGAGGAGTTCCTGGCGGTGGGGTGCTCCTGTTGCGATGCAACGGAGGTGAATACACGGCATGCACGATTATGCCACCGATCGGGCGTGCAGGTGAACCAGTGGTACACGCGCTCTCCCGCACATTCAAGCGGGTGTCGACCCGCCATTTAAAGGAAAGCGGAGCTCCCTTCAATGCCGACAGCGACCTCCGGATGTATATCGCTGTCGAGAGGAAACACCTGTGAGAAGCTACGGCATCGGAGTATGCATGCCGCAACAAAGCGATACTACTCGACGTCACATATGCCGACCCACAAGCGGCGGATCACATGTGCGCAGGCAGCGCTGACGGAAACGGATCGGCTGCTTCCTCTTCTGAAGCATGCAGGCGCAGCCACTAAGCTCGCCCGGGACAGGTCTTCTTCGACGAGCGCAAATACAAAATCGCTAATCTCGCGGTGGGACGCTTTTGTTTCCTCGGAAAGGAGGGCAGCGATCTGATCGACCAGGTGGTGGCGGCAAGGACCGTTGGAGGGACGAACAGATTGTTCATAGTGAAGAACGACGTCTGCAAATATAAATATTTCCAAATCACAGTGATCACCCAGGTCGCGATTTCGCACCGGATGCACCGGCACAGACTTGCACTGCGGGACCGCCAGGCCGCTAGGGGAAAGAGGAAGGAAGCCGAGGGACTGATGCTAATGACGTAGTGTTTCAGCGGCGGTATGGAGATACCGCAAGTACGAGGATGTGTCGTAGATGTCTGTAATAGCTAGTCGCGGAGGGTTTAAAGAGTATCAGCGGGGGTCAATCGGTTAGGCGCTCCCCGCTGCGTTATATAATGGAAAGGGAAGGGTTCCAAGACATGAGGCCGTCTAAAGACGGGGCCAACATCTTGGAGTCGGTCGTCACACTCTAAAAAAAAACGATACGGCCCCGAAAAACGAAAGAAAGATGAACTCATGTCACGTATCATGGGTGATGTGCTTGCATATCACACGTATCACACGTATATGGCATGCTATTACTATTAGCGAATGCTCACTTTACGCTTGCCTGGATCTCCAAAAGGCCGCATATGCGAAAACGGAGACATTCCAGCCTCCCGATATCGTACATGAGTTCAGGAGGCGGATAGCGAGAAAGGAAGCCGTGTGAGTGCCAAACTGAACCTACAGCGACCGCAAGCTGGATTAAAGGTAAGTGATAGGGATTCGCACCTTAGGTCAGTTTTATCGGTGGGGATGGATTTAAAAACACGGATGGTTCTTTCGACTGGGACGGGACACACTCACCATCACCAACTACTGCTTGAACTTTGGACACGTTCTGCTCCTACAGAACTGGTAGGGAATAAAAGGCGCTTCGTTCCGCCGGCGGCCTACGCCGCCCGCTACGCTCGCTCAGGAAGGAAAAGTACATCAAATCACTATGCGAAGCGGACAGTGTTCCATGATTGAATATAGTTTTTTTAAGATCGTAGTTGCAAACTGGCGACTTGATAATGCCAAGAGTCCCCCCGCCATGCTTCAGGAGAAACAGCTCGGACGCTACATACATACGCTTCGTCTCCCTGGCGGTTGACGTACGTACGTACATACCCCAGGTAGGGTGTGTATGTAGTTATTTTTTTTATGTGCTTCGTTTGCGAAAAAAGATAACGCACAGCACGGCATAGCAGCACTATACCAATGAAACCGAAAAATTCGGAAAGAAAAAAAAATCCCCGTCCCTCTCGTGTCATAATTTTCTGCCCGATTGGAACACCTTGCACCGGCAAAAAAAATACTAAAAAAAGCAACAGCGGAACTTTTCTCTCCCAGCCTCGTACGCCGCCCGCCCCTCTCGCGACCACCTCGCCACCGGTTCTGTCCGGGTAAAGCTTTCCTCACTCCCTGCCACATTGAGCCCCGTCGCCCGCCTCGCGTTAAGCCTGGTGCTCACCGTGGCCGTCGTTCGCCAGCTCGACAATATTGTTATTCGACTCGGTACCTCCCTCAGTGATTTTCAGCCCGGTCGCAAAAATAAGCACCGCTTGAATAATATCTTGCAATCCCGAACGATCCTTATAACTCGCACGTACTCTATCAAAAATCACAAATGGAGGCCAGACAGAGCCCATTAGACATATATAAAACTCAGAAATATCGCGATATTTGGGGTTTAGAGCCAAGTTATGTGCCTATCGAGTTTTATACCAACGGCGGGACATGGCGATATTTTCGCGATACGTGGTCCGCAACACACAAATATATGCTTGGGGTGTTTTTTTTACCCCAAGCATACATTTGCGTTCTGTTTTTGTGTTGGTAGAGCCGAATCTGGCTGACAAAATTGGAAACAGCGTGTCCCCTCTACTCGGTCATCATCACCTTGCCAGCAAGTACAACAACAACAGCGGCAGTGGCCGCCACGACTTTTGGTTGAATGGGTACGGCAGTATGGCAGTCGGGTGCTCCCTTGGTCGGGCAGGGGCGGATGCACGGGATGCCCGGGTTCAGCGGCACCAGCACATCATCAAGTACTCCGCTGGGCGTCTTTCGGCCGGCACTGCCTCAAACCCACATGTCCCAAACACACGGCACGCCCCGCCCTATCCGGGAACAACAACCGGATAGCGCCAACCAGATCTTTGGTTTTTGGCGGACACGCCTCAGCACGAGCACGAGACGCGTCCGCGCTGCGGCCTCGTCTATGCCTACAGCCAAGCGGTGTACGCGGGCGCTGTAGCCTGTCGAGCTACTTAGAGAAGCAGCAGCAGCAGCTATGTCCTCCAGCCCATCCCATGCTGTATCCTTCGTGTTTGTTGGACTTGTTGACAACTATTAATTTCACCCATGTTTTAACTCACGTTCTACTGGCGAAGAACCAGATATCGAGTTTTATGTCCAGGGATTTGCGTTTACGAAAATCGCGATAATATTGAATTCGGCGCAAAGAGTCGAAATATCACCCTGTCTCGAGTTTTATATGTTTATTCATGCTTCCCTCGTGTCTCGAGGCACACGCGACGTCTAGCCACGAAAACGGCGACCGCGCTCCTTGCAACCCCCTCTACCCGCCACCACCCGCTGACACCCGCGACGGTGCCGCACTCGCCCGCGGTGCGGTACTCGGAGTACACGCACGCGCACGAAAAGAAAGAAGAAAAAAGGGAGACAGGACCGAGAATGCCAAGAGAAATGGAGAAAACAAAGACCCGCTGGAAAGGTCCGGCAAGTAATGAAAGGATAACGTTGGTGTTCAAACTGCACACCTCCCTCTTTCAACTTCAGCGTGGTCGCAAAAATAAGCACCGCTTGAATAGTATCTTGCCCTTCTGAACGACATTTATAAACTCGTACATACTCTATCAACAATCATAAATCGAAGCCAGACAAAGCCCGTTCATGCATCCCTCGTGTCTCGAGGCACACGCGACGCCTAGGCACGAAAGCGGCGACCGCGCTCCTTGCAACCCCCCCTCTACCCGCCAGCACCCGCTGGCACCCGCGACGGTGCCGGGTCCTCCCGCGATGCCGTGCGCGGAGAACACGCACGCACACGAAACGAAAGAAGAAAAAAGGAAGAAATGGCCGAGAAAACAAAGAACTGCTGGAAAGGTCCGGCAAGTAATGAAAGGAGGCGGTTTGGAAGTGGGAGCTCTGAGAGGCCAGGGATGCACCAACCGAGCACGCTCAGGGGTTGTGATCTAAGTATGTAGTTTTATTTCGGACGAAAACCTCAAGATTACAGGTATTTTTTCCCTGGAAAAAGAACACTAGATTCCAATGCACGCTTTGTGTGGACAAACCTAACGTGATTCAAGTTCGCATTTTTTTAACGAGTGAAAAACAGTATTCGAAGCTGAGACCCAAGGTTAACACTCACCAGGTAATACATACTGTGGACGCGAAATAGCCACCAATACCCAGCAGCAGTATTGGACCCGTGGTACGATAGGCATAGGACCGAAACGTTCTGACGCTCATCACTTGAGTAGTTCGAGAAAAAAAATGCTAAGCCCGATACGCACACTCCCATGGGTTAGGGTTTCAGGTATCTCCCGAGTATCGTGATAGTGTATTCATCGGATGCTACTATATTGAGTGGGTCCTTGCACTAATTGAGGAGGCTCATCGGTGATAAATGGTTGGGTTGAAAAGGGCAACTTATCTCTTAAACCGTAGGACGGCCGATGGCATTGCAACAATACTTGTTTCCACTACCATCCTCACCGCCACCTCAATGATCGTACTGTGGCCGTGCCCTGGGTGCGCGTTACCGTATGTGTGCAATAGATTCCTTGGTATTTCTATTTGCTCCCTCGTTTGGGTTCTCGTCCGAATGCGGTAATCACCAGTTTTTGGTTTTTGACCATACCTGCCCCCCTTCCTACGCTTTACACAACGCCACGCACAACGCGATACGTCAGCATGATATCATGTAGCGGTATTCACACATCTACTATCCCGTGTAATCCCAGTTGGGACTTGAAATAGACAAGCAATGACAGCAAATGAATTATAAAATAAAGCATCGGCCACGAGAACCAGCGTCGGCAGCTGGGGTAGGGGGTGTCGCATGAAAAACTCGAGCTATGAAGCAAGGGCCTCAACAAACGCGCACAGCACGATTAATGGGCTGTTGAAGAGATCCCACCGGTGCACTGCTCATCATGTTTTAGTCGTTGTACCTGCCCCAGAGGGGTTAAGCTAATCCTGCAACAAGTACGTGTAGCATCATGTTGGGAGTACGAGATGCGCGCGATGGTTGTGCGTCACCGTCCGTTGTACGTAGAGACACTGGCATGTTTCTCCCGAGGACGCCTCAAATGTACCAGGTAGCCGGCACGTGCCGCTATCATGACACTTCACGATTGATTCTTCTGTATTCTACTTCTATGTCTTCATGTACCCCGTGCGCCCTGCTACCATGAGAGCCCGCCCGTGAACCCATCCCGGCCCCGCCCATCACACCAGTACATACTGGTGTGATGGGCGGGGCCGCAGTCGGTTCGTAGATGGGCACTCAAGATGAAGAAGCCCCCCAGGGTATCTATATTTGCGTCGTACACAGAAGAAAAGGGAATTGAATAAAACAAATCGCACATACCGTTGAGTGTTCCACAGGGGAAAACGCACACCCGGTATTTCCTTTGTGGAGCTCCTAAATACCGTCACACACGTATCCCTGCACCGGGTATGTGAGAGCTCTGAACAGCCCCCCTGCTCTTTACTTGGTGACTGGGATAACAAAAAGTGAGTGCTCTGGACACAATACGTAACACCTCTAACAAAAGGCTCCGCGTTGAAAAAAAAATCACCGAGCCGCCTAACAGCGAGAAGGGCGACCCCTCTGAGGCAGCCAGTCCACTCGCGCCGGTCCAGGCCCGGATGGGGCACGAGGCACTGGCACATGACAAGACAGCAAACATCAATCAGCAACAAGACTGGTAACAAGAGCAACAGCAGCAACACCAGCAACAACGGCAGTAAGCGCGTCTAAAAACACCCCTACCGGCACGTGCATCACCTCGCGCCTACCACCGACTAGAAACCCCATCCAACCGCTACATTATCCCCTTGTCGACCTTCTTGTAGGCTATGGTGCTGCGCTTGCCGCTCTCCTTGGCCTCTTCAATCACAAACATCAGCTGTTCCGACGTCCAATAATACACACATCAAACGGACGGGAAGCAAGGGAGAACAAAAGAGGGCAGGGAGTGAAAATATGAAACGAAAAACACTCCCCCACCAGCCTAGCCCAGTTCAAACGAGTGCCACATTGGAGCGTTCATGAACAAATCGGGGATGGGGTGCTGGGGGTTGGCGGGTCACGTGTGATCCTCCGTGAAAGACGGAAGAAATCCGAGCCGAAGAATGTCATTCGAGCGCGAAAGTTCAAGCACAACGTCATGGGTGACATCTACAGCACATCATGCAACGATGGGCACTGAAACGCAGAAGCCCCCACGATGAAGACCTCGGTTTATCTAATGTAACAGTGAAAATATCTCCCTTTTGACGTTCGCGCACGTACGGCCTCACCAGAAATCGCATGTATGTTTCTTTATGCTCGCAAACTCAAGACGGCGGCGTCTACGACCGCAGAAGCTCACGCTGACCTGCTAAAAATCTGCCACAATAATTTGTGGGCAGTTCATGACATGCAGCAACCGCAACTGGCAAGAGGACTCGCCTGGACGCCACTAAAGACAAAAGCGAAGCCGCACCCCGCGGCAATGATCCCTTCCCTGTTGATGAAGATACCGTCGGCCACTCGACCTGTCTTCTGTATGCCTGCGGCGTATCCTATCATATTGACGAGCAGGAGGGCCATCACATTCGACGTCGCACCAAGCGCTTGCACCATCCTGCCACAACAAAACAGCACCGATTTCAAGGTTTGTTCATCAGAGAATATGCCCGTGAACGCGCAGTAATCTCGTCCCGGTGGTACATGTTGGCACCTGAATCTATTGGCACCGACTGGAATCCATTGACACCATCTATTCGCACCTACTACCACGAAATGCCACATATGTTGCCCCTTTTTACCACATATTGCCATATGATGCGGGTCATGACCTCATGTGGTGGCAATGCATCCTCAGTACCATACTTCCAAGTGTCACGTTAAACATCGCGAAATTTCTCATAAAGTAGGGCCCCTGAGCTGTGCAGCAGCGACAAGTGTTTGCCAGTTGCTCGCGACACACTGAAGATACAGGCACCCTTCCAAGACGGGTGAGGAGACTCGAATTTCGATCGTTTGCTGATGACCATCCTCAAGTCTTACGACGAGGATTGGTCTCAGACGTTGGCCGTATTCCGGATACACTAATAAACATCGACCACCCTATCTCGACGCAAATTGCCAAACGTTGTTCAGGTTTACATTATCACAAGTAATTTCCAACGTGCGCTGTGCCGCGACATTGAAATATACAGGATATGAACATATTTCGCAATAATCGTATCGCTACATCTCTACGTATCTCCTTCATGCCTTTTATTTGTTCACGTCTCCGTCCCTTTTTTTTTTAACCTTCATATTCCCTCCTTTCTTTTGCCATCAAAGTATTGAGCCTCTGGGTGAATTGTTTCAATGCGACGGAGAGGACTACGTCTACAACCTCCACGATGCACGTGAGATAAAGCAATATACATCCCGTATTGAAGGTGTGTCAGGAAAGGTTGCAATTTGGTGTACCAAATATCAGGTACCTGGTATTAACTACGTGGTGTCAGGCATACACAGAAAGCAGGCATGCCCGTCCCGTTTGGAACCAGAGACAGGTCCAGCCTGCACTGATGATTCATTTTAGGCTGGTCCTGTCTTTCGTTCCGAACGGAACGATACCATGCCTGATATTTAGTGCCAGGTACACAAATTGCAACCTCTCCTGACATACCTTCAATACGCTATTTACGTTGCTTTGTCTCTTGTGTGACGTGGAGGTTGTAGACGTAGTCCTCTCGGTCGCATTGAAAGAGTTCAGCGAAGCTCAATACCTCGATGGCACAGAAGAGAGCAAAATTGAAGGTCTGAAACAGAAGGGAAGAGGACGTGACCAAATCAAAAGCCTGCAGGAGATACGTACATACCAGGTACAATGCGCTGACTGCGAAATATGTTTGTGTCCTGTATATGTCGGTGTCGCGGCACAGCACGCGTTGGAAATTACGTGTGACAATGTAACTCTGAACAACGTTTGGCAACTTGCGTCGAGATATGGCGGTCGTTATTTATTAGTGTACTCGGAATATGCTCAGCGTCTGAGATCAGTCCTCGTCCTACGACTTGAGGTCGATCACCAGCAGACGATCTGAATTAGCCTCTGCATCCGTCTTGGACGTGTGCCTGCTTCTTCCATGTGTCGTGAGCAAGTGGTGAGCACTCCGCGCTGCTGGTGCATCCTTTAGGGCCCCTATGTTATTAGTTAATTAGCGACATTTAACTTGATATGGTACTCGTGATGCACTGCCAACACACGAGGAAGTGGTACGACCCGCGTTCCCCAGCACCCAGTTCCTAACCATCAGTGTCCATACCAGAGCCCGGTTGCTCCACTATCTGGGACAGTATTGCGACCATGATGACCGGTGGGCCAACCGGTGACACGATTATCGCCAGTTGTGTCGACAACGAGGAAGGAGTAAACGTTAGTAGCGCTGAGCGACGCGTCCATGGAAATGTGTCGACGAGGAATTCCCACAGCCCCCATCTTCGTTGTGTATCACCCCCCTAAGGCACGTTGGGGGAAATGAGGCTCTAAATATTCGTCCCAGCGGGTGTGTTTTCTTATGTTGCGTGTTTTACTCCTTTGGTAGTGCTGTACAGGTACGAGTACCGTAAAACAGTGTCCCCAGTGTCCATGCCTTGCGCAGAGTGGGAGGTCGGACCGCTGGAGACATCGTCGGCAGAAGACGCGTGTACAATTGCACAACAACAGCACGAAAACATAAAATATACCAGGTAGCACTATCCTTCCTCAACCGTAAAACTCGGAACGGTTCTTCGAGCGAACGACTCTATAGGCGGACGGCTCTTTGAGAGAACGTCGATTTCTCTGGACGGCATCGTTTTGATACGTTGTATTTTTGTCGTGCAAGGGCATGCTGCCTGCACAAGACAGCACAAAAGAAAGAGAAAGTGCTGAGCAATGACGGTCTATGAACCAAACCAAGCCTCTTCTCTTGAGCAACCCGAGAAAGGTCTGTGGGGAGTATAGAAAAAAGGCAGAAAACACGAAAATAGGGCATGCTGTAGACAGGAAAACAGCAGCAACATGTAGAGGCAACATAAAAGGTGCAACAACAAAAAATCATCATGAAAGCCATCACACGAAAGGCAACACGAAAACGCAACGTAGAAAGCAAAATGGAAAAGGCGGAAAGTAAGGTCAACATGAAAGGCCAGATGCACACAAACGGCAAACCAGAAATGCTGAAAGCAAGTAACTTAAAACAGGCAAACTAGAAATTAGTAAATAAAACGGCCAGCGAAAAAGCACCATTAAGCTGACATAAGAAAGGCGACATAAATCGATGCACAATGGGAGGGTGGTGAGTGGTGAGCTCAACCCCTTTACAACGGCACCCGCGTTTTTGATACAAACTATTCGTAGTTGCGATTAGCGTTTTTTTGTTTTTTTGCAGCAGCGAACGCGTTTAAATATCGTTAGTTTTACCACTCCACCGGAGGACTTACGCATAAAAACAGATACACAAAACGCTGAAGGAACAAGAAAGCCTCGACAAAAAAGAGATACCACCACAGCGGTCCTGTCTGTTTGCCAGCCTGCGAAACACGCACAAAGGGAAACTTTTAACTTACAACCGAAAGGGGCAACCACAGCAGACAAACCTGTTTGCCAGCGGGTTGGCCCGACAGCCCTCCAGTGCGCCGCTCCGTCGGTACAGGCCTTTCATCACCGCCTCCAGCACGAAAAACATGCCGTTCAGAAGACCCCACATAAACAGCTTAGGTTCGACGTCGTGCCAAAACGAGACAAAAGCGAACACCACGAACACGTTCCATCGCCTGCTAGGCTTGGAGCCCCCAAGGGGTACATATATGTAGCGCACGAGCCACTTGTTGAAGCTGCAGTGCCACCCTTTCCAGAAGCCCACCACGGAGTAGTTGTTGGTCATGCATTTCTGCACACATCCGTCCATAGTCCGTAAGTTATGTCCGTCAAGCGCGACAGTCGTGCGTAAAAGAGGTGTGATCAGCAACATCACAGCACAGCGCGCCACAGCACAGCACACTACAGCACAGCATGGCACAGCCCAAGACAGCACGAAATAGCACAGCAAAGCACAGCATAGCACAGAACAGCACAATGAGAGGCACAGTACAGCACAGCAAAGCGTAGCACAAGCGTGACGCGTCTTGGGATTTATTGGCGTCAGCAAGCGAGAGTGCTACAACTACGCTTTGGCTAGGGAAGGTGAGGCTTAACCTAAATAGCACGTGCTCGTTCCGCCCAAAGGGGGGCATGGCTGTTGTGAGCGGTTGTGAAAGCTAGGATAGGGTATAAGTATACCAGGTATGGGGCCAGGTATGGGGTAACGCGCGACCGCTCGGCGGCTGCAACACGCAGCGGAGAACAGCGTGTGTCCGCCGCGGTGTGGTCGTGTAGCGACACTCTCTCGACGACCCACACCAAGGACGAAAACATGACAACAACGTAGTCAGCTTGCATGGGGTACCAAGCTCAATTTCGAGAACATTGTACGCTACAGTACGGTATAATATTTTAGTCTTGTACAGCACAGCACAGTACAGTAGTGCAGTGAGTCAAATATCTACCCCACCGCACCTCGCGAAAAACGCCCAATATCTCTACGACAGGCCTTGCCAAGCCCATTTCCGTGCTCCACTCAGGAACAATTAATAGATCGAGAAGGGAGAAGAGTTATTTTGTTATGTCACAGTGTTTTCGTGGCGAATTTTGGCGGGAAGACAGTTTTCGGGAGTTGTGTGTTGGTCAGTGCGAGGTCACAGTGTTTTGGTGGCTAGCGTTGGCGAGAAGACAGCTTTCGGGAGTCGTGTGTTAAGTCAGAACAAAATCACAGTGTTTTGGCGGCTCGCTTTGGAGAGAAGACGGTTTTCGGGAGTGGTGTATTTTGCCTTCTCCCTATCCCCGAGCACAGTATCTGGGAATTCACAGTAGGAACAGCGCATCTAGGCTCTGCGCCATGTATACGCGGTGTACTCGTGGGCCTGCGCGAAGAAACCTTTAGTTGGCACCCGCAGGGCAACACTATCGAACCATTCTCCTGGGACCCTGTGTACGGTCATGCATGCGGCTATCATAATCAGCGACTGAGTGACCGTGTAAGTCCCACTTACGGCGGCACCGCGACAGTAAGGCACCTATATGTCTTGTTATCGGTATACTTGAGCCTTTACAAATAGACCGAGAGGGGTTGAGCGTTTTCTGTGATGCCACAGTAATCTCGCCGCATGGACTAGCCATTGAGGAGGCACGATGCGAAGATCGCCAGGAGGGGAGCACGATCGTGGGGTATTACGGCTACCTTCTTGCCGAAGCGAGCCACCAAAACACTGTGCCTAAGCTGCCACCAATATTCGACGCCCGAAAAGTGCCTTCTCGCCAAAGCGAGTCACCAAAGTACTACCAGTATCTCGTACCAGTACTCAAGCTCGTACTCACACGTAGGTACTTCTTTTAAGGTGTGTTCGTTTCGCAGAGCGACCGGACAATTTCTACGTTTCGGTGATATTAATGCCCTGGTTACTTCGCTTACTGGTAGAGCATACCGAATATACGGCTAATGTTCTTATCTGTTCATGTTGCGTACGAATATATTCAGATATCTTGGAGTTGTGCACTGCCTGCTTCTGTCCTAGGTGCTAATCTGGACGCTGTATCCGTTTGTAAGATGGAAACATGTTTGTGTTGTGGGGGCAATACACCAATGGCGAGATTTTATGAGTGGACGACTTTTGCTGCATGCTTGTCAGTTTTTTGTTTTTTAATCTGGGTGGGATATTGGTGATGATTGCTGGTGTTACTAATTTGCCCATGGATGTTCTGTCTACGCCTTCCTTTTCTTTTTGTCAAGTTGTCTCAAGTTGGGGATTACTCTGGGGGGGGCTGTGGCGTCTGGGGACCATCCCCTAGCATATCCACGGCTTTACTACTACTGCATGCATAGCCGCCGTACAGACTTGAGACCGTCACCTACTATGACGCATATAGTGGCACTCTGTTTCTCTCTTTGGCATTGATCCGGGCCCATCTACCGAGCCGGGTGTTAAAGCGATGCTGGCCCCGGACTCCTGCTGAGTCCATGGGTGGGGTGGGTGTGTAGTGCTGTGGATGATTCGTGCCTTCACGACGATCATAAGTCGTGTGTCAGTGGGAGCTATGACGTCTTTGAGAGGAAACGAATGATCCACAATACTGTATCCACACCCCTGAACTCCGTAGGAGCCCGCGGCCAGCATCGCTGCAACACCCGGCTAGGCGGATGGACCCAGATCAATACAAAGAGAAACACCGAGGTGTCAGAACGTGCGTCGTAGTCGGCGACGTTGCCAGTGGCAGTTGCATGTTGCGGTTCACATACGAACCTGCATGCCTACGCATCAGAAGTAAACCCGCGGATATACCAGGATAGTCCCCAGACAACACAGAGCTTAGTCGCAATGTTTTGGTGGCTTACTTTGGCAAGGAGGCAATATTCGGGGGTTGGGAATTGGTGGGAGCCAATTCACCGCGTTCTGGTGGCTTCCTTCGGCGAGCAAGCAGTTTTAGGGATTCGTGTGTTGGTGGGAGCTATTGGTACAGTGGGTACTCCGACTTAAGAGAGGGCGCGCTAAGATAATAGTACAGTCGAGCGAGGCCAAATCGGCTGGGCCCTCCTAGAATAAAGTTAAATAATATATTCCCACAGTGCATAAGAGAAACCGCTGGTCAAGAGGGGTGTGTTCGGCCTGTACCACGCGTCTCTCAAGTCGGGGTACCCGCTGTATGTCGCAGCGACGTGGGGTGTCGCTTTCGGAATTCATACCATCGCTTTGAGCCCAAAGCAAACTATCCCGCGGATATAAACTTGGGGGTTGCTGTTGGAAGAGTGCTTGTGCGCGGGACAGAAACCAACTCACCCACCAACCTAACCCAACGATACGCTCGCTTGTGCAGGTAAGGGTGTTTGGTAGGAGTGCGTTGGTTCAGGGAGGGGTCTGGCTACGCTCGCCTATCTACACTGGTAGGGTGCTTGGTTGGAGTGCATTACCAGGTACGCAGCTCGCTACGCTGGTACCAGGATGCTTGGTTGGAGTTCGTCCGAAAATGGTTGGAGCCCAAAGGAATTACATACCTGTGATTTCCGATACGAAAAATACATTATTCGTCGCCCCATCACCGCAGCGGACAGTGGGCAGACAGCACGGGTGTCACCTCGTCCACGTAATGCAGCTACAGGACACTATAAAGACAGTATGTCCAGCACAGCAGAATTCATCATACACATTGGCCTCACCATCATGTTTTCAGGGGGTTCCACCCCGTCACAGAGTGCCCAGAACCTAAACACCCTCCAGATGACCAAGAACTTGAGCCACATGATGAGCAAGATCGTGTACACGAACAGCGCCAGAATCCCGGGGCTGAAGCTGCCGGCGTTAGCATGTGAGTCAAGGTCCACCCAAAGAGGAGGCAAAAAGAAGAAAGGGCACGAGCGAGGGGCCGAAGAGCAGACATATTGTTCACTACAGCTCTCTTTCGAGGCTCGGAAAGCCGCTCTTGAGTACATTCACACTTATGCAAAAAAAACACGGCTTCCGGCGCCCCTCCGGGGAACCACAACGCGCCTTCGGTGCGTGTTGGCGCGTGTTGCGTGGGGCGCAACGTGGTGGAGGTGCCTGTTGCGCGCGCAACAGACGCTCAAGCCCTGATATACACGCTGGTGTTAATCCTTTTGGGTAACCCTGTTGGGGATTACGATAGGTACAGCCACAAACAAACTAAGAAGTTCGATCTGATAAGCCGCCTGGTGTGAGCGCGCAGAAAAAGCAACGGTATCATAGACCACCACTCTAGCCGGAAATGTGAAGAGCGTTCGGGCATATACGGATACGACGTGAATACTCGAAAGGATTTGACTCTCTGGAGAGAGTGGTCTACTGTAAGCACTGTAGTTCAGACACCAAGTGTACGATTTCCTAACCCAGTGGCCTACAATCAAGATGGCTCTTTTCATGGCCGATGCTGTAATCATCGTTTAGCTTCGTCACTTCTTCCCTCTAGACTACAATCAAGTATAACCAAGTCCCATGGGAGTAGATCAACTACCCCTTCAACAACCCTCTTTGGATTTCGGAGGGGAGAACTGTCGAAATAAAATGACGAAGGTAGCAACGTCCACCGCGGGATTGGGGGATGCCATAAATTGGTGTCCAAACTACAATGGTTACAATGCTAGCAGTCGCTCGGCACGGGCGCGGCGTGATCGTACTCGTATTGTCGGGCGCTGACGCTGCTTGAAGGGCTTGAAGTGCTCGTAGGCGGTTGACAACACCAAAGTGAACACTGTTTTGGTCGATATATCGGGGTACCAAAGGGGTCAATACCACTTCTTTAGTGCCACTCAATTGAAGCTGCCACCACCGAACGGTCGTCCGTGGGAAGGACGCGCCGATCTAGCTTTATTATCACGACATAATACCACGCAATTATACTCCACTGCTCTCTGCAATCAACCCGATCACCACCCGTCTGCAAGCGCGGGTGAGCCAGAGGCCCGCCATGGAGAAAGCGCGTGAAAAGGTCATGCGGCTTGACGACCTCACCGTCACCGATTCAACCACCCGGGCGCGACTTGACTGACTGAACTCACTCGAGCGTCCCCGAGCGTGCGAGGGCGAAGACCGGTAGGTGGTGCACGCCCCACTCCAGAAGCAGCAGTGCAAACGCGATTCTGGACAGATAGAAGGCCATGCGTCCCCACCCGTAGGACCTTTGCGGACAGGCCATCTGCACGGATGTGAAGGGGGAGGAAATTCGTTGCGTCGGCAGGAAAACGGATATGCTATTGCATCAGACACAAACAGAAATTATATTACACACGTAAGATAGCTAGTGGCCAGACTACTGGTCATGCTGTTGACCAGGCTATGGGTCAGGCTGTTAGCCAGGCTATTGGTCACGCTATTGGTCAGGTTAAAGATCAACGTACCGGTCAAGCTATCGGTCGGACACTTGTGAGGCTGTTGGCCAGTCTATTGATCGGGGTAATGGACAGGTAATTCGTTAGACCAATGGTCGGGGCATGCTGGCCAGGCTATTGGTCAGTCTATAGGTCAGGCTATAGATCAAGTTTGCGCAGGAACGCAACGCTACTGCCATAACCGCGTGAGTACTGTAGCAGGTGCCACGTATTGTGGTACAGTGGTATGGTGGCAAGGTGATACGGTACTCACGTGCGACACGAAGGCGTTGAAGGTCAAAGTGGGGCCAGCGAGATAGAGGGGCGCGTAAAACACGTAGGCGAGGCAGTGACACAGGGAGTAGTCCGCGATGGGGCGGTGCGCCAAGACTCTTGACGAGTAATCGTACATGTCACGCTTCTCCTTGGCAGACTCTTCGTGGCTCCCGCGTCCGCTCTTGGAATTCTGACGATACAGATACAGACGGTACCGACGACACCGGTGAAAATAGGCATGGCACGGCAAACTGACGAGATCGGATACGATAGGTTAGGATAGAATATGGTAATATATGATAGGGAATGGTATGATAGGATAACACAGGATCTTGTAGGATAGGATAGGTTAGGATAGGGTGGGATAGGACAGGATAGGATAGGATAGGAGGATTGAATAAGTAGGTTAGGAAAGGACAGGATTGGACAGGATACGACAGCAAACGATAGGACATGATAAGACAGGATGCTATAGGGCGGGATCAGCGGCGGGCAGGCCCTAGCTCGATGGCAGGGGGTACAATTCGTATCGCGGAAACAACTGAAGATCATCGTGCGATTGTTCGACAATTTGTGTAAGATAAAAAGGCAGGTGTCGGCCACTCATCCGAGTAAGACTGCCGTGTAAGGATGCAACGGACATTCCTTTCGCAGAAAACTCATCTCCAACTTGCTCAATGCCCGAGTGCCTCTCGCGGTGCCGACAACAAAACAGATGCCCAATTAATAGTGTAGCTGAGCCGAAGCCGAGCCTACCAGAGCTAGGGTCAGGGCTGCGGTTTGGCAGCCAACATATTGCCAAGCTTATCCTCGTCTATCCTAGCCTACCAGGGGACGTTTTGAGGTCGCGTCCGCAAACCGTGAGACACTTGCCCTATTTCGCCGGATAGTTTTCTTGCCGCAGTTAAGCACATGCAACCACGGCACATCCCGACGCGCGAAATCAACCATCACCGATATCCAGAAGAATGATCTCCCTGACACGATGGAGAACGCCACGATGTGAACGAACATCGCAGTGATTCTCAGTCGTTGTCCTTCTCAACGTAAGCCTCTTATGTCTCTTATGCAATGCACGCGCGCACCTGTTCATGAGCCTTTGGAATCGATGACGAAGCCCCTCCGCCCTGCACGTGCTGCAGCTCGGCCCAGTGCAGGTCGATATTGAAGCTCACGACGCGCAGGACGGCGAGGTTAAACGACAGGCGCCACGGGTGCATCCCCCGATACTGGTCCAACCCCGCGAACCCTGCCCCGAGTAGCGCCTCAAACGTGAACACACGGAACCAGCGCTCCTTCAGCCAGATCAACCCTACGGCCATGACCCAGGTCACAGGCTGAGCCAGCGGTGTTCCTCGTAGCGTGTGTCCGGTCAAATAAGCCGCGCACACGAAGACGACGGGAAATATGGCGTGTGTGCCGTGCATCAACCCGGCAAAGGCGATGCTGACAGCGACGTTTAAGAGGACCCTTCGCCGTCCTAGCTCACCCATGGGAATGAACAGCGGGAGAGACCTTGGCGCGCTGGTTGCTTCGGTCTTGCTCAAAGCGCCGTCGCGCTCGGAAGTGCTCTCCAATTTGGGGGGTGTACGGTCGGCCTCCTTTAAAGGCGGGTGGGGTGGGTGTGTGTGTGGGTTGGGTGATGTGGGGTGGGGTGGCGTGGGATGTGTGGGTGGCTGTGTGGGTGAGTGGTGGGTGGGTGGGTGGGGGTGGTGGTCACTTGGCACTTTCTGTAACAGGCGATGTACGTGTCAGCGTCGTGGTGGAAGTCGGGCACGGAAGCAACAATGAACCCAACAAAAACGGTAGGCAATGGTATATGGCCATCACAAGCTGTCATCGTGGCACGTGATCAGAGATCCTCTTTTCCACGCCGCGCAGCATGGGACGCGGTGACGAAGCAGCAATGCTATTGATATGATATCTCGAACTCGACGAAGGGGCACGACACCATCTCCGCAGGACAAGACTCTCGCATGTACACTCAACACCAAACGTCACCACAAAAAAGTCGACACCATAAAAAGTTGCTGCTGTATACCAGGTTGTTGTGAGTACTCGTATATATCAAGCACTTTCTTTCGCGTCTGCTCGTTTTCACCTGCACTGATGTACCGGAGAGGGGGGGATTGGTCTCGCGCACGAGGAGGCTGAGGAGTCCGTGGCCAACGATGGCGGCGAAAATGAGGGGCAGGCTTTCTCTGAGCTCTCGCCACTGATCGTCCGCGCCGTCTAGCGTCGGGCCTAGCCATCCCTGTCGCAGGAACCTTTTTTGTATCGTCGCCGTCGTCATGAGGGTTAGAGCGAGGTCATTGGATCAAACACACGCACAGCAAACGACTAAATACGCCAGGTAAGGAAGGCGTGTTCAACATTCGACACTGCTTGCTGAGGATGCTAACAATGAAGGGAAGCCTTGCCATACTGCTTGCTGCCGTACTATGTGCACTTGCCCTTTCCTGCTGTGCGGTCTGGCGCATGCGTAGGTACAGACCATGACCAACCAACCGCCAAAATACGCCGGTGGCATGTTTGATACTGCTTGCAGAGGACCCTCATATAGAAGGAAAGCATGCCATACTGCTTGCTGCCGTACTATACTCACGCTGCTGTGTGGTTTGGTACGGTACTGATACATACCGCACCTGGTACTAAATACCAACGCACAGTGCCACCAACACGAGACACGGAGGTGAGAACGAGGAATAAATGAATTGCTGCTTTGCTCTCGCGTGCGCTATCTAGCTCGATTAGTACTCGTCGTAGATGGGCGTAGTAAGGACAGCCGTACAGGCAGACTGCTATAAATAGTGTCTCAGTACTTGGGGCTAAAGACCTCCATGATAACTACGCGAGAACCGGCGGTAGCTACAGCAGCGGCGCCGGTTTTGATATTGAAGGTCTATTTATAATGAGGAACGCGAGCGCAAAGCGCGAGCCTTTTTTTCTTTGTTTTCTTAGGGGAAAAAAAACTCTACATAACGAGTCGTACTAGAGTAGGGTGCTTTGCTTACAGTTTCTCTGCAAGTGTGTGTGGGTGGGTGTGATTTAATCTTTGTGTTCGGTCACATTTGTCCACGGCGTTCAACGCACACGGCACCAATGCCAGTCCCCGTCGGCTCTCTGCACGTGCACACACTAACGAAACCTTTTCGTGCTGGTGCGGTTGTAAGTCGTTCAGAGTTGGTCGAGCTACTGTAGGTGCGGCAACGTGTGTAGGCACATGGCTGGGCTGTGGTTTGAAAAAAACAGAATCGTCGAACATGATCGTAACGGTTTTTGTTCTTTAGTTCTACCTAAGTAACGAAACCCAACTCTACGAGTACTCGCAGGCAGAATGTGCCTGTCCACAGCAACGCCCGGCCCGTGTCCCTGAGACATGCTGCAGGTGGTATTGTCAGGCCCATCCTCCTACTGATGAGGGAACAGAGACGCAGGAGAAGCTCTGCTGTACATGTCGTACAGCCATAGTGGTGGTGGTGGCACCTGGTACAAGAAGCTTTGTTGGACACATGTCAGGTTGTAGATTTTTCGTCTTCGAATTTCGAGTTGGGAAGCAGGAAACACGCAACAACATCGAGTACGTGAACAAAGGGTTCACGGTGTTAGACCGACAAGCCGAGCGGTCAGCAACGCTGACCCTAGTCTCCCGTGGCCTACTGCTACTGCTGCTGTTTTGCCGCTGGAGGAGCTCTGCTGTAGATATACTTCGTATATCGCTGATGCCGGATTTCGAGGTCGGGAACCGGGAAACACACAACAAAATCGAGTACGTGTACAAACGGAGGGTTAGACCGACAAGTCCAGCGTACAGCGACGTTGACCCTGGCCTGGTGTGTCCTACTGCTGCTGCTGCTGTTGTTGCCACCGCCGCCACGTCTGCTGCTGCTGGTGATTTTTTTTCTCATACGGAAGAATGAACACAAACGTAACGGATACCAGAGGGTACATGAGACCGCGTACGTACGTAGTAGATATTCGTTCGTGTTGTTTCAGGGCAACATTCCGTATTCGCTCAGCATGGTGCAGCGTAGATTTGACTACTGTAGGTACTGAGGTCGCGCCTTACTACGTACTACCAATTACAGCACAGTACTGTGGTTGTATAACTGACATCCGTTTGACGTTTTGACATCGACTTTGACCAACCTCCTGGCTCCTGTTGTTCGTCTGTAATATTCATCATTCATCACTCCATCCAGCAAAATGCGGCGTAATTGACTGCAGACTGCAGGGAACGCAGATGTCGATATGTACGACCAAACCTGACCTTCCGCATTGGCCGTTCGCCATGCACTCGCTTAACCACAGCTCCGAGCACACCGTAGGAATATGCCAGATGGAAACCGCCATGCATCCGGCGTATGCAGTCAGCTCTAGCCCTCGCGCTATCCTCCAGCGGGACATCAGCATTCTTGAAGTGATGACCAAGGTATATACGGTGGTAGATGGAGATACAGAGCCTGTTTCCAACCCCGAGGTTTTGGGAATGTGGCGCTGCACAGGGCAGTCTATTGCTTCCTCGGGTAGCGTGGAATGGTAGGAAGCTATCCTGGGACCCTGACCAGGTGGCACGCTGTACAGCAGCTATTAGCCAAGCCTATTGCTGTTGCGCTGGGGAATCGGTACAGCAAGGGTCCCCGGGTTTGCAACAAGCTGGCATGTCTGTAGATTATGCGACGATGCGACGATCCGTCGACCAAGATTACGATTCAAGATCCAAGATTCATTATTATTCAAGATTTGTGCGTTCACCTGTTGTTGTACTGGTTGCAGTGCCAGTGCAGTATTACGAGTACGCATATAGGTACAAGTACGTAGGGACGATTAATTCGCCGCGAGATATATGCTATCTGGCTCGAGTACATACCATGCATAATGTGTACCTGGTACAACGACATGTGGTATCATAGTTATGCTACGAGCTACGATTCGCCGTTCGGTTTGTCTTCTGGCCTGAGCGGAACGATGGCATCTCGCGGTGAGGTGATATTGACTACTACTGCAGCAGTACATACATACATAAGTACACAGCGGCAGCAGCAGCAGCTGCTGCAGCATCTGATTCATCAACATTATTCGTGTAGGCTTTGTCCTGCAAGCTGCAGCAAAATATCTTGGTAAATATTCCATTTTGTCCGTACTGTGTGATGCCCACAGCGGGAACACCCCCCCCCCCCTACGTCCTACTTCGTTCGGTAGGGTACCGCCCGTGACTAGCCGTGACACCGCTCTCTGTGGGTGATCCCTTGTTTCTGAACCCCCCAAAAAAATCATCAAGGTACACTGAACTATTATTATACTCTCGCGAGCGATTTACGTATCCAGTACGATGACATGACATTGCATTGCCCACTATCTGTGATTACTGCATATATATTATGTATGTACGTGGCAACGTAGTATCTCTGTGGCGTAGTTTTGTGACCACAGAAGGAACTGTATCTCTCTAGGATTGAAGAATCGGCACGGACACCGGTTGGTTGTTGTGCTGGATGTCGACGGGTAGAAATAACGGAGAACACACATTACACACATCAATCTTATGGGCTATTCTTATACCAGGTATGTTTATTTTTGAATCGTCACTTTTAGTTTTCAGCTCAACTCCTAGGAGGTTTTACCCTCTGCGGGGTGTCTTCTTCTGTCTGGGCAAGCCGTGGTCACAGGTAGGTGTGGTCCCTTCTCCCCCCCGGCACGTGGCTTCATTTTTTGTCGCGCATAGGGTTCAGCATTCCCACTGCTCGTCGATTTTCATCCAATGTAGCCAACTCACGCTTTCGCAGTACAGTGATCAATCCTTTTTTTTGCTAGCATACAGTAGCCCATAGCATCTGATTCAGTCATCGTCATCACGACACGTGTACGTGTGATGATACCGATATGATGTGTTAGGGAATGGCTCATTGCTCGCATTGTGGTACGCGTGATTTCCGTGTGGTCAGTTGGGCGAATTTCTCGGAATAATCCTGCTGTCAAATCTGTTTTCGGAAACTCATCTTTTTGCAAGCTGTGTGTAAGAATTCGGTCGCGCAAAATGGTAGCAGGGGGGGTGCATTATGACCTCGCGTGGATCCTCTGTGCAGTGCTCCTCTGGAACCGAATTTGCCAGCAAATATTTTTTTTGTCGAATATGTACGTACGTGGTGGTAATGTATATATTGGTACCAGGTACCAGGTATACCCTTCCCTGTTGAACCGCGTTGCGTATTAATGTGAGTAGTTCGTACGGGTAGCCGCCGCCGCTGTTTTTTTCTTGCTTCAGCGATTCTTGCATTATCTTCGCATATATATGTACCAGGTAGTTTTTATGTAGTTGTTGTTGGTTGTTGGCGACATCGCTTCACGCTTTTTTGCTGTAATTTGGTGGTCAGGATTTTCTGTTATTTCATCATGTTTTTGGCTATGGACATTCGCACTACGCATTGTCGGACGGCAAACGCAACAAGTACATTTATACCTGGTATATCACTGTGACCGGTAATAATGTAAGAATAATTTGAAGTCTGATCTGAATATCAAACGGAGCTTCAATTCCCCGTCAGAGTGGTATACGTACGTACCTGTTCGGACCGACGATTAACACGCCACGAGAGATGCTAAGCTCGTACCAGGTATCATACAATGGCATGTGGTATAATAACACGAGGCGCCGTTCGGTTTGTCTTCTGGCCTGAATGGAATGGCATCTCGTGGTGACGGTGATGATGTTCACTAATCGTCTATTTTTACGGAGCAAGGAGAACATCTCTCGGTGAAGATGCCCGTCTCGCCATGCCCACCGTGGAACACCCCCCACCCCACTCCTTGTGTGGGGGGTCCTGCTTCGTTAGATATGCTGGTACCGCCTGTGACTAGCCGTGACAATGGACGATCCCCTTTTTTTCAGTGCCAAGGTCAAGGAGGTACACCTTGAACTACTCTCCTCGCGACCTCGCGAGGTTACTCTCGGGCGTTGAATCATCATGTTGACACGTGCGATATCAAATGGGTCATCGCTGTTTGTTTTCCATGTATAATACCGAGTATTGTTAGGGTATTGCTCTGAATGAGGCTGAAAGGCACCTGAGTTCAAGTATTGGGACCGTTTTTGTAGTACTTGGGAGGTGTATCTTAGATGGAAAACCACAGGGGCTTGCCCAACGAGGCACGAGCCTTGCTCTCAGTCACCCATCGTGCATGAAAGGAATAAAGCTTCTCTTCTTCTATTTTTAGGCAAACAACACACGAGAGTCCGAACGAGTACCTGCTCCAGAGGTAACCTTAATAAGGGGTACAAAGTGTCCCGACCTTTAAACTGAGCAAGTGGCGCCGACGGCAGGACAGCCCTCGTAGCGCTCGCCGCATGGCACGCCACACTTTGACCGCTGCAGCACCAGCTACTGGCGTACACGTCCCTGCTGTCACTGCTGCTCCTGCGATTAGTGACCCCGAGGACCAATATATACCGCCCCCCCCTGCCCTGATGTATTTCGCGCGCGCCCACCCCAGCATGTCAAGGGAGGAAGGTGCCAGCCCCAGCCAGTCGACCAGCGATCTGAGGACATACGGCTCCTCACCGAAGAGCAGCACGTCACGTTCTGCCGCGCAAACTTATTCTCCGTCGGGAGCGCTGATGCTTCCCCTTCCCACCCCCGCAACCCCGGAGGATTCCGTGGAACGCGAGCCCCCCAACTCGGAGGACGCTCGTACGCCAGCGGTTGCGGAACCGGGGCAACAGCCTCCTGCTCTCCACGGCTCGTTGGACAGTTTTCCAGACACGGCCCTTATACCCCCCACAAGCATGGACCTCCCTCCCCACGCCGACCAGGACGATGATGATCAAGCACTGGACTGACATCTCGGGCCATGTCGAGGGGATCGCGGTGGAACGCCCGGCGCTCGACCAAGCCGATCTCGTCTCGGGAGAGCGGGCCTTGGCCGAGGCCGAGACCGACGCCTTCGGGGCTGCCTCGGAGAAGACGTTGCGACACCGGGCGATGGCGCTCACCCAAGTCAAGCAACAAGCGTCAGCTGCCGCCAGCGCCTCGGAGGAAGCCGTGCTACCCACCTCCCGCGTGGGAACCACCTCCTGCGCCAGGGAAGCTCAGAGGGCTGGCAACGCGGACTTCGCAACGAAGAAGAGTCGGCTTCCCGAGGAGCTCCAGCTGGGGGTCTACCCCTCGTTCTGACCGCGCGCGTGGTGGGCCTACTAGGCGCTCCAGTCTCCCTCTAAGCCCTCGGACATGGCCCTGCGCGGCCCACCTTTTTGCCTGGTACTTCACACCAGCAACCCCCCCAGCGAGATCGCGGTCGACGCGCGGACCCGGAGGCCCGGGGACACGGAGTTCCTGCAGGGGAGTGTCGCCTGCATGATCGCCGGGCCCAACAAGTACCTCCCTCCTGAGGCGGCGACAGAAGTAGAAGTGGTCGCCAGCGCCCGTAGCCTCTGAGAAGAATTGCCGGAGGACGACCTCTCCGGAAATATGACCTGGGTCCAGATGGCTGAGGGCTCCTGGAAGGAACAGCAGCGCCTGGCGCTCGTAACGGACCTGGTGGTCAGCCTTCGGAAGGCGCACGATGCCTCCCCGATCACCATCTACTGGCCCGACCCCAAGTCATAAATCGCCCACCGCAAGCATCGGAGGCACTCCGCCAACCAGGCCCTCCAGCCCCCAGGAGTAGGAAATGGCCCTGGGCCGAACCACGACAGCTCCCACCGCCCCTCCCACAACCGGGTCCACCGGCACCCAAGAGTTGGCGATGGCTCTGCGGCCCAAAACGACAGTTCCCACCGCCACGCCGGCGACCGGGGCCACCGTCGCCCAGGAGTTGGAGGGGGCTCTGTCGGTCATGACGACGGGTCCCGCCGCGTCGCAAGTGGCGCGAACGGCAGCGGCACCACTCGACGCAACGGGGCTGTTGGTAGGGGAAACCGAGGGAAGGGGAGCCAGAGCTCGAGCGACGGGCACAACAGGCGCACGAACTGCTCACGGGGAGACGATTATCGAGTCAGCTCCTCCAGCTCTTCCGCGGACGGCAGCAGAAGAGCCCCCGTCCCCGAGATCACGGGCATCACCAGCAAGAGGCAAGTGGTTCCCTCGCTGACTAATGTTGCTTCTTCAGCCGCGCTTCTTGGCCGCCTGACCATGTCCGATGACCGCGCCATGCCCGTGTCGCCTAACCTTGCCCACGCTCGAAATATCGGCGACCGACTCCGCCGCCGTAGCCGCCGCGACAAAGCACACCGCCGAGGTCAAACAGGCGCACGAACACCTCGGTCTCAGATTTATCACTCGCATTTCTGCCCTTGCTTTCCCCTCCTCGATCAACTCTTCGGACGCCGCGCAACCATTCACTCGTTCGGTCAAGGCCTCCGCGTCGGATATTCTCATGATGTGTAACGATGATAGCCATGGAAGCCTTAGTTCTACCAACTGGATCCCCGGTTTGGAGTACCCCCTCCAGCAATCCTTCGCGCGTGCCATCACGTCTGACAAGGCTACGACCGCGTCCTTCACTAACTTCACGTAGATATTTTTTGGCAGGTGTCGCGCGCCCTCGCAGCCGGAGCCAAGGGGCGGGAGGCGTTGACGCTCCTCCTGAGGTTGCTGAGCAACCACTTCGACCGCACCGACACGGGGGGCTAGCTACACCAAGTGTATTTTGGCGTGTCCAACGGGACCCTACTGTGCGATTTTAGCGGAGGGGTGGTGTCAGCAGCGACAGGGACTGAGCGTATTTTGGCACCGGGGGTGGAGGTCGTTCTGGAGGTGTTCGGATGGCAGTTAACGAGCTGATGCCCACGCTGTACTCGGGGGTTTTGGGTGCCGTATCGAGGCCGTTCGCCGCTTTGGACGTCATGTGTGAGTGTTTTTTTAGATGTTCACGAACTATAAGACACCTGCCATCAACGGCGAAAAACATATTTATTTTGGCCTGCTTCTACGACGGGTGCGCGGTCATCCGCCCCGTCGGGGCCCCGGCCCGCCAGTAATGGTCGCGGCCAGGGCCGGACGTCTTCCCAGTAGGCTTTATGGCAGACGGGATCGCGAAATAATCCGCTTGTGATGGGCGTTGATAAATCCACCCCTGACTGCCCCGACCCGTGGATTGACACGTCCTCCAAATGCTGGCCTATGGACGAACACGACTACGCTGAAGTTCACTCTGTCTGCATGTGTCCATCCAGACCGATGATCCTCCCCTCTGGAGCTGCCTACTCTCACCGTCCGCCTGCCCCGCCGCACTCGGCGAAAACCGAGGCCACTGCCTAAACTGCCACGAAGACGCACACTCCCTATGACAGTGTAGACACCCCTTCCAAAACCTTAGTAGCGTTTTGAACCCCGACCTCGAAACGCTCGGCGACGACGACGGCGAGGCGTTCCGACGTTGGCAGGAACGCATGATCCGACACCGGCGCGAGAACAAATCCTCACGACCGAACAGACAGCACAATCATAAACAAACAAAAGTGTCGTCTGGGTAATCGGGCCGCTCATTTATGGCACAGGACACGTTTTTGGAGCTTTGGCCTGGGTTTAGGTGGTTTACGGCGTATTCCCTGTTGTTTTTCTTATCGTTCTGCCGATCCCCCCTCGCTCGGGCGCTGGGGGCGATCTGGATAAAATTGGCTACGCATACTGATGGGGGACCGGGCCGCCTCGCTTTTTGTGCCAACTTTCCGCATTTCCGTAGACAATTTCTCGCCCCACCCCCCTTGTGGGTGGTATGGCGATGGCTTTCGTCGACGACCCATTCGGGCTCCTTAAGGCTAGACCTTCCTTTCTTCGTTTTTTTTTGCGTACCTTGCCGGCTTCGTATAACCTTGTCGTTCAGAGGTGTGGGAGTGGGTTTTGACGAGCCGCATCTTTGAGTCATGTTCGAGCTCGTGGAATCGGGGTTTCCATGAATTTCCCATAATTCTGCATATTATATATACGGTTCATCAGAGTGGCCTACTGTTATGGTACTGTTTTGAATGAGGCCGAAAGACCGGTAATTACCTGGGTTCAGGCATTGGGATTGTTTTTGTAGTACTCGGGAGGCGTATCTTAGATGGAAAACCAGGGGTTTCCCAGCGAGGCACGAACCTTGCTCTCAGTCTCTCTCATCGTGCACGGAAGGAAAAAAGTTGATCTTCTTCTATCTCTAAGCAAACAACATACCTGAGTACCAACAGGAACAGAAACCCAACATGGGATACAAAGTGTCCCGACCTTTGACTTCAACAGTATTATCTAAAAGCATGTGCTCGTTAGAGGGAAATTCTCGGATTGTGTTTCAAGCGTGTGAGATTGGTTCATTTTCGGTCGCGCGTGGTATGACGGGTCGAATATTACCTTGAGTGGAGCGTCTCTGTTCGAAAACCTTTTTTCGTACCAAATTTGCAGGCGAACATTTTTCTTGTCGAACACCTCTCGAACATGTGGTAACCAACCCTTCCTCCGTGGCGTAGGTATTGTTTTTTCTTCCTGCAACGAGTGACTCTTGAGTTGTCTCTGCTACTGTTTTTTGCTTCTTCAACTTGATACATAGCTTGCCAGTTAGGCAGTTTGTGTCCTACAGCAAAACTTGGGGAAACCGGCATACCATGTGACAGAAAACGGGATTTCCCTGTTGGGTGTTTCGTGTGTTGAGCTGTTTTTTTTTTACCATCAACTGGCTGGCGCAAAAACCATCGGTTTTGTCCGTATTGTTATAGCCCTCGATCAACCGCATTCGAGCGCTGTTATCAGTTTGATTGCCTTTCTTTTGTGAAAAGTCGCAGTTGGTGAGAGTGACCATGTGTATTATGTGGCTAAATTTGCCTGGTGGTATGATGGTATGTTTCAGTGCGGAAGTCCTCAAGGGTCGAATCAGTCGTACGAACATCATCTGTAACGAGCATATATATCGACCAGTGTTAAGTATTCGAAAATATAAGCCATGCGGACATACAGATTCGCAATTACCGCAGCCCAGACTCAACTTTACAAATAAAAACTGAGAACTGTGTACGTCGTACCAGGTATCGTTACAAGACAATTTAGCGTGCACGTTTTAGTCGGACACATTCGGGCTTTCGGTTAATTGAAGACCAGAGTAAACTGGGCAACACGGCGCACGCACCGCCTGTACGAGTCAAAACCCTTCCACTACAACGCACAATTTTCACTCTATTTCCCGAAGGTGGAAAAACGTCAGCTGCCGCCGCTTGCTGTGATGACGTTTTCGGGACATTCATTCATATTTTTGCAAGCTGTGTGTAACAATGCTTCGGTCGCGCGTCATGTACGCACGGGTATTGCAAACCTTGCGCGAAGTCAATATAATCATCGGTCACTCCCCTTGGTGATAGCAGCACCAGGGTCAACAAGGCAATGTTTCGAATATTATGCCCCGAACAAGGGTGCCCCTACACAAACACCAAAATAGTACAGGTAAGAGAAACAGTACGAAGCACACCTCACCTACCTGGTACAAGCAGCGGTACCATCAACACCGACCAGGTGTTCTCACTCATCAGATGGTCTTGTTCAATCACTCGTGCTTACCACAAAGGGCCGCTCAGTAAGATTATCAATATATTAACGGACGCGAAATAAATCAAATGGCTTACGAGTACTTCTCTTGGATTCTTCATGCATTGTTAGACTTGACTTGCAAAGAAGCGCAATCAAGGGGGGAGGGTTATCACATACAAAAGTCATTAATATATGTGTATACCGCGTCTAAAAAACGCGCGCAATATTTTAAGCGATAGGCGCTCATGTCAAAAGCAAAAACGCCGCGAAAAGAAGAAGTGAAAGGACGCAGGATCGCCACCGATCTCCGAGGTACGAGAGTATCTATCATCGATAGAATCACACGCAAAAGGTCGCAAGCACCCTCCATCATGCAAATATTTTCTTTTTGAGCAAGGAAGTCCGGGACAAAGCCAGCCGTCGACCAATTAATGAAAAGTACTAGCTGACACACCCGATAAGACACCCGTTAAGCGATCGTGCCCGACACACCACTGACCAATATAATACGAACAAACGAACGGACCAACACAAAACAACGAGTGAGGGCTTAGTCCATGTCCGTCCGCGCGTAGACTCAAGTGCACACTCAAAAAAAGACGACCAGCCCGTCACGATCGGCACGACAATGCGCCACCGATCATCAATACATACCGACTCTGACGCTCTTACACAGAACAAGTGATCACCACCATCGCCTCCTCCCCCCAGCGAGCAAATATCCTCCGCCCTCCGAATCTACTACAAGCCGTCGCGAACTACAGCGTTTGCCAGCAGCAGCAGCAGCAGCTGCAAGCAGCACCGACCGACTCTCGGGATAACAAAACAGGAGACGCACAGCTGGCAAACAAGCAGACTGGACTTGCCATTACTGGGGTCCTCTCACCCATCACTTGAATGACAAACAGTCGTCGTACCAGGCAGCACCCGGGCGCGAACGCACCCGCCTCGCTGCACAAATGCAAATAGAGTGCCTGCGTCCCGCCGAACCCCGCCCCACCCCTCCCCCCCCGCTCTCCCCCCCGAAAATTCAAGCTACAGTACATTGTCTACATAGCAAACTACGTTCAAGTCTTGGGAGGGGACGTGACAGACACAAGACACTACCTTCAAAAACCGGAACACGTAGCTTTAGGTACTCTTCCCAAATAACGCGCCCACGTTTTTGTTAAGCCCAAAACGAAACAGAAACAAGGGGAACAAACAAAACCAAACCAAACCGTACCGAACAAAAACCGAACCAAACGAAACCAAAAACAAATATCTGATACGACACTCAAATGCATATAGTGAGAATCCGCCGGCCGCTCTCTGAGTTCAACTCACGTCGGCAGCACATGAATTAAAATGTCCCCAGGACCATTCCTCCCCCAGCGTTTTATCTCCTGGAGACGACGGTATCCACGAACCAAGTCTTCCTCCACTCTCTCTCCCTCTGTTGATTCCAAGCTCCGTGCGTTGAGTCCAACCAGTCGTGGGTTCAACTAGCCTTGGGCCCAACTAGTGATTGATGAGAAATACGATGCGATATCGATGAAAGGAACATGACTTCCATACGACATCGAAAAACGAAAACTCAATCGATACCTTGTCATCTCGATAGCGCCATCTATCCAGACCTTCGGTACGATGTTCAACACCAGTTACAACATTTGGTGGTTCTAACTATTGAGTCGGTTCTCGTCCTGACTCAACCAGAGACCTATCCGTCCAAGCGTACGTCACCGATGGTACCGATGGTACCGATGGTACCGATGCCTCGTCGCTCATCGTTCATCGCCTGCCCTTTCGCTTATCCCGCACCCGCGCACCAAACAGACAGGCCGACCAGCATAGCGACCGACCGGCAAGTCCGGCCGACGTGCAGCCAAACAGCCAGACAGGAAAGTGCCTCCTGCCCAACCCAGTCCAGCCCCGTACTGCCTGATCCTACCCCAGCTCCAGCAGCTCATCCAGAAGTGTACCAGTTCCTGCAGCTCATCCAGCTCCTGCAGCTTTTTCTGCTTCCACCGCGATTACCCGATTTGCAAGTCCAGGCCCGGGACATTTCCGAGAATAACCATCGCCGTGCCGAGAAGCACGTAGGCGCCGAGCTTGAAGAACCAGAAGGAGGGCTTGCCTATGCCGAGCTGCAGCGCCATCATAGGCCAGAGGTAGAACATTCCCAGGAACGCTCCGGCGCAGATAGAGAGGGTGTTTTTGTAGTATGTCTCAAACCTGTTGTGAAGTGTCCAGTCTGAGGAGGAGGCGTTCCACGTCGGTTCGTGTCGTTTCGCGTGGTTTTTATAGCGTTTCGAGCCGTACCAGATGGTATAACCAATCAAAGGGAGCGCGGGGAGGGAGCGGACGGAGGAAGAGCCAAGGTCAGCGCTCGGCAGGATAAATAGCAACAGAAGAAAGACACCTGGTGTCTGCCTGATTCAAACATTAAATAAATGTGCAAAGCATAACTGGTAAGCACGCAGTTAACGCAGAATAGACAATTGAAATATAATAAACACGACAACGCACACGATGGCAAGTACCCGGTGTTTCATCGCAATCAAATGGCTGAAGTATGCGCACGTACCCGAGAGGTCGTAGGTCAGAGTACACCAGATACACTACAGCAATAGTTACATACCAAGCAAACCTGCAAATATACTTGTCCTGCGAGTATAGCAATAGGTTAGGTTGCATCGTAGGTGAAAGCTTGCGCATCGGGATAATTACTTCGATGTATCCGAGAGTCGGAGATGTTACAGGCGGAGGATATTTATCGTTCAACGTAATGCTTCTAACGATCGATCAATGGCGCAAACGAGAAAAAAACACACCTGGCAGTTCTTTACTGTATGTAGTACAAAAAACAGTAGTAGTCCTATTACGGGCGGCCATAGTTAACAGGACCAAATATTGTTGGTAAAAATTGTTGAACATCTAGGTTTTTATGTATACCATAGGTCCTGTTAACTATGCCCCCCCGTAATAGTATTAATAGTATTAATACGACACCAGTACCAAGGGGTCCGACCCCTCTGTTTTTGTGTCTATACTGCTGCTGTATCACATCATAACATTGTGCGATATGTGGTCTCGGATACAAGATAAGACGTAACAGACGGTGATGTAGAATTCTAATATAGGAGCGGAGGCGGTACTACAGCAGTATTATGTGCATCGCTTCGCTCGCTCCCTTATATACACACCTCAATCGCAACCTGGACGGACGGTTTTAGAGGGTTTCTTGTTTTGTTCAACATGCAATAAATTCATAAGGTTCAAGGCACACCCTTTCCTCCGATGGTGTATCATTCACCAGGAACCTGGTAAATATTTCTAGTGCGTGGGGCAGTTGTGGCAGTGTTCAAACCATTTTCAACGTCGAGCCAGTCTAACACACAACAAACACGCGTGGAGAGCGTCCAGATTATAAAACCGAGAATACCCCATCAATTAGCTCTACGCACGCCTGGAAAAAAACAGGGCAACAAGACGACGCATCATCCCGGGAGGCGAGGAATACGCGCGCAAAAACGCCTCCAGGAACATGATATCGGCAGCTGCACCACGCACTGTCATATATACCAATATCCCAACCAAAATACCCGAACCAAATCTCTCTTCTCCGTTCACCATCGTTGTTCGGAGAAAGCCTTCCCATGGCACGTAGAACATGAATACTATACCTGGTGCTTCGCGGTTACGACATTACCATGACTGTACCACGAGCCTTTCGCCTAGAGAATACCGCCTCGTCTCGAGAAAACCAATCTACCGAATCAGAGCGAGTAAGACAAACACGACAAAAACTCACAGACTGCTCCGCCGATGGCCGCGAACTGAGCCAAGAAGACGAGGGTGAGTGGCCATGTCGGCACCTTCGCGACCCACGCGTGCTCAGGGTTGGCGCGGATCAGCTTCGTCCAGGTCACCTACACGAAAGACACGATACGGCGTCGATCAGAGCCGTTCAGTTACCGGGCACGGTAGTGCCGAGCAAGTGCAGTGTATGAGGATATCCCATTGTTCAAACAGACACATTGAACCAAAGGGTGTCAATCAAGATGACCGTGCGCGTGCGTGTGTTCCTCATTTTTTCGTGTGTCTTTTTATCCTCCGGTCATGCGCTACAATGTAAATAGTGGCACCAAATGAGTCACGATACTCTACTGGGCTTTTCTGGTGCTCATGCACGCATGCGCTCATTTGCCATGAGGTCCACGCCGAACGACGAGGGAAGGAAGAACAACAACAGGGCTCTGCACGGATCATGTCCCCAACCCGCGGGTTGGGTCAGCAACTTTTCCGGGTCGGGTTGGGTCGGGTCCAGGGGTCGGGTCAGGTCAGGGTCAGTATGCTATTGATAGTGGACTTCCTGATGGCTAGGCGCGTGTTCGCTATGAGGCCGGGGCCAAACCAGCATGCGTGTGAAAAAAAAAAGGGGCGTGAGCAAAGGCACCCTACTGACTTGACACGGTATCTGGTACACATCTTTAGGGGTTTCTCACCTGTAGGAAGGCGTAAATCTGCACGTAGGTGGTGGAGAGCCACGTCTGCTCGTCACGCGTGAGTCTATGAGATTCGATCGACCTCCACTGCGCCGAAATTACGGTAGGGAGAACGGCCGTCACGATGAACGGGACGAAGTCTGCACAGCAGCAGCAACCACAGCGATAACATTGGCAGCAAACAGCGTCAAACAGGGAGGGGGGAGGGGGGGGGGGGGAACGAATGATAATCAAACGTATACCTAACGTATCCCTGCCGGTAGTACAGGAGGAAGGACAGCATGGCGGACCTTTGCCGGGTCACGCACAGCACAAGAATCTGCTTTCGTACATCAACTCGTTGCCGTTTGTCATCCAACAAACAAGCCAATAATGAACAATGAAGACAAAAAAAAAAAACGCACGACCCCCTTCAACTCTTCCCTCATACCACTCTGCACCAGAAATGTCCGGTTGTCATATTCATACCGCCACGTCCTTCTGCCTGTTGCCCCAGAGTAAAGGGCCTCTGGCCCGGAAAATACAATATCGGGGAAAAAATAAAATAAATGGGAACTTATCCCCATGGGGCCGAGCATTAATCTTAGGAAGTGAAGGGGAAACAAAATTTTACATCGGAGGCGCTACACACGGCTCAGCCAAACCGAAACGCCGGATCTAAGGCCCGGGTAGAGTCCAGCAATTCGCAAATTATACCCTAATATCGTACAACAAGGGTAATCAAACGATAAAATGTAACTCATACAACGTCACACCGTACCACCATCACGTGAAATCATGCATCACGAGGCCACTCACAGGAGAAGTAGGAGGTGATGTCGGTGTTGAAGGGGGGCTGCCCTGTCAAGCCGTATATCACAGGCATGAGAAGCAGGATGTAACCCGGAATGGCCTGCCATGTCACCGAGCATGGTTGTCGTGTCAACGGGAGGGGTTTTGACGTTATGTCGCCGAGCGTGGTCGAGGAAGTGCGACAGAGGATGATCCGGTTGCGAACGCACAACTTTCAAGCGATCCTCACCACTGCCATCGTAACATTTGACGACTCTGGCTCACCACGCGATGGGTACCTTCGTACGAAAGCAATGCCAGCAGCAGTAGCACAGCAGTATTTAGACGACGAGCCAAGACGAGTCGAAGACAAATCAACGACCCTTCAAGACCGGTCAAATTCAGAGAGGACTGTCACCTGAAGGTAGTATGTAGCCTGATCGAAGGCGTAAATCCGGTGCCAGACGGTCGGGAAAGATCCACCGAAGCTTGTGTAACGTAAGCCCTGTGCAAACAAAGGAAGGCCAACCGCGCATAGGGGGAGGGGGGGGGGGGATTTATTTGGTGCTTGCCTAGTCATTTGACCATCCACAACGCACCGCTTTCTGTCTGCAACACCGTTTCTACTCCTACTCCTGATAGAGACACCTCCAACATTTGGGCGCTCATCATGTTTTTTGTATGTTCGCATACATCGTGTGCCTTGGAGGCGGAAACAAACTACGTGTAATGTCCTGGACTACTGTAGTATATACCCTGGTACCTGGTATGACTCAATTAACCTCACACTCTCAGTAACTCAAGTAATCAATACATAGTCAAGTATAATTTATCGTGTCCCTGTATTTACAAAATTACAATTAATATTAATAGGACTTCGTGTGCCTTGGGAGGTGAAAACAAACCATGTGCGTCAGAACCACCACAACAACACCGCTGATGCGTAGATGGTAAAAAAGGGAAGGCGCGAGGATGGGAATGGTGTTTGGTTGTCTTGGACGACCATGTCAGAATGAAAACACACTGTCACATTGGAGACACTAAGCGAGTTCGCGGCGGACCAACACACATCGGAAACACAACAAAACGAACCACAGAAACACACGACACCATACGTATACATTCACTCACCCCCCGCCCAAAACCCAAGCCAGACAAACGAATTGCTTCACCGGCGGAACACAAAACCAAAAACGGAAAACATCCGGCAGCATACCCACCACACCAGGTGTTTTTACCCACAAGTGTGAACGCAAGGACGCGCTTTTGCAACACCCTTCGAACAGAAAAAAAGAGATACAGTAGAGTACGTAGGCAGACGACTTGACGTCTGAGGTACCCGCCCACCGGCATGAAAAGCAAGGGTGTGTACTCGTGCAGCCGGTGTGTGGTTATCGGCGATTTAAAAAAAAAAAAGAGGTTTCCCGGATCCTAGCGATTAGAAAACGAGGCAAGTGGCCCCTTGCAAAAAACGCCTCCGTACGAATTGGAAACCCCCGATAGTAGACATACATTGTGCATACCTTGGTGAGGAGCAGCTGCACGGCACTTAATAAATGAGGTTTCCCGTTTTGTTGCGATTTGAATACGAGACAAGTGGCCTTTCACAAAAAAACGCCTCGTCCAAATGTATTGGAAACCCCCTAAAGTAGAAAAAAATAGCATCGTACCTTGGTGTAGAGCAGCTGCACGGCGCCTTGGTGCCAGCGCAAGACCTGCTTGATACGCCACGTGAGGTTCGTCGGCTGGTGCGTGCACCACGCCAGCACCTCTCCCGGCTCGTTCACGTATACGCTGCGCCACCCCTGATGACAAAAGGCCACAATGGTTGATGCCAAAGGCGACAAAGAACGGTGGTCCACACAAAAAAAAAGCCTCGTCAGAAAAAGCGGAAAATCTGTCGACATTGACCACGCCCGCTTCAAAACCGTGCGAGGAGGCACACCACTCCGTCCCCACGAGCGAAAAAAAATATCAATATCATAAGAGGTACTGCACGTATTCCATCTCACAAAACTTGAGGGCATTCAGCCGTAGAGGCGCATTTCTACTATTAATAGTACTTGCAATCAGCTACTATACACAATAGACATGCACGCGCTGTGTTCGACAAAACCTCGCCTGACGGAAGAGCTCGATGGAGGTGTGGGTGTCCTCGATTAGCATCTCTGCTCGGAAGCCCAGCTCGTGGCCAACCAAGGAGAGGTCCTTGGGGTCGACGCCCTTCCTGCCGTCGGGGGAGCGTCCCTTCAGAGCCTCCACGCGCCACAAGCTGCCCTGCCCACTCGAAGAAACCGCTCCGATGCCATCCTTGCCGATGTTGATAACATCGTACTGAAAACAGACGGAAAACGAAAAATATATATATATCCTAGGGATGAACTTACGCCGCTTGAAAAATAGTACCGGGCACAAAACATCACAGAGAAAAAGCCGACACGAAACCGAAGGATTCAAACCTAACCCTAGAACGAAAACAAAACGCACAGGACACACAAACAAAAAAAAAGGTATACGAAACGAAAGAAGATGAAACGTGCTATTTTTTTTGTGCGCGAAGATGGCCGCAAATGATTGAGCTACTTCACTGTACATTGGCGGCTAAAAATGACTACACAAAACAACGAATGGCAACAGAACGATGAAAAAACAAAAAAAAACGAACAGAACCAAACGTGGACATTGTACATCGGCAACACCTTAAGCCTTCTCCGAAAACGAAAAACCTGATTACGTACTAAAAACAGATCGTTTTAAAATACGCCTCTCCGACGAAAAAGTAGTGAACAGACGCCTTTAGGAGAAACCCCGCTCTAACTAAACGACTAACCTGCGATGCAGCGTGGTTGCCGAGGGGATCGTCAGGGAGATCTTTCCTGAAACGCTGCGGTGTTTGTACGAAGGCCACCTGTAACGAAGAAACAAAACAGAGAAACGAATGTCCACCAGAGATGAAACAACAACGTGCGGAAGCCAGAGTGAGTGCTCAAGAGACTGCCCGTGACATTTTTGTTGGATCAATAAAAACCGAAACGACTACTCCCAACGAGAGACGGACGAGGTGCACATGTCACACTAGAGTCAGAGCTGAAGAGGCCATAACATTGACGCTTTTGTTACTGCTGTCATCACTACAGATAGTCATTTATCACCATGGCCTTCTGACGAGAAACGAAATATGAAGGCTGCCCGCTGACGGTCGAAACAGCCTCGCCGCAAATACAAATGGAGGACAAACCAGCTCCTCGGCGTCTTTTTTTTTCCGCTCGAGGCTGACATGATGGGTCCAACATCTACACTACTTCCGTGGGGCAAGTTGCCCAAATGATCTACCGCGACACAATTAAGAAAATATCGACTCGAGACATTTACTATTGCACGCATCGGGTTAGATAAAAAGTAGCTTGGAATTAGACTTGGTAATAAAAGCAGTCAAAAAAACAAACTGTTGACCCTCTCCGGTGATCCAAACGCCATCCAAGCAAATGAAACCCGCTGTCCCGCCTATACACAACACAAAACACGAAGAAAGCGCGTGAAACCTCCGCGCATGCAAGGGCGGTGTTGTGTAGTAATATGATCACACATGGTACAGATGGGATAGATCAGACACACACTACATGATTTAGATATTCCGGGATCTAGCTCATATATCATTCGCATCACAATTGATTTTTTTCCCTCTTTCCATTCTATGAAACTCAGATCCGGGACACACAGCAGGATCTCCTCTCCCCTCCCCACCACGGTTTGCAATGTTCAACCCCTTTAGAACCGCAGTCCCGTTGTGGGGACAAACGACTTAATTTTCAATCAGTTTGTCCCCAAAACGGGACTGCGGTTCTAAAAGGGTTAATGGGTTGGATATGTGCTACATACAGATCTTCTACATTATATCATAAAGGCAGGTTAGTATCCACATGATATAGCTCCAGATAGCTCCAGATAGATCATGACCTGCCGATGCCTGAAACGTTTAGGTCACCGACGTCCGCCAGAGCGGCTTCGACGGCAAGCTGCTGCGACACGAGCGCATGAGGAAAAAGCGAATTTTTTCAGAAGCAAGCATAAAGCTGTTGCCAACACGCACGGTACAATCGCATTGCTGCAACAACAACAAAAAAGAGCAAAGAGCAACCCCGACTTTTCGAGGCCAGCAAGCGGCGACAAATGCCAGCTACGAATAGCTGGAGTTGTCCTTCGGACCCTGACGCAGCACTTGAGATCAGGGCCCAGACTGCTTGCTACGTGCGTGTGGCCGCTGCTGCTGCTGCTGCTTTCACTCATCATTCCTCTACGACATATTTCCCGTCTCAAACGTCATCCCTCCCCCCTCTTCCCCCCCCTTCCCAAGCCACGAAACGGCTTTGATAAGTGTGTTCGTCATTTATTCCCTCCTCAAGATTAAAAGGGCAAGAAGGGTGATCGTCATATTTTCCCTCCCCCTCCATAGTTACAAAAGCCGTAAGTGTCGGTCATTTTTGACGCTCTAAAATCCAAATAAAAGGCAACGGTGTCGGTCCTTTTTCCCTCTCAGGCACACAAGCGCCAATGCCCGTCATTTTTCTCCTCTCAAATCACAAAAGCAGCAAAAGAGTCATTATTTTCCCTCCCCGTCCATCGTCACAAAAGGGTGAATAAAAGAACCCCCGAGTCCAAAAAGAGGCAACAGGGTCGGTCATTTGTTTCTCCAAGAAGCGGCGACAGTCTCAGTCATTTAGTCCAAAAAGCAGCAACCGCGAGTCGGCCATTCTTCTCTCTCTCAAGTCGCAAAAGCGCTAGGTATCTATCCACCACGACGAGAGATGCGTTATGTCCCGTTTTGTATATATACACGTTAACCCCTCTACAATTGCACCCATGGTTTCGACGACGAACTACTGTACTTCAAACACCTCAAAAGACTGCAGAGGGTGACACGTTTCTTACAGCAGCGAAACCAGTTTACTCCAGATCTGCGAACCGCGAGTTGTGAACGAAACACTCACGAGTTACAACTGTGCCATGTTTTCCAGAGCGAAGAATAAAAAAAAAACCCAAAGCTGCAAAATGGACGACAAACTACTAGGATTTGGAGTGGGAAAATGGTTTGGCAGCGAACAAAGAAAGAAAGCCTTCATTCACAAGTGATACAAAACCATCGATCATTCCAACTTAATCACTTACCCCCTTCAGGGCAGCAGATATATTCCTCATCATCCTCATCTCTTTCATCTACAGTAGCTCATGTCGCAGGCCCGTAAAACATGCATCATCATTGATATTATCAGAACCCCGTACTGCAGGGGGTGGAAGTCGTAGCACATTGTTTCCTGGGTTGGAGCTGCAGTGTACAGGATTAGGATGTACAGCAGTGAGTGATCTGAATCATGATTTATCTGTCCCAAGTCTGAACGGGTGATGAGCTTTACCTTGGCCCACTTGTACTGCCCAGTGATGGTGTCCACATCGAAGAAGTACGGAGTGGTCCTCTGCAAGAACTCAGGCTGAAGTTGGTGCCTCGCGTCGTTAACGACCACCAGTGTGCTCGGTCCAATGAGAGGAGGCGAGGTGGGATCGTCCACTGGGAACATCGCGGCGTTCTGAATTTGTTAAGAACAGCAAAAGCAAAAACAAAAGCAAAACCGCAAGCACCCAGTTTTGATTGATTTACTTTACGGCGCCGGTGGTCATTTACGATTTATTTCATATAAAAAAATCCAAGCGGAACGGTGTCGTCGCCAGGGTAGGATAGACAGAAAGAGAGTATCGGACAAGGAGCAGGGGGGTCAGTATTCCCAGTAACAGAGGTAATTCTTGCCCAAACGATACGGACAAAAGGCGGGTTCGTACCGCAAAAACGTAACCAGAAAAGCCCGAGGGACGATAGACCAAAAAGGCTCAGTGTCAAAATACCGAAAGTCCTCGACGCTGCCCACCAACACGCGGAAAGGCGCAGTGAATAACAGTACTGTGCCGCCTGCTACGGACGCCAGGCGTAACGAACAACTTGGCAGTGCGGCGGGTCCTATAGGGTGGGATGAATACCCGCCTACCGCCTCTACCGAGGCACTCGAGTAATTTCCTCCCCCACATCAGCCATTTTCTGGCGATGCCAACACTTTACGAACTCGTTACGAAGCCTGTCAATACCAGGTAATAAATACACCATGGTGACCAGGTATTAAAACCAGATCACCAGGTGTCACATGTTTCAGGGTTCATACCTGAGTACCAGGTCTTTTTATGCATATATATCTGGTACATATCGTAGGCTCTGGCAGAAAAAGCGGTGACATATTTCAGTGTTTTTGGACATCTGTCGTTTTGCGTTATCGATAAACTACCTCAAGATTACCTGAGTGCGGGTGATCGCTCCCTCTCAAGGCTCACGTCTACTAAACTGCGAACAATATTTCACTAATTAAAAGACAATTTGTAGCACAGCTTACATACAGGAAGTACCCAACAAAATGATTTTACCGCGGATCGAAACACCAACAGACTACTCCTACTTATGTATCTACGTACAGCAGTAAGTACGAGCACTTCAAACACTGTCCCACAATGCTGTTTTTTTAAAAGACGATCCGCGTCAAATTCAAGTACAAAATTGTTCCTGAAACGCGCACGTAATTCTGAAGGTAAGTTAAGGTAGACCAAAACTACGCAGGCTAGTTCTTACTTGCCTGGCCAAGTCCCACCGCCACGAGTACACAGATTATGTAGAGACTACGATATCGCAGCTCACGAATGCCGCGCACCTTTGCGTACCAATGAAATTGCATCTACTACACAAGAGAGGCGAAAACACAAGCACTTCTAGTCGTCGTCGGGTTGGATCGGACCAGACCGGACCATCTCACCATGTTTCCGGCCTTGGGACTGATCTTGGGAGTACCCGCGTCTTTCCTGGAGTAGTAGATCATGCACGCGGCCTGCTTCGCCTGCCCCCTGAAAACCTGCTCGAGCGAAAAACCGACCCCGACCGAAAACACAAGAGAAGAAAAAAAAACGAGAAAAAAGAGAGAAAGAAAAGGTGCGATCAGGAGACATGAGGTGGGAGGTGGGTCACTCTGTGCCGCGCTGGACAGCGCTACCGCTCTGCAAGATGACGTTGAACCGCACTACGGCGCTGCAGCTCTACCGCGCTGCAGCTCTACCGCGCTACGCTACCACGCCACCGGTCTCAACTACAATGCCCTGACAACAGGCCACGTTTCCCTCGCAAGCCGCTCGCACAGCCTTTACCCTCGCTCGTTCACGGATCGAACAATATATTGGTTGAATGGTCGATTTGATGTGTATCCACTTGGTCGTTGTGATTGGAAGGTTTTATTGGTCAACGTCATTGATCGTTGTGACTGATCGTTTTGATTGGTCGTTAAATCGTTGTGATTGGACTACTTTATTGGCCAACTTGATTGATCGTTGCGATTGATCGATTTGATTGGTCGTAGTGATCGATCGATTTGATACGTGGTCGTTGTGATTGATTGTTTTGATTGAATGACGCGAACAGCGCGGCGGGACGGAAGAAGGGGCGGGGGCGGACGGTGCGCACCGCAGACATATTGTCGTGACCAAACAACAACACCCACTCCCTCCCCCTCCCACGCGCCTGGCAGTGTTGGCCATGGCGCAACATTAGCATTGGTCATAATCGATACATGGAAGCGGTTCAATAAACGACTAATAAGGCAAAAGAGGGGGGAAAAGGGCGGCAGCCGCATTGTTTTTGTCAAGTTAACGGACCCGACAAACCGCCAGGGATTTGATCTAGGGCACTGTGCCTACCCTGTGTTCTGCACTCTGTGCGCCGCCGTAAACGGACGAACGAGCGGCCAACCTTCCCCAAATTGACACATAGCGCATCAATTCAAACGTATATCAGGGTAAACCAACTCACACCGAATCGACTCCAAGAACAATTCAAGCCACCTCCATCAAGGACGAGACTGACCGTCGGCACGTGTATAGTAGTTACCTGGTACACGATACCACGTCATTACTATGGCATGCCAGGTACAAGGATACGACATTTGGGATAGTACCGACGATACTATTAATAATAATATATGGTACGACACACGATATGGTCGTGTGATAGGATGAGATATGATACGATACGATATCCTGTTGTTCGCAAAAATGATGTGATATGACACGAGACCATACGTACCGCAACACGAACCGATATTGTATATCTTTGACAGCAGCGCATATCATACATCATACATAATACATGATACATCATACGTATCATACCAGGAAGAAGCCTATCTACCATACCTGGAAGAAGCCAGGCGTGATGTGCACGCTCTCGTCGCCCAGAAGGCTGACCCCGTGCGTCAGCTCCTCCACCTCGTCCCCTCCCTTCGACTTCGATATGTCTTCGTCAAGACCTTGGTTGCCGAACGTTTGTATCCGGTCCAAGCGGTACAGGTCTCCCCCATCGTCACCCGTCACGAGGTCGTCCATTTGACGCACCATCGCCACCGCTCTGCTCAGCCTGCATCATAACATACACCAGATACACACCACAGAATGAACAAAAAAAAAAGAGAGAGAGAGGAGATTAGCATACAACGTCGTTTCTACGTGCCCCCCTGTAACCAGGTCGTCCGTCCATTTAGCGCATAGTTTTTTTTTTTTTTGACGTTTAAAAAAAACAAGATAACCGAGAGGAGTAGAGAGTAGCAATCCGATGTGTTGTAGACACCAAAATTAGTTCAATTGGTCTTCTGTCACCATTCGTCCATTTAACGCACCATGGCCAACGCTCTGTTGACAAGGCTATGACGTATCACATGCCGGCACACACCATGGAACGGGCAGTACGGGTAGCATACCCTCGCATCGCAAGCTTTATCGTTTTTATTTATCTCACACGCCCACTGCAACGAGCGTGACCACCGGCCTGCTCAAGTTTGTAACGTAGTATTAATAGCACCATGTACTGAGAATTACTGCTGTAGGTAGACGATAGAGCATATCGGCAAAGACAGCACACCATACGACATACCAGGTACCATATACCAACCTGGCGTTAGGTGTATGATACGATATGATATATATCGGGGTGTTTAGGTGTTAACTTTTCAGTGCCACAAACTAAAAAACAACCTACACCCTGAACCCAAGTTATTAATAGTAAAAAATACAAACATTACGCGAAATTCGAGTTGAATAATTTCTGCAGTAGCAAACGTTACGGCACAACGAACGTACGCCAAGCGCGGGAAAACATCCAACTGAGAGCTAACCAACACACTGCATTTGGTACCTGGTACCACCTACGGATATCGAATCAAGAAGATAATCCGTCGTACATTCGTCAAGACGCCTACAAGAAAAAGAACAAAAAAAACGAACTCGACATAATGTACCAGGTAGCTATGTCAAATTGGACTGCAGGCCCACCCCAGAGCCCAACGACTACCAAATCTTACCAGCCCGCAAAACCGTGAGGCATACGCCACCATTCTAACGTAACTCCGACGGTCACAACACCAAGTTCCGTACCACACACCACACCATGTATACCATCCGCAACCTCGCCGTACGATGCCGAACCATCCCACACACCAGTACCGCAGGCGAGGAGCCAACATATGCAGAGTACAAAGGAAAATTATAGGTTGTCTACTCTGAAGCACCATATCTACCCTGAAGGTACACTATATCTACTCCGAAGGAACCCTGTCTACTCTGAAGGTACTCTATCTATTCTGAAAGTACCCTATCTACTGTGAAGGTATCCTGCCTACCATGAAAGTATCCTACCTACTGAAGGCATATACCCTCTCTACCCCGAAGGTACCCGGGTACCCGAATACTACCCTATCAATAGTATACCAGGTACCAGGTATGTCACAACAAACCAGGCTTGGCACTCGGCGGTACCTCAGCGTAACCATCGTACAGTATTATTAGTAACGGTACCCTCTATAAAACACGACCCTGGCACCAATCAATACCGTTCGCCACAATTTGGTTTCGATGCTTACCCGACGTCCTTGAAGATGTGCACCTTCCCGAAACCACGCTTCTCGTGACACCACTCGTAGAACGCAAGGGGCGTGAGGTTGCGGACCCCCTCTGCCTGGAGGATCTTCCTCGTAGAAGGCGCGAGGATCTGGGTCGCCAGCGCGTGCACCCCCGAAGTCAGCACATACACCTCCTGCGATTCGGGCGAGGCAGACAGGCAAATAGCCAACAAGAAACAGACAACAGAGAAAACAAGACGGACATCGACTCAGACAAGGCAGCGAGATGAAAAAAAAGCAAGACGGACATCGATTCCGGCAACTTCGCTGAAGCCTCGACAAGATCGAAGAAGACAAAACACACACACAAAAATAGGCAAGAACATCGATGCGAGCGAACAGACAAACAACCCGGAGAGCCGAGAAGGACGGGCGCCAACAAACGAAACAACAAACATCTTCGACGGACGGACAGATGAGATGGGCAACATGGGCAAGATACACATACGGACGCGAGGTAGGCATGCCATGCAAAACCATCAAACCATAAGGGAACAACGCGTCAGCAGGGGGATGGGGCAGCGGCAAGGCACAGCGGCAACGCAGCAACAAAGGAAAATAACGCCAATCCGAGGCACAGCATTGATTGATTGCGACCAATATGATCAATCAGGGAAGTCGGGCATTCTGTTTAGGAACGCGCCCCCCCGATCACCGCTCGCCCCCCCCGTTCCCCGCTGAGTGCATGGGGGGGGATGTAATCATGGGAAGGAGGTGGGGGGGGGGGGGGGTGCTCATGTCATGGGGAGGAAGGAGGAGGGGGGGGGGGGGGGGGGTTGTAGGAGGGGCACAACAAAACACGGCGGGGAATTCCGAGCAAAACATACGGCGGGACCGTATAGTTGATAAAGGTAACAACAGAAAATAAAAAAAAGTTGCCAATGTTGCATGCCTTGACCTTGGCGCAAACGCCGGCAAGTTCTTGCGGCAGATACGCCCGGCCATAACTGGCACCAACCCTACGACCTGTCAATAGCATTACAAACGAGTGTGATTTTAAGCTGCATGTTGTGATACGTTCAACGACTCCGCCATCACCGTCAGCATACCAAGCATATAGAAAATAATAGAACATCAATATAAATGGGATGACGTTGTGTAATGGCAGTCCGTAACTCCGCGTGTCCTTGTGAGTAGAACTCGATATGTCACACTAGGTACAGCCACAACAAAAACATGGCCACCTTGGGCAAAAGTTAGTCGTGCGGTAGCGATAGTCATGTAATTCCTCTCTGATATCGATATCAACATCGTCGCGTAGTGTACAGGTTTCGAAGGCCACACACAAAAACGAACTATAGTTGCTACCGACGGAAATGTGGCGGAACAACCATGGCAGTGGATTGCATTGCCTTGCATCGCAGGACAAGCCAATCACAAGCCTATCGCAAGCTCCTCTACCGCGAGCCAAGCATCGGGTTCTCGCAAGCCCTACACAGGCTTACCGCCAGCCCGTTACCAGCCTACATACCGCAACCCCAAGACAAGCGATTATTAGTGAAATGCCGTACAGGACAAGCCTGTCCCAATCCCACCGCCGGCTTTAACGATCACAAATATTAGAAGTGGTCGGACACAGCCCACGTTGCTACATGAGTCCCCCCTTTCCTCCTTCCGCCCTCAATCTATGTGTCATTCCCACCGAACAGCATACCGGTATTATATATATATATCATGGTATGACACAAACAGATCACCCCATTGCTACGCCAACACACATGGCAAGGACTGCTGTAAGGATTCGGGTTAGATAAATATATTGCCCCACTTCGAAAACTAGAGCGGGACGGAGCAGATCCTTTCTACAAGGCGAGACGAAACGGCGACTCTGACACCAACTACTACACCAAGTACGCTGTACGCGCAACCAAACAAACAAACGCCTCAGCGGAGAATCCTTGATAGCCACACCAGCGCAGGAGATAGGGGGGGGAAGGGGGGGGGGCGCCTCTCACAAAACGTCTCTGACGCCGATAGCAAGCTAGCATACCCTCGCACACCGTAAAAAATCATAGTTCAGCGCTGTCCAAGCGGCGGTGCTGCAACGATAGCGCTTCGTTACTTGAGTTACCGTAAAAACGCCATCGATCCAGGCTCCAGACATGACGACAAAACAGGCACCACATTCTTTAATGAGGCCAGCTGTTCGCGAGCCACGTATCAATTCATACACGGCGCAGAGAAAAATATTTCAAAAACACCCATAATGTACATACATACTGCTTGTACACCTGGTACACGAGCACAGAAAACCTCACATTCATGGATATTCATGCATGATATATGATATTCGTGGGATCCACCGGGAGTTGGGGACACAGACGAAACAAAAAAAAAAACACGGAAAAATAAATACAAGGTACGTATGGTGCAGCTGGGCACACGCCATAATAAGTACCAGGTACCAGGTACCAGTTTGTTGTTGTTGTTGTTGGTGTTCTCACATGAACTCATCGCCACAATACGATACAGTCCGTGGTCGCGGGTACCGCAGTAGTATACCAGGTACCGCAGGTATTTTTTTTTTTTTTTTTTTTTTTTTTTTTTTTTTTTTTTTTTTTTTTTTTTTTTTTTTTTTTTTTTTTTTTTTTTTTTTTTTTTTCTCATCCCATTCATTATCTTCGCACATCTTCTTCTCTCTCTCCTTCCGACTCGTAACTTAGATCCGGGGACACGTAGCAGGCTCTTCTCCCCCCTTCCCGCTACGGTACGTGCCTTCATTTTTATCGCGAGAAGATTTCAGCCTTTTCTTCCCTCGTCGACTCGCATCGAATTGTGCCTACCCACGCTGCAAGGCGCTCTCAACAATTGAATCCCTTTTTTTATTTTTGCAAATAAAGTCAAAGTCCGACCCTCCTGGGGCTCGAACCCAGGACTCAAACAAGTAGAATTCGAGGTTAACCACTTGAACCACCGGGGCGACCGGCTCATTACACTTACGGTACTTGTGCGGTACATAAATTAAGACTCAACTCAGATTTCGAAGTAGGTATCATAAACCAGGCATCGTATGCGCATTTCATACATTCGTGACCGTCACGTGCCAAAAGACCAGCGAACGCTCAACCATTTCGTAGTCACCATGATAATCAATGCTATGAATATGTACGTACCTCGTATCAGTACCAAGTATGAATATTAATAGTAGTATTAGAAATGTATCAGGTGTGTATGTGTGTGTTCTTCACATTAAACCGTTTTTTCTACCCGTCGACATCCAGCACAACCAGTGTCCGTGCCGATTTTTCAATCCTATTAATAGAGTAGATACAAGTCCTGTGGTCACAAAGCTACGACACAGAGATACTACGTTGCCACGTATGCAGTGAGCACAGCAGTGGGCCATGCAATGCCATGTCATCATACTACAGTACTGGTAGATACTACAGGCACGACAGACACGTTCTATGAAATAGAGAAACGAAAGGAAACAATCGAAGAGAAAACAAAAGCAAAGAAGACATATCGAAAAACAAAAAAGAAAAGAAAAAGTATACAACAGCAGTACAATGGTTCAATCAAAGACACTGCTGTACCGCTGAAGTAGTTTACTTCCCAGTATCAATGATATTAGTAGCAACTACTTATGCTACCATTAGGTATGAATCTACAAACGCAATTGTCCGTAATACTGGTGCAACCAACAGCAGTAGTATTAACATCATAGTATTCTTAGGCATTACCTGGTAATGGTGCTTCGCCAGGTATATACCAATCAACATCAGACATGGATACCATGGACTTTCGTAACTCACTACTGCTGTTGTTCCGTCAGCACGGGCAAATAGTGATGGATATGGACGGGTACCCATGAACCAGGTATACAAACAACGGTGGGCTCCAGAGAGGTAAAAAGAACGCCGGAAAAAAGTGCCCAATACAGCGACATCTGCCACACAAAGCAAGCAGCAGCGTAAGGAGGCATGCTGCTGGGGTAGGGGGTGCGGGATATGGGATGTGCCCGAAGTGCAACGGAATGAGATGTACGGGATGGCCGCAGTACAAGGATACTTTGCACTGCTGTTGCACGCTCTTCCAATTGAAAGAGAGTTTATAGGGACACCAGACCGCACTCGCCGCTTTCTAGGTCGCTATACCCTGGCCGGAATACCTCAAATACACCGCAGTGGCCGCTACTATGAAAAGGCCAGTGTGACCCAACACACATACCTTACGCCGCTTCTCATCGAGAACGATACAGCGAAGACCGTCGCCCCTCCCAGTCTTGCCCGGGGCGGTCGTCGGCCAGGAACGCTGACTCGATGCCCCCAGCAGGCACTTCAGCACAACGTCCAGCCGCTCTCCGGCCGTGGGCAAGAGAATTGCCACCACAGCGTTCGCGCCGACAGCGGGGTCGATCTGGCACACACGGCACACCCCACACAGGCAGTAAACGCATAAATGACTCATCGTGATTATCGATAAACCACACACACCACAGACATGAAGGCGTTAATGCCGAACGATGCATACACCTGACACACACTACAAACAAGAAAGACGTCGATGACTATACACCAACTAAATATTGAGTGCGCGGCCGTGAGCAAGAGGGAGAAACACGCAACACACAATACAACGCCCAAAGGACAAGAAAATACGTTGAAAGGCGTATCGAGACGTCCTGCATGACACGCCGCCGAGGACGAGTATCGACACTACCCGCTAGCGTTAGCGCCAACAGCCTGGTCGATCTGACACAAACCACAATAAGGTAGGATTTTCAAGGAGGCGTTCACGCTCTCGGGCTTGAGATGGGGGCCTTGACAATAAAAAAATCACGATTACAGCGACGGCCAAATGCGTCAATGAGGCATCATACAAATTGGTGTCCGCGTGACAATGGTTGATGCAAAGAGTCTGCACATACAAGCGACATCATCAACCTTCTTACCTACCCGTATCGGTTCTGGGCCCTTACGCTGCTCCTAAACGCTCAAGTTATCATAGCTATGGTCGCTAATTCGGAGTCCCCAAAGGCTAACGACCAAGTCTCGACATATCGTCTATGATAAACTGACGTGGGCAAAGGAGTATCGGCACGACAGCGTTAGCGCCGAGAAAGGGGTTCATCCGGCACACAGCACGCAGACAACAAACACGACCACACAGAAGGCATGAGAGTTGCGGGTTGGCCAATCGTCCACTAACGGTGTCAAGCCAGATGTAACCATGAGATACCAGTCTATCACAGAAATTACAGGTACCAGTATCTGCCCCCGGTAAAAGATGATGACAAATGACGGTGTAGTCCATAAATATTGCCGGCAATACGTAGAGATACGGTACGGCATGTCTATAACACCAACTAAAAAGCAGCACTATTAATAGGCAGCCAACCGCAACAGAAATGAAACTGCAGTATACATTCTAATGGTGATAGATAACAGGCCTGCTGTCAAATAGGATGCGCTACTCACTACCAGGTACTTACTAACCTCTTTGGAGCATTTTATTCGCTTGTAGGACAGAGGTAAAACTGGGGAAAACGGTAAAGCATCCGCCACACCAACAACACCAAGCAGCCCGAACTGCTATCGTGAAGGTAGGCCGTGTATCCATCCCCAAGTAACATACCAGGAGCTGCACGACAGGCGCTCATCGTGGTATAGTCGACTACTGCTAAACGCTTTCCCATTAGACGCTTGGTGAGGTCCAACCCGCCGGCTTTGCAGTCTCAAAGGGCCACTGCTACCGCATACCAGGTACCTGGTATACAACACGCTAGCGATAACACATACCCTGGGAAGAACCAAAATACGGGTTTAGCCGAAACTGGTGGAGGGGGGAGAGGGGACCCGAAAATGCTGGCGATGAGAATACCTCATCCATGTCTTTCTTTAGGCACATCGCTCGGCGTTTGTTCGTATCCTTCGCGTCGTCGGGAAAACCCGCGTCCAAAATCATTCGAGGGTGTGTTTGTGCTAATTTGCGTGTTAATACGGTACGCTAGGACGAATCGAAATTGTTTGGAAGCATGGTCTATCTTATCACGGGTCCACGAAAAAAAAACTCCCGACACTTCACTATTAATACCCATTTTCGAGACCCAGACACGGAGACACTGAAACCGAGTAAACACACAAAGATGAACAAACTAGCTTTTCGTAGTTCGTCCATAAATCCCCGAGCACTGGTGTGTTTTGATATTTTGACACTGGGAAGGAGTGTAGGTTGTTCTCTTTTTGTCGAGCATCCTTGTAAGTTTCGATCCTATTGTACTGATTATCACAGTCGTATCCCGTTTTAGTTTTAGCTTTTTTCGTCGGGAGTTTTTGTTTCCTAACTCATCTCGCAGGAAGAAGTTATTGCGCTTGATGACCTTCTGGGCAAGCCTTGGCCACAGTTGTCTTATTTTCTCCACCCGGAAATAGACACACCTCGGCGTTTATCGCGCGAAGGGTTCGCCATTCCCAAGTGTTTGGGTGTACATTCTTCGTATTGACCCTTATAGGGATGTTGGGACTGCGCTCCCGTTTTGGGGGCAAAACTACCGAGAATTTGAATGGTTTGCCCCCATAAAGGGACTGCAGTCTTAAAAGGGTTCAACATATATTTGCATGAACTCTTTGATACCCAGCACACTCCCCGTCCGTAAAGAGACACAGTAGATTCAAGCTCTGCGGTCACCGAGCAGAGTAGAGACATAGTTATATGGCAAGGAAGGAGACTAGACATGAGCGAGTGCAATACCAGACGTGGTCCATACGAAAGCAGAGCATGCACCAACCCCACAAATAGCAAGAAAGGAACTATTCTTTGAGCAAGTTGCAAGAAAGATATGAATAACAAAAAAAAACAGACCCACAAATTGCAAGAAAGGAGCTATTCTTTGAGCACGTTGCAAGAAAGATATGAATAACAAAAAAAGACAGAAATAAACTGAAGGAAGCGGGTTTCTGTGCGCATAAGGGTCACTATTGTACGCATATCGAGATTCAAACTATTTCGGGACTTCGCGGAGGGAAGGTGACCACGAAAAAAATATTTGCAACTTGCAACATCAATTACGGTAAACAGCACCGGTGCTTCACAGGGGAATGATTAGTTGATACCGGTAACCAACAAACGTGGTGCGCGAACAGCGACGGGCGATTTCGCGTGTACGACATGGCGACATGAAGTGAGAAGGTGTAGGCTGATCCTACCTGCACAACCAACGTTAGCACACGGTTGGTCGATACGACCGATTGGTCGATGACCCCTTAACGCATGATTTGATTGATCGCTGATTTGAATCTGGCGGAAACAAGCTGTAAATATCGTATGAAATCAGTGCTAGAAAAAACTTAAAGGACTCAAACGACACAATTAACAGGAAAAATCGTAAATATTTATATGCGAAGTACTGCCACATTTATATCTCGGGCAGAAGGATAGTTTGTACTCCCCGACTCCTGGGGCTATTTCCTATGCGGTTCAGGTTTTTGAGCTTTAGATGCTGACCCCAAAGCATTTTCAGCTGTAAGTTGGGAAATCGAAACAGTTTTCCTATTCGGTTGTGACGCCGAGTGCGCTCCGCTGCGCGTAGGACCCAAGCGTCCGAGTCCACGTCGACTGCCTCCTGTCTGGCCACGAAGAAACATGCCGAGTGCGCTACGTAGAGTCAACCCGTCTTGGTATTTTGAACCAGGCATTTCACTTTGTGACTGACTGCTGCTGCTGCTGTAGTCTACGGTACGAGCACGTTCCCACGGAGAGGTGCGCGCCGAGCGCGCTTCTTTTGGTCTCTAGGCCCGAGCCCGCGCCAGCCGACTGTAGTCAGGGCACGGAGAGAAGTGCCGCCCGCCGACTGCGCGTCGGGTGCGAAGCAACGTCGCTATACAGCTGCGTCTCATCCCACTAATCGTTTATCGATCGTTCTGCCGCTGCTTGATGTCGTGGATATCTTGATGAAAGAGACCATGCGATTTCTCGACTTAAAAATCTAATGGCTCAGGTCGTCGAGTTTTGGGCCAAAATCTGACGACTTGGGCCCATCGGATTCTTAAATACGTCAGATTTTGGCAATAAAAAAACAAAATCTGGTCGGATATTGCATATTCGGACTGCGTAAGCACACAGATGCTTTCTTCATTTTTGGGATCGAAAAACACGAGTGCTTGGTCGTTTCAGCAATGCGCATGCATGTAAAAGCAGTGGCCCCTACCTTTTCTCGTCTTCGAACGCATTCTTGAATGAAAGTAGCAGCATTCGCTCGAAGCAAAACAGGGAAGGATGGGGAACAATCGTCTGCCAGGTAAGGTGTATGGGTGATGCTGGGGTATCGTCTTGCGAGTCTCAATTTCAACTAGTAAAACAAACCAAACTCGAAGAAAATCCAAACGCTGATATCATACCAGTATAATTTTCAAAAGCAACAGCTGTGAGATCGAGGATTTCGTCGAAATTCATCTTCGCAAGCTGGGTGTGATACTTCGTCCAAATTCATATTTGCAAGCTGTACGTGATATTTCGATCGCGTACGGCTGACCTAGAGCAGCGGCAGAAGAGCAACGATGATGCACCCGATAATCGAGTCGTGTTGTGTGAGGTGTCTCGTGTGATGATATGTAAAACATATCAGGTCCTCAAAATACAGCAATGCCATTGCGCCTAAAACTTACCTGGTACATGGTATACAAGTACGTACAGGCTTTCTCCCCAACAAAGACCACGATTTATACCTGGTAGTATTCAATACCAGTACGTGGTGCTACTGCTGTGCTTCCACAAGGACACTTGAAGTATACGGTCGTACAGCAGCAGCAGCAGCTGTGGCGTACGCCCATCATCCAGCATTGCATAAAGCCTGCCACGTACGGACTGCTGCCGCTGCATCATAGTCGACACATTTTTCGTACAGCAGTAGCAACCAGTCCACGCGGCCAAAACTTCACGGGGTGTGCGCTCTTTCACTCGAATATACTATTAATAGGTATAATATTGACATATTTCATGCCCGTCAATAATACGTGCCTGTGGTACAGCAGTATTCATAATAGTTGTATGAGCGCGTAGACATTCATTATGATATGTGTGTCGTACGAACGAACCAGGAACAAGCGCGAGTATCGTACTGTCTTTTGAAACATGACCGTGTACTGATTTTTCAGCGAGATATTCTTCCATTCTTCCACTGCCCAGGGTATTTGGTATTTGGGATCCTATCTTGTGACCACAGACACTATTTTTTGGCCATCAACCCCTTTAGAACCGCAGTCCCGTTTTGGGGGCAAACTACTTGAAATTTAAGTAGTTCGTCCCCACATATGGGACTACGGTTCTAAAAGGGTTAATAGGAGTCATGTGAGAACAAAAACAACAAATTATGGAGAGTTTTGTATAATACTCCAGTGCCGAAATACCTGGGTTATGTGTACAACATCCCTCCCTCGTACCCGGTATTTTGAGTAGGGTAAATACCCGGACAACAGGGAAAAGACCGGGGTATATACCCGGTACCCGACGCTTCGCAAAATACCGGCGTGCGGGAATAGGTTATGAACATCATATAGACGTACGTACCCGCCCCGAACTTCTGTGAGATTTGCGATACTTTAATATAATACGGAACTTCTATAAGTTTTGTGAGAAGTTCTGGAAGACTTCCATACCCTACCCGTAATCCACAAACCCCAAGGGTCAGAACCTTGAACATTTCAATACCTGGTACCTGGTATTGAATAATGTGAAAGAAAAGGAAAAAAAAAAAAAGAGCAAGAGCAGAGTAGAGAGAAATTGGAAATTCACTCAAAACTCATCTTTGCAAGCTCTGGTGTGATCATCCGATCACGCGATCTACGAAGTGCGTAGGTTTTTAGAGTTGTCTACAGATGATTACCAGGTACCAGGTAGAGGTTTGGAAGCAACGAAATACGTCAGATATCATACAGCTCTTATTTTGGTGCTGCTGCTACAAAAACTGTGGGTGATGCCGATGCTTCAATCGCCTTGTTTCCCCCCCTGTCCATCATGCACCCCAACCTTAACCCTACATTACGAGAGAACTCCCTTTTCGACTGCACCCACGTTTTTTGCAGCAGTGGACAAAGCATGATAGTAGATATTCGTAAGGTAGCTAACTAGGCACTCTGATTGGCTAGGGGTATGTTTTACGCGGCTTAACCCTTTTAGAACCGCAGTCCTGTTTTTGGGGACAAACCAGTCAAATTCCGAGTAGTTTGTCCCCAAAACGGGACTGCGGTTCTAAAGGGGTTAATCAACTTGAGTCTTTCCCAGCCACAGCATCCCGAGTCAACCTAGAGTCTTCCCAAGCTCAGCATCCACGCCAGCCGAGCCAACTTGGAGTCTTACCAAGCACAGCAACCCAGCACTGACCACTGCCATAGGGGTCGGGTTAGGGTAAGGGTTAGGATTCGGGGCGGACGGACGGCTTTTGGCGTCAAACACAAAACCCTCATAAGATCTACTATCAAGGTCTGTCCACCCCTCGTTTTTTGGGACACACCAAAAACTGAGGACCGAACTCAATTCCAGAAGGGTTTCTATCTCGGATCCGTACCTTTCTGTGGAGCAGTTCCATGGCGTTCATTCGTAGTTTGCGTTCTTGTATCTCATCATAATATTAATATTAATAGTATGATTTGATACAAATGCAGAGTACCTGGTACCCGGTATTTCATAATGCAATGTATTGTATTATGTGTACGTGCACTCACGGAATAATCGGTAGAACTTCGGACAGGTGCGCACAGCCCAGCACAACAACCAGCCAGCTCCAGTACAAGTACGTGGCCAGTCGCTCGAGCCGTAACCATGATATCACATGATACCCACCATTATTATTAATAACACACATTTCGAGTCGCCCCAGTGGTATTAATATTAATTGTGGGTACGCTCGAACTCGTACGCTATTACCAACAATAAAAAACATTAAAAGTGTCGATCCTATAGTGGACTTCGAATCCAACCGTGGTTGGATCGTCAATTTCCAAAAAAAAAAAAAAAACTGCTGAGAGGGCTTTTGCTGCTGTTTTAGGGTGGGTCAGAGCCACTTCCACTCGAGACGGTGATAGAAGTCTTTTTGCGAATAAAAAAAGCGAGGCAAGTACGTACACGTATACCTGTACCGTGGTGGCGGGGAGGGAGAAACGCCTGTGACGATGCCTGCTACGATGTGACCCCAGATTTACCGGAAGTTTCGACGATAAATATAATGCACTATCAATAGAAATATCTACGACGAAGAGAAGGCAACAGGAGGAACACAAGAAAAATAAAACTAAAAACCGGATGAGCAAAAAAACGCTGAAAGTTTAGGCCAATAAAGCATACCAGGTACCTGGTATCTGGTATACTGGTACCACCTACCGAAAATAAAAACCAGGCTGACGATTGATTGATGGTGATAATAGGTTATGGGTTAGAAGTATGATACAGCTGTACGAAAAAAATGCGCCAGGCAATAAATATACAGGTAGGGACTTTCAATTTTATTAATTGTGCTACTCTGTTGTGATTTAGCACCAAATTAACAAAGAAAATCACACAATCTGCGGCTAGCGGACAAACAAATGTACTGGCTGGCCGTCCGCCTCCCTGCCTATGTATATGTTGTATATTGTATCACGTGTATACGGTTTCGTTCAAAAACTGGAATCAACCGTAAAATAATTAAACAATATCGCACAAGAAGATATGTAAAAATCCGTACCGGGACACATTAACGTATAGCGGAAATTTCCGGATAGTTTTAATGAAATATCAACATATACGTACAGCATGTTTGTGCAATACCTGGTATGAGTGTACTCGAGAAAATCTCTGAGAATATTATCGAGGAAATCACGACGAAAATAGTTCAGCTGTCGTGTTGTATCGTCCTTTTTTTTTGTTCTTCCCTACTGAGGTGAAATTCCACTCCGGAGTCATTGGAGCGCAACCTGTGAGGAAAAGAAACCATACAACTTGTGTACCAGGCATCCAGCCATGATATCACACTACCAGGTATATCATACCTGGTGCCTGGTATGCGTCCACGAATGTTCACGCCGGGTACTAAAAGTCTTGGCAGCTGTAAGGCAGGGGGGCACGAGGCAAGAGTTTTCTATGATACGTCGTATTAAATACTTCGTACCTGGTAGTATGTAAGACATGCTTCATGCCACCTACATTTCACGTTAATACTCAAGTCACGGGTTTCCAGACGGAGGGGCAGTCGAGCACAAACGTTCGGCGGCGACCCCTCCACACGGCGGGTGTGTACGTGGCTTTCAGACGATGAAAATTGGGAGAAGACGCTGCATGCCGATCCAAGCGGCATACCATGAGGAGTGTTTGTTCTCATTATGTATCAGGTACAAGGGTATGTGTTGCATCATATAACACCACCCGATTGTTCCCCTTGTCGGTTCGTCTCTACCCGAAGGCGCTGCGGATCTCTCCAACTATTACACCGTCTTATCGCGGGACCCCGTTGGATTGAATGAAAATTAAAGCGCTTTACCCTCATGAAATACAGCAAAAGACAACACTGATTCCACCCTCTCTGCTGCCGGCCGAAGACGGGCGTTTAAAGAGTAGTGCTCGCCCCCTCACACCCCGCATAGAAGGATGAAGGATGGTATTTGACGCTGTGGGGTGATCGCTGTTGTGGCTTGTAGGCCAGACATGCGTGGCCGCGTGGCGTTTTGAACCAGGCTTGGGTTTTGCTGTTCTTGTTGTGTTCTTACAATTCCGGTACGAGATTGCTTGTTGAGCAGAGGATCCACCCTGCGGCCTCGAGTCACAGCCCCAGTTAGATAGCGCACTACGGCGATTTCTCCTACGCCACACACAGAGCAGAATCCCATGGCTTAAGCAGTGCTGCATTCACGGCAAGTTATAGATCACGGAAAACGGAAAATCCCTCCACTCCAGCAACAACGACGGTGTCTATAAATAGTAAGAATCAAGCAGGGAGACGGGGTGGTTAACCCTGTCGGAACCACAGTCCCGTTATGGGGACAAACCAGTCAAATTCTGAACAATTTGTCCCCAAAACGGGACTGAGAAGGACCAAGGTGGAAGAAACGAACCGGGTTCAAACCGGTACACGAAAACTTGAGAAATAAGTGTGGAAAGGGGCTTCCTCTCGCTCTCCGGGGCAGAAAAAATAAATAAAAATCAAGCAGGGAGGCAGGGGGTGGTTAACCCTGTTGGAACCACAGTCCCGTTATGGGGACAAACCACTCAAATTCTGAACAATTTATCCCCGAAATTAAGCCCACTCTCGAACGCGCATTGCAAAACTACAAGGGAAGGGGAAGAGAACCAGACGCAGCATATTCAGCGATTTTGATACGTTTCTTTGTTACGTGCGTACTGGCTCGGAGCTTCCAGTTCACGAAAATACAACGAGAGCCGTTTCTGGCGGTCTACGACTGGTATCTCGTCCACCCGAAGCCCTCAAACACTCATCAATGAGCGTGTCTCAACTTCGTGGGATGTGGTTGCTGTCGGAGAGCTTTAGTGGTCTGCAAGTGAGGTGCAAACTTTCAGTACGTACGTAGGGTATCATTTTTTGCCTTTCGAATTTCGACCAAGATCACTGCTGCACAATCAGTCGAGGTGCAGACTTCCTAAAAAAAACTACGAGTACTCGCACTGCTGTAGCGACAGCCAATCAAGAGAGGATCACAAGCTGGGGTGGGTGACACACCAAGCTGATACATGCGCTCTCTGCTACAGTAAGAGACAAACAAGTACACGCAGTGGGTCAAGATACTGGCGGAATGTATTAAATTTATGCCAGTACAGCAGTATCCCGGGATGAACATCCTACATCAACAGTAGATATCAATAGTAGATAGTAGATATTGGAGTCGCCCCGGTAACACCGGGATGGGGGTTGGGTAAGATATATCTTACAGCAGTACTCAGCCGTATAAACCATGAAAAAGGACCAGACATATTTTACTCGACAACCCCTGAAACCTATAATTCGATGTCGACGGGTAGAAAGAACGGTTAAATGTGAAGAACACACACACATAATTCGAACCACGAACAACACACTCGCACGAGTTTTACGTAGGAGTACAAAATACCTACCAGGTATCAATACTATCTTGCCCGAAAATTGAAATATTATTGTTTACGCACGAAAAAGGGAATAGGTTATGCAATCCATGAGAAGCAGGAATCATACCTATGTTCCATACGTATTCCTACCGGCACCTTGGTATTGCGTATACGTATTCCTATCGCATGTATTATACACGCTATTAGCCTTTACGTACAATACGTTCGAACAGTCTTCGTGTTCAAAAATCAGCAAGCACACCAAACTGATGTTCTGGCCGGTTACCGCCGACCCAAACGAAGTTTCGCGTCACTTGCATCGCTATCAAGATAAGGATTTCGAATACGAATTTGATATGTTGGGATATTCAAATCAAGCGAGGAGGCCGCAACTGTCCGAAACCGAGCGCTACTGGAATTATCTACAACCTAATACTCCGCTATTGCATCACCCATTACCTTGAATCGGTTCAAGCTGTAGGCAAATCATCAGGAATAAAAAAACTACAGTAGACACTGGTACGCACAGAGTAAAACCTTCTCCCGAAAACGGGGCAAACGCCGGCAAAACACCCGGGTGACGCAAAGGAAAACACGAGTATGCCTCGACATAATATGATCATGTAATATGTATGTACAGCAGCAGTAGGTACGAATATTACGATGAACGCCACACGCGACAATGGTGGCCATAAAGTTACGACACACAGCAGCCGTATCAGTGAGTCTAAAGAGTCTACTATTAATATCAACATTTAATAAGAATGCTGAAAAAAGTGGAAATAATACGTACGTATATTATCTGTAAGTTGTTCTCACATAACTCTCGAATCAAGGAGTCGGTGGTCACACAACAACAGCAAATATATACCGTACCAGGTACCAGGTATACTGTTTGGTAAGGAGAGTATGATTCTTGGTGGAGTCGGCTCCCACTCATACACCTCGTATATGCACGTATATGCGCCCTACATACGTGTGACACATCAGCTGCGGTAAATCCGCCAAGTACAAAACTTTGTGCAGAACGTGTGTCGTCATTTCAACCTTTCACGTGGACACGTGGACCCACACGAACCCGAACCCAGGCCTGACTTTAACCCTTTTAGACCTCTAGTCCCGTTTTGGGGACAAACCACTCAAATTCCAGGAAAATGATCCTCTATTGTCCCCAAAACGAGACTGCAGTGCTAAAAGGATTAACCCTAACCAACTCTCCGGGGGGCTCGAGGTTGGCAGGGGCAGTCACGCCGCTCCACCGCGTGTTTTGGTGGCGTTTTATTGGGATGACGCCAGGCGGCCGAAAGACCCTGCTTGACCAACAAGACCCGCATCCTACATACTGGTAGTGTTTTGTGCAGGCTGCAGCTGCACATACTGCTGTAGGTCGAGTCCGAAATTGGGCGTTGTCACGAAATCGAAAGGGGTTTGATTCCGATGGTGAGATTATTTCAGGCTTCAGCTGGAGGCCACCACCCTAGCCCTCCCCCTAACCCCAGCCAGAGAAAGGCCTACTTAAGGTTGGTGTGCCAGCTGGTCGTTGTGTTTGGGAAGGCTCTAGTAAATAATAGCTGTTCGCGCACATCTAAGGAACTTCGCCTGAACTCGCAGATCTACGCGACACTATTGTATAAACAGCCACGAACTACGTGCCGAATGAAATACAGAAGGGTATGTAAATATCGCGAAGTACCAGACAGAAGTGAAGAAAACACTATATACTCGTACCAGGTACCAGGTACATAATAAAACCATGTTGGGAAACGTGGTACGTACGTAGGGTATACGAGCATACAAATACACATACGTAACGCGTGCGGCCTGTGGCGTATACCTGGTACAGAATATCAGAATATACAGGGTTTCAGCGCGAACACGTGAGGTCGACAAATCATCCCAACTGCAAGAACGAGCCCACCCTGCAAAGACTTCGACAACGCACAACCCATTTGGAGGCTTACCAGGCACGATGCTGCGAGTGCCTCTGCGCTCTACAAAAAATATTACTGGCACGACCACACATGAAAAATTAGGTTTAACCCTTTTAGAACCGCAGTCTCGCTTTGGGAACAAACCACTCAAATTTCAAGTAGTTTGTCCCCAAAACGGGACTGCGGTTCTAAAGGGGTTAAGCTGTCGCCGTCCTTCATCAGTGCGCATGTGTTTCAACACAGAAACTTGTGCAGCAGGATGATGTATCTGACGTCAAGTTGTGTGCGTTGAGACGTTTGGTTCGAACATCGCCGCCAGTTCTGGTTTCATTCTTACTGGACGTTAGGCTAATTCTCAAGCAGTCAGAAAGTAGGATTGAAAAAGCCGGTTCCCGATCGGTTATTTTTCCGACTAGATTGTCAATAGCTACCCTTCTTATCGTCCGTCGGATCGAATAAACATTTTTTTTGTTTTTTCTGGAGACGTTCGACGTATGGGAGGGACTTTCAATAGATTGACAATAAATAGCTCCACAGAAAAAAGGGCACGTAGGGCAGGCGGAAGTCGGTTCGAAACTGCTTCGCCGTGATGGTCGTGGGGGAAGGGATGTCTTTATTTTCCAGCAGCTGCGCCCAACCACACATACATGCTCATGTTTCGCTTCTTCCACGAGCAGCGTGAGAGCTTCACACGCGGGGCGTTTTCCTTCATCCCGTCGTCAAGGCCATCGCGGCCTTGGATTCCTTCGAGAGTCGCCACAGCTACAGCCAGCGCAGCAGTTGGCAAAACGTCATCGATACCGCGCACTGCGGCCATCGGGTGCTGTCACGTGCTGCTGACGGGCGTAGATAAGGATGTATCTCGCTGACTCGCGCCGAGCAGCAGCAGACGTGACAGCAGCCAAGCCAGCGTCGCCGATAGTGTGATGTGGGGTCGTGCCGTATGTCGTGTTGTCGTGCTGCTGTGTGATACTCGTACGATTATGTGGCGGGATTTTCTAACATTTCCGATGCATGATTCCGACTGGTGAGTTGGATCGAAAATCTCAGTTTTCCCGACTGTCTGGTCCAGTTGGAAATCATAATCGAAAAATCTTGGATTCACAAGGCGCTTTTTTAACTGCGTAAGAATGCCAATTTTTGTATTCGGTCGGAAACCGGCTTTTTCGATCCTAGTTTCCGTCTGCATAAGAAGTGGCCTTACGGCACGGTCGGTCGTAGATTTCAAGCTTAGACTACTAGACTACTCGTACTGCAAGGCGACCTCGATAGCCATAAAACAGCAGTAGGAGTAGCAATTTTGGTGTCACCGTGAAAATTAGGAACTCCCATTGCCTTGGACTGAAAAGAAGCGCTACAGGTACGAGGTGTCAGGTGAGGATACGACCGCGCTTAGCATCGTTGTAGCTGTGCGAAGTGTTTACGTGTCCTCACCGATACGATCTCGTCCATCGTCGTCCGGACGCGCTGGACAGCAAACAGGCGCTGCGAGTGTCCGAGCCAGACGGCGAAGAGCAGGAAGACTTCCACCATGAAGTACAGCCACCACCACCACTTGTACAGTGTAGGAACGTTCGACGTGCTCGTGAAGCGCCACACAATGTCTGAACAATTACCAGCACGACAAACACAACAAGTACAAGCAATGACGGGGGTGGAGGGCGGCGGTGTCAAGAGGAGATCGAGCGGACATCGAGATGCAAGTTAAAACGTCAGGCTTGGCGAATCTGACGCATTAGAATGAATAGATAGATCATAGGAACCAAACCCTCAAAACTATATCTTGGGGACTTCAGAGAAGAAAACTGACGGCGAACATCGACGGTTACTGTAGCGGACACTGCGTGGAGGGGAGGGGGGGAGGGGGGCGAACTCATTTGTTGTTGGCCTTACAAGTAATTTGACCACTGACCACGTACCAGTATCCCTTTCGAGACGGATCGGGGGTGACTAAATTGGTGTCCGAGTTACAATACAAGGAGACGTAGGCATGGGGGCGACATAATCCCACCCGTACTGCACCGTGGGCGCTCACGCTGCGCTCCTAGACGGTCGAAAACACAAAAAATGCTGTTTTGGTCGATCACCTATAAATGTGGCCGCCAATGACGGCAAAAACAGGCACTACAATGTTGCACGAGCAGCGCGAACGATGGTAGAAGCGTGGGCAGTATTTTGTTCACTTTGGTACTGGGCACGAAGGAAGTTTTGCTGTGCACTACACCCAACAAATAAAAACCACAGGTACATGTATACTGCTGCAGTATTATACACCTATAATATATGTTAATACGTGGTGTAGGAGTTGATAAAAGCGAGTCCTCAGTCCTGTGATTACGATGTTACCAAATCAAGACAACAGCAATAGTGAGTAGAGCATCTTCAGCCCAAAGGTATAGAAACCTCCTTTTAGAGGGAGGGGCAAACAGTACGAGCGACGACTACAGGGAGTGCTGCTTTCTGGACATTGCTGAGTAGAAAGAACGCTAGCACAAAAAAATACAACCACAACAGCAACAGCAACAAGCATCCACGGCAGAAGCAGCAACAGCAGCATTCAAACAGTCGCGCATTCGGCGCAGCAGTAGCTCAACTCGAATATGGAACCGTACTTGAGTAATACTTCTTAATGGCGTCTACACCTGGTATCATGCTACCAGTATAATATAACGTCAAGTATGTGGATAACATCAGGGTTGGGGACTGGCCGGCCCAGGCAGTGGCCATAATACTGTCGTAAAAATCAAACAGTATACTGGATTGCGGCAGTATACTGCTGTTATTCATCTCTCCTCCTCGAACGCATGGAGTGCGTTTGCGTACTATAGCATGGCGAATTTCTTGGGCGCACGTAAGATGAACTACTGGCAAATATACAGATAAGGTCTTTCAGTAGATTACTACTGCCAGAACATACTGTGCAAGTGCCCAGTCCCAAGGCGACACATGTAGAAGACTATCCACACAGCAACACATGAATGCTATAAAAAAGGAGGGCACGCGCAGGAAGTTGAAACTACTTTTCAAGTAGTAGAATAGTCACCCGCCCGGTCCGGTTTTTGATTACCCTTTTGTGTACCTGGTAACGATTCATGTCTAGAACTGCTGTAGAATTGATACAAGTCTATCCCAGGGTGTATCATTGTGTGCGCATGACGTCATGAAGAAAGACGAAAGCTACAACAATCTATAGGGATCTCAGGCTGTTTCCTAGGCGGTTCGATTTCGAGCTTCAGATTTGCATTTTTCGATCCCAAAAACGATGCATCTACAGTACATACGCAGTCCGACTATGCAATATCCGACCGGATTTTTTTCGATTTGAGAATCCGTTGACCAAAGTTGTCAGATTGTGGCCCACAATCCTACGACTGCCACAATCCGACGATTTCCACTACAGCAAGCAGCAAGCACCCGACTTGCACTCCGCGGGCGGCGCGTCTCTCCGTGATCAGGCTACAGTCGGCTGGCGCGGGCTCGGCCCTACAGTAGATAAAGAGAAGCGCACTCGGCGCGCACCTCTGCGTGGGAACGTACTCGTAGACATCGGGAGCAGCAGCCAGCCACATTGTGAAATACAAAATACCATTACAGGTTGACGCCATGAATAACGCACTATTAATAGGCATGCCCCTTCGCCGTCAGACCAGAGACAGTCCGCGTGGGCTCGGACGATTCGGTACCACGCGCAGCGCAGCGTACTCGGCGCGTTCCTTTGTGGCGCCAGACCACAACAGCAGTTGGTTTCGTCGTTTGATCGAATCTCTGCAAGCACAATCAATCCGATTTTCCCGCATAGCAAGACTGTTTCGATTCGCAAATTTCACAGCTGAAAATGCGTTCGGGTCAAAATAAGAACCGCCCAGGAAGCATGGGCAAATTGACGGGAATAATTGACGGCTATAAAGCAGCGGCCACTGCATATTGGGTTTGATACAAATTGGCGTCCGAGATATCAGTATATACAAAGCAAGGACTTGGACGGCAGGGGAGTGCCATAATCCTGCCCTAGCTGCTGGACGTTCACGCTGCACGGAAGACGTTTGACAACATCGAAGTCAGTATTGTTTTGGTGACCATGTCGGTGTTTCAGAGAGACTACTAGGACTTGTTGCCTTGCGCACGCGGCCATTTAATTCATGACGGAGAAGGAAGATTGCAAAACGGGAAAGGACTTACTGCTGTAGGAGTACATGTACGGCATGCTCGTCGCTCGCCCGAGTGGATTGTAGCTGCACTTGGGGGCATTGGACACAATTGAGGCATTTAGACCAATGCGGGTCGCTTCTACAGTCAGTACAGTATGTGTGCAGTACCTCAATTGTTGCAAAACCAATACAATAGCACATCGCTGGATCAGACAGTAGCCGCGTCAGCAGCACCTGATTTCATTACCCCATCGCGGCGACGAAGCTTAAGCATGACTTCTCTCACCAAACCGACCCTCGTCCGATTCATTCTTAGGCTCACCGCCTCACTGTAACATCATAACGCCCCAATATCTTGGGGGCACACCGGAGGCATGCGCCATGCCCACATGTCTATGTTTTTTTGTTGCAAAAAAAGATGAAATGATAGGACCATTGACAAGCGCTGGCTAATGATACTGATCCTGGATAGACCAGTCGTGCAGACGGGGTACTTACGTGATTACTTCGAGGGAAGACGTGTGTGTATGCATTACACAGGTGGTCAGTAGACACAGGTAGTCAGTAGACCTCTCCGGAAAAGGCAAACATCTCGTCGCTCACGGCAAGCCAAGTCTGAGGCAGAGCCTATTATAGGATATATGAATCAGGGCTACGAAGTCTTTGATGTTGATAAGGCAAAGGGAAAGAACACCACACGAGACCAAGCGTAACAAAAACGCCTGGGATGATCATAGGAATTATTTGGGGACACATTTTCACGAAAATAAAAAAGAACTTGGCCAGCGCCCAAAAGTACCAGGTGGGCAACAGTCGTACGTCAGTACGGAGTGGGGGGATTCCCACGTATGTGTCGTGGGTGGCCAGACGACAATACCCGCACTTAATTGGGATAACGCACTATTAATAATATTAGTCCGGTTGGGTACGGTACGTCCCACACAAAGCGAAAACCTTTCCCGCACTCAACCGGGACATACATACCGTATACCAGTACCTGATACAGGAAACATTAGAGTGAAAGATACAAGGTACTTCGTACCAGGTACGACCGAATCAATAGTCTTTCGATAGAGCGGGGGCAAATGAGAGCTGTTCCGACACAAGCGCATGTCATGAACATATGACAATCATGAGGGCCCCTGAGCGATAAGCTCCTACATCAGGACAATAAGAGACATCCGTTTGTTTGATGTATTATTCAAGTGCTCTCACAGCAGTATTTTGCACTGCTGTATTTACAACGCTTGGCGCCAAAACCATCCAGGCTATTAATATTGCGAAATTATACTTTACAAAGTACAGCTGACTTGCACAAGCGGTACACGTACAGGTCTGTGGCCGCTGTTATCGGATACCTGGTATTACGGGGGACCATAGTTAATAGGACCAAATATTGTTAGTAAAAACGGTTTAATATATAGGTTTTTATGTATACCATAGGTCCTATTAACTATGGTCCCCCGTAATAGTGTTTTTTTCCAAAAGTTCCAGATTTGCGAAGATTATTTCGCGCTTTTTTTTTATCTTCCAGATTTTCGTGGTTATGGGTTCATTCTTATCGGAGAGCGTTTTTTCCATAATCTCCAAAGTTTGGAACTAAGTGGAGGTCTGTATCTCATTATACGGAGGCGTTTGGTCACTATTCGTGAAATTCTCCAGCAAAAAAAACAACTTCGTTAAACTTCACATATTTGGGAAACACAATAGGGAAAATATGGAAGATTGAAAAATTGCGCGATAAAAATGTGGAAATTATGGGAAAAAAACTCTCCGATAAGAATGACCCTTGCTTGCTAGATTTACATACATACCTGGTACCTATTACGTATCTGAAATTCAACTTTCCAGGTATTTTTCGCTCTGGCGAGTTGAGTTCACGAGTTGTGATGGAACGCCTCCGTATCTTGATACAAGTTTTACAATGTTCACACACGCAAGTTCTGGAATAGAAAGCTCTTCGATAACAACGGCCTCAAGTAGGAGGACGACCCACAAGCATTGCTCTACGACACGACACCCCGTTGCTGTTCTGTAACGGGTACGTAGTGATATGAAGGCGTGAAGGTCCCACATAGGTGCGGCAGGCACAAGTGGCATAAAGTTGGGAACAGATTTTCACCGCCCCCTTGCCTGAAGGGACCGCACTCAAGTGGGACCCCCACTGAAACGAATATGTAATGTTAACTATTCATATTACTATTAGTGAAAATGTGGGGGTCCTCACGGTCTGCTCGAGAACCTGGAACCCACGAATATTCCTTTTTGGAGTACTTTTACACGTATTGTATGTATATGTATCATGAGCAAATAATATAGGCAGCCTCGAAGAGTACGTAAACAGCCGGTCGCCCCGGTCCTTCAATGGATGGTACCCTGGAATGTTGCTCTTAATATTGATAGAGTTGATTGATTCCGTGAGTTCAAATACCACTGCCGTGGCGAGAATTTCTTTATTTGCAAGAAGAGAAAAATGAAAAAGGAATCAGCTGCTGCGAGCACGTACGAGCGTGGGTAGGCGTAAACCGACGTGAGTGGACGAGGCATAAATGAGTGAGTCTAGTCACGATAAGAATGACGGCACAAACCGGAGTGGGAACGGAGGGCCTGTTATGTGACCAATGATCTTCGATCTGGAGGGAGAAAAGATAATTAATAGAAATGAAAAAGACGTTCATATATACGCCGTGTAACCCCGGTGTGCATACAAACATATTGCGCACCGCACACTAGCGCTGCACCCCGTTTGACTGAGAACTGGGTACCCGGTGGCGGGTACCCGGAACCATCAGAACCGGAACCGTCCCGGTCGAACTCACAGAACCGCGGGTATGGGTACCCCGGGTACCCGTCAATTGTTCTATATGGAGGCCCCAAGACTGGGGTATACGTTGATTTACTTACACTGCAGCGGCTGCGCCTGTAGACTCTCGCCCCTGCAGACTACAGACCGAGAACATAGAAAACCCCTTTTAATATCTGTCTTGCTTACCACGCCGCCGCTCCAAAGCTACAAGGGGAGCAAGTACTGTATGGTAATCCGGGTACCCGGGTACCCGTGTCCGCCTTACCACGCCGCCGCTCAAACGTGAATAGGGGAGCAAATAGTGTATGGTAACCAGGGTACTCGGGTACCCGGGTACCCAGATAGCTGTGTCCGCCTTATCCGCCGCCGCTCCAACGCTAAAAGGGGAGCAAATAGTGTATGGTAATCCGGGTACCCGTGTCTGCCGGGACCCGGGTACCCGGTTCTGGTTCCGCCTCAACTGCCCCCCACCCGGTCGGGTACCCGGTTCCAAATTTTGAGGCCGGGGTGCAACTCTACCGAATACCAGGTATAAATATCAGTACAACACGAAGGAAAGGCAGTGCCGGGTACGGCTACTAGGAATATAAATACGTGGTATACCGGGTATTCTATAATACGTTCACGAAAGGCGCCCGCAATTGATGCCTGGTAGAAAGAAACGTCAATTTGGAGTGGAGGCTCAACTTCTTATTTCGTTGCCGTCATCAAGCATCAGGCTACTACTGTCGGACATGATGTGCAATTTCGCTACTACTGCTGTAAATAGGACTACACTAATTTCTCATTCTTCGTGAGAGCGAACCTCAACGCGTCTATTTCTTTACGATCGAACTCCTCAAGAGCGGGTGCTCTCTCCTATTACGGGGGGCCATAGTTAATAGGACCAAATATTGTTAGTAAAAATGGTGAAATATATAGGTTTTTATGTACCCCATAGGTCCTATTAACTATGGCCCCCCGAAATAGTCACCTACCCCGTACATATATACCAGGTTACATATTGAACACACTGCTGCAGAATATCTGGTAGCAATTCGTTGGGCGTTCAAGTACGAACACACGCAAAGCCTGAGGACGTTTATAGAGACTGCACAGACGCTCCCAGTACCTGGGAGTAAGAATTGCCGAGAGAAAACATTTCTCAGGTACTTGGTGGACTCGCATGTTTGGGCTATTATTCGTACATTTATTGCGAGATACTGCGAGTATTCGCAGCGTTTCGCCATTCTACACGGAAGATACTGGCAGAAATTCAGGGTTCAGTATTGTGGGATACCGCTGTAATGAAAGTATTTTGTCTGTTTGTACTGGGGGAGTACTCGGAGAACAAAAATAATTCCAGTGTGGGCATTACACTCGTATTAATGGTATGAATTATACATTAACCATCTGTACACCGTTTCGATAATTCCATCCCCATTTTATTGCAGAGTGCATTTACGGATGGTCTCACGAGTGGAAGTTGGAGCAAATTACTCGCGGGAGGGGGCAACTGGAGTACTTCAGAGTATTGGCAGTATTTCACGAGCGTATAGTGCGACTACTCGCAGTATTTACGGTATAATACTATTGATGCTTTGAGTACTCCCCAAGTATTTCGGATGTTTGTGCTGCGGGTACTGCGTGCACTCGGGGTTCTGTACTGCTCATACTCCCACTATTAATACGCAGCATTTCGGCCTTCAGTACTGAAGACCAGCACCCGCAGTATTTAGGCTGCCAGTAGGAAAGAATGCTGCAATACTCTCAGCACTGGAGTACGAAATGTGCTCGATACTTTTATAAAGTTGTGCATTTACATTACAGGTAGTTTTGCAGAATGTGGGAGGGGAAAAATGAAGAAAGCATGTGATACTCGTACTATAAATCAACCTCCGCTCCACGCAGGTAGGACGTATAAATAGCAGTATCCCTCCAATAATCCGAGAAAGCCGTATGGCCGTATGCCGTATAGGAACGCGAAAACGGATAAAGGTCGTGCACGAAATCATCACAAAGTTATCACGTCGATAAATTAATTGCGGGATTTTACCAGAGTTTTCCGACATGTGAAACAATTTGACTCCTTGGCTGGATTTACGTGTGGTGATCCAAGGAGAGGAGAAGAAGAGCGCCAAATAATATTACACGCAAAAAAGTGATTCGGATCGGTGTGATAAAGCAGTATGGCTGCCTTCATTGCGCCGTAATGCACCTCGTGTCCACGTGACCTATTGATAGCACGCGGTACCTGGAAAAAAGGTGGACATCGTGGAATCCACGCTTGAAATCAAGTGCGACAGAGCCCCGTGCTTGACTGCTACTGCTGCGTATCCTACTGGGCTGTAGGCTGTATCCGTTCGCCATCCATGATATTTTAGCAGCAGACATACCATCACAACCGAATACCTGGTACGAGTTTGCAGTACAGGTGCCCCAACAATGGTGAAAGCCGTGTTCACAGGCCAAGAGCGGGCTTTTTAATCGCAAAACTCATCGATGGGCACACAAACTCCAAGACAACTACAAAATCTGTGCCACTGACCAGAGAGTTTCCCAAAGAGTTTTTTTCCCGCGGGCGTGCCTCGATGACGAGGCCCGCTGAATACTCGCCTGTGAGACCCAATCGGTCTGGCACTACCCGCAAGCATGCGTGCTGACGGCTAACCGAGAATACACGCTGATAATAGTCTTATATCAAAATCCTGGACCCCAAACAACAGGATCCCTCCCCGCGCACGCACGTGGGCTCTGTTCCCTGGCTGCTGTGCCAGGATGTGTGGCACAAACAGCCGATATTATGGCAAGGACCAGATCAACGTATGATATCTGTAAGTTGAAAAGGGTTACTCCGTTCAATTTTCCATGTTCGAATCGGACTCGCGACATGTTTTGCCAAGGGACCGCAAGTCGGGGAAGCTCATGATCGGGGGTGGCGGGGGAAGCGGAGGCTGATGGAGCCTGGGGGGACAACCGTAACGAGGGTTTTGGCTGTATTGCCGCTGTGGCGCATGGGCGGGCATTTTCGGGGAGGGCGACTGATGCATGGACTACTCACAGGCGACTCCAGAGGCCACGTTGAGAATCACCACGCCTCGGATGAGAAAGCTTGACGAAAAATTCTCCTTGTTCTGGGGGTTGATGCGCTCTCCGCGTTGCACGAAGCGGGAGTCGAAAGCCCCATGCTTGCCCGACCTCCGCTTCTCCCCCGAGGCGGCTGAGGATGTGTTGTGAGCCATCCCCAACGCTTCCTGGAATAAATAGTCCGCAAGGCAGGGTACGCACCAACGAGCCAAAGGCAGCATCGTGGCCACATCGCAAACGCCGACGAGACAGGTTCACATTCAGCAGGTTATGAACGTGATTGTGTGTAGATGCCAAAGACGACTGAAGTCAGGACTGGTGTTCCTATTTTAGCTGCTGCTAGTTTTATCTTCGTAGTGCCATATTTGATGGAGTAGCGACGGAAGAGTGACGGGGCAATTTACCGCCAGACTAATCACTCGACCCATACGCCCATAGGACACTGCAATATTTAGACGCAGGGCGAAGCTGCAGCAGCGAGCAGAAGCACACTCTGCTCGGCGAGAGGGGTCGAACATTAACATTTGCAAGACGAGACAAGGTACCGTTGGAAGGAAGGATAAGACAACAGGATGGTAAGCAAAGACTTCGTAAATAGAGACTAACCTGCATCTTGCCCAGTCGTTGTGTAAAGCCGGACGCGGATTTCATCCGCCTGTGCCCGGCCGACCCATTGGCCCTCCCTTCCTCCGCCTGAAATCCGGGCATGCGTGCAACGGAGTTACGTTAGAGTCACGTTTCTGCTGCCCGTGACCACGGGCTTCTACTGCTGTCTCCTCGATGAGAGAGCCAAGAGAGAGAGAGAGAAAAAGCAAAAAGACAAGAAACCGAACTTTCCGAACAAACAACCAGGCCACACAACCACAACAATGAGAGGCCGTTCATCGCCTATTGACCAAAAACAAAACCTACCTTCCCCATCTCCGACCCATGGACATTCAGTCTTCTCCCGGTTCCAGGCATGGTACGAGCAGGGTTCGGAGGCTCGAGCCCCTGCTCTCTTAGCTACAGGCCTGCCTTGAGAGACTGGGCGGGACGACTGACCGAGAAGTTTTCGAGGCCTGGCTTCTTGTCTGAGATTACACGGAATTTCTTGGCCAATCAGATCGCTTCAAAATATCAACCACCAAAGTGGACTGAATTTGGATTTGCCCGCGGGACGGCGGGACAGATGCGGGACTGCGCGACCGTTCAAGAGAGCAGCAACGTGGGTCTCCCACACTATAGCAAGGGCGTGTCCTAGTGAACACGATGGACCTCCTTGCCATCGATGATCCGATCCTTACTGATGAGATAGCATGGGTCCCTGGGTCTCCCCTTCCCGAGGAACCAGTGCAGGTGCAGCCTCTCTAGGGGAGTTTTTCTCCGTGCGTGAACGGACTGATTTGCCTCATCACATGGGTTATCAGTCGTCAAGTTCTAACAAGTCTATTTCTTATTCGAGAGAGAGAGAGTGTCCGAACCGAACCGTTTGCTTGACACCGGGCGCCGTCGGTCGCACTCGCGTCGGTTGCTTCGCCGAACCTGAAGCATAGGCCCAGTCTCTCGCGAGCTCACAACTCCCCCCCCGACGCTCGAACGCGTTCCCGTCGTTTACAGGAAATCGATATCCCGCAACGCTCTCAAACGTTGCTGGATGCTGGAATAAGCGTGAAGAACACTACGCAGCCTGGTGGAGGGGTCCAGGGCTCCCTCTCCATGTTTTCGAACCCGGGAGGTATCTCGAACGTGTCTGTGCCACCAGACCTGTCGGCCAGGTGAGGGAGGAGGTGGTGCCGTCCGCGTGGAGCCGTGTTGATGATGTGATGCTGCTGTTGTGTATGTCATCCCGTCTTTTTTTCGAGGCCGTGATTTTCTTTTTTCCTGCTTTTTCCCGTGCTTGGATAGCTTTCCTGCTTGGTTTGCCGCCAGTGCTCGTCTGCGTGCAATATACCAGGTACCAGGTATGCTTTTTTTATTTTGTGCGCACACGAGACCAACGCAACGAGAGATCTCTTCATCTCTCGGGCCTGATGTTGTGTTTTTTCGGCTTGTGTTCAGAGCTAAGCCCCATTGAGGAATTGTTCGAGTTCGCAACCCCCAGCGGCCCACACCTTGTAATGGATCGGCGTAATGCTGGCCCCATGATTGTCTCTCTTCTTGTTTTATTGTTTTTTTTAGCGGGGGAGACCGAAGTGTGCGGATGGCCCCCGAGCCCGATATTTATGACGTTATCGAGGCGGACAACACCGCCATGGAACGGGTCGTCAAGTCGAAGACGAGGGACATGTCATCGACTCCGACTCATTCTAGCAACCACAGCATAATCGGGAGGGGGAGCAGGGGGATCCTCAAGCGAGGGAAGAGCAGGCGTGCGGGGAGCGATTCAATACACGCCGGCTTTAGCGACGTCAAATCGGTGTCGAGGTAAGCGAGACCGCCGCAAGACGGCGGCGACTATCAGCGGCAAGAGACAAACAGACGAAAGAAAAAGGACCGCGATGATAATTATTTACCGTCAAAATATTTAGGCTTGACCGCACACCCGTCTGAACCTGGTACAAAAGTTTGGACTTGCGTCATTTTGTCGTCCTGTGAACCTTGAGCTGCTGTTGTTCGATACCTGGTACGTGTACTCGTACTTGAATATTATACTGATACGTATTGGTGTACACCATCGTATTCGTTCCAGCCTTTGCTAGAGTACGAGTATCCTTACTATTAATATTAATATGTTAACACTTCTTTCAATGTCGTACGTACCAACCAGTACGGTATAATTAATACCAGGTACCTGGTCATATGTTTCCATCTACAGAGGGCACTGGCTGACTCGGTCAGTAGCGACTGCAGCAGTTGTACTCTCAGGTCTAAATGTATCAATATATTGGGGTTTTGTAATATGCTGGCAGAGAGAAGCGCCCCCCTCCCCGGCTTGGGTGACGGGGGCCCGCTAAAGACCCAGTCCGTAGGGGGAAAAACCTCAGGCTTGTTTTCTTCCCGTCATGATCGGGGCTCAACTGCATTGGCCGCGAGTGGGTGCGGTCATCGACTCCTTCAAAAATAACCCAAACAGAATACATAATGCATGCAACGTGTGACGATGATGTGACCATCATCCTCTCTCCGCCTGAAACGCATTTTTTGGGGTTTCCGTGCTATAGTAAGGCTTTTCTTCCGACGTACATAAGATGAAACTACTCGCGAATGTACTGGCCGACTCAATCAGTAGATTACTACAATAGTGCCCAACCTTTTTTTTCAGGTAATTTGTATACTTAACTGTAATGACGTAGCTATGTCATCGGTTTCGGCATCGGGTCATCGGAAAAAAACGACCCACGATACGCTGTACCATATATTTACCAGGTATCATATACAACGAAAATAACAGAAGACTTGGGATAACCTGGTACCTAGTACTTGCGACTACTCGTACCGCATCATCTTTTTTTGGCAGCGGACAAACCACCGTCTTTTGGGCTCTCTCTCCTGTGCAGCGGGATTGGGGACACATTTCAGCCCCCTTCCCCCCTTCGTTCCTCCCGATACCATGATTGGAGAATTGGCGGAAAATCGCACTAATCTCGCTGCTGGTACTATCAGACGTATGAATGGCCTTGCTGCGTCTTCCCTCCATCTGTACGATACCTATTAATAGTTCGAAGGCTTTTGTGAATCAAGCCCAGACGCCCCTCGAGTCTTCGGAACAAAAACAAAAAACAGGTGAACACCATAAAAGTTTACCAGGTAGTATCATACGTACTGCCCTACAACTTCTGTATTAATAGTAGGTCCACATGATAGATTTTCCCGTTGTCCGGATTCAAGAGAACGCCATATTTCTGTTTCTTCGTTTTACGCCTTCACCGAGTCGAGTATCGTCGCGACTCGTTTATACTGCAGTATTTCCAAAGTTTTTTTTTTGTTTTTATCATCCCATTCATTATCTTCGCCCATCTTCTTCTCACTCTCCTTCCAACCCGTAACTCAGATCCGGGGTCACATAGCAGGCTCTTCTACCCCCTTCCCGCTACGGTACGTGCCTTCATTTTTATCGCGAGAAGATTTCAGCCTTTTCTTCCCTCGTCGACTCGCATCGAATTGTGCCTACCCACGCTGCAAGGCGCTCTCAACAATTGAATCCCTTTTTTTATTTTTGCAAATAAAGTCAAAGTCCGACCCTCCTAGGGCTCGAACCCAGGACTCAAACAAGTAGAATTCGAGGTTAACCACTTGAACCACCGGGACGACACTGGTTGTGCTGGATGTCGACGGGTACAAGAACGGTTTAATGTGAAGAACACACACAGCTGACGTATTGCAACCACGCACCCAATCTCCATCTCGTACTACATTTTTGTACTATTAATACGTTTCACACCTATCAACAGTACTCGTGGTGGTGAAGGTAAATACTGGGTCCCGAACGTCAGAAACCGCTCTACGAGTACGTAGGTACAATGAGTAAAGCCTCCATACGTAAAAACCTTTTTATCGTCCGATTTTTTTCCGAATCGTTCGTCCCCCAAGGCCTTTGTGTACCTGTAGTTCCGAAGACCTGGTTGATCATGGAGCTATTACTACGATACGTGAAACGTAAATCTTTTTTACATACGGGGTGCAGCAATGACAATGTATGCGCAAGCAAGTTCAGCAGTGTATATACACCTACAGCCATATCAGCAGTACGATCAGAAGAAGCAGCGACAGCAGTACAAGCACGAGTCCACCATCATGCAAAAGTTTAGAATCATTTTTGTTTTTCCTGTCTGCGGCCAATACTGACTGGAAGTACTTGTAGACACGACCCTGTCGGATATTCTCAGAGAACCTGACACCACGCCAACCTCACCAGCCAGCCTGATCTCATGCGACACGTAACTTTTCGACGAAAATCGGGGTTTCCTCCACGGCCATCACGGAAACCATAATAGAACTCATAGTATAATCAGCGTCTGCTCCGGGGCAGGGTCTTTTCTTCAAATAGTGGTGATTTTTCCCGCCCCTCAACTACAGCAGTTTCTCGCGCGCGGTGTTTTCCTCCTCTTAGACCACACAGCATACTGCAGTACATACAGCATGCAGTAGCCTACCACATTACGTACTGATGGTAGACTCGTACTCGTAGGATATTGTTTCGTGTTTTATATTTGATCATGTGTTACCCATTACCAGGTACATATTCCAACGTCAACCTTGAAATGCAGTATTTACACGTATCACCATAGCTCGTCGGCAGAGTTGCAGACAAGTTTCTTCGCGTATCTTATCCAGTGTGCAGAACTGTTTTTATAATTGTTTCATTTTTTCGTGGAAGACCAGCGTCGTGAGTATTTGATGCTCGATATGTTAGGCTTTCTGGTATATTAGTGTCTTCTGGTAAGGCCCATACTAACCCATAAATATTCATCCTTGCGTAATTTGCATTTTATCGTTTTTTGTGGGGATAATTTGGTGATATTTGGGGTCGCCTACGCGTTTCGCGAAATATCACAAAATCTCAAGAAAATACTGGTTCTCGGATATTGTCAGCTGGTAACGTGCATAATGGCTGAAAAATCATCGTCCTTGGGTAATTACTAATAGCATCGTTTGTTCTTCTTCTTTCAACTCGGCGACCTCCTCAAGGATATCAAACGGCCCCTCCTCGTACACCCACGAGTGGAGTACTACGGTAGATGGTCTTCTTCCTCACTGCTGGGTCAATCCTTTCCAGCCTCTGTCTTCCTAGTCACCCAACTGCAACCCATCAACTCTATAAGCCTCTTGCCCATCCCCTCTGTTCACGCATGCCAACGATTCAATACCTCTCCACAAACCCCAGATTTCCTCCGTTCAAACTTCTACTTTTTGGGGGGGATAATTTGCTGATATTTAGGGTCGCGTCTTGCTTTCGCGAACATCACAAAATCCGTGCCCGCTCTCCGTGGGCTTGTAAACGAACGAGCACTGGAAGCACTCGTAGCCGCCTTGAGGACGAGCAAAGGGCGCGGGGGCGGGATGCAGGGCGGATTGGTCAGAGAAGCAGACAAGCGGATGAGATGATTGAAGGGGTAAAGGGGGGCCATGTATACAATCATAGTTCTGTACCAGGTAGTTGCTTTTTTTAAAACGTTCGTCGCTTCGCGCCGCCGTGTATTTATCAACACAAGACAGGATTCTGGCCGTGGATGGAGCTGTTTTGACAGCACACTGCTATTATAGTTTTGCGGAGACATGAGGGGTGGCGTCTGTGGGTCATACTGTGTTGGTATCGCAATCGAATGAGTATCGTATGCGTTGCTTGTCTCCACTCTCAGTTAGAGCAAGGATGTTATTATTAATAGTAGTATGTAATTTTTGGGGAAGGAATGGTCGCCCGATAAGTTCCCATCACCGGGGTTTCCAAGGTAAAAATAAAGAAAGAGCATGTTGATTCAGTCAAGGCTATATCAGCAGTAACTAAAATATATTTATTTATTTTCTGAAATCAGGGAGACGAAATAACAAGGGAAAACAAAAAAAACTGTACGTCAGAGCTTCACCACGGAAGAGCACAGCGTACTTCGTACGTGCCAGACATGGATAGATAGGATTTTACAGCTACCAGATACCAGGTATTAACTACCAGTACTGCTCTACGACATGTGTTATGTGTTGATACGTGAAATAATGCACTTATCGCGTTTTTTGCTTTTCTAAAGTATCAGCGGACGTAGAGCACAGCGTCGCTTGTGGTTTTGGGATGGTGCTGTGTTGGATTATCTATAGCAGCTGTAGAATCCTCCCGTTTTTTTCTGCATGCTCAGCTATCATTCGCCGGCAGGGTGGGGACCCCTTTTCAGAAATTTTTCGTGTGTTGTACGTGTAGGGAGAGCGAGAGTGGCACCTCCTGGGCGACATCACAACTCTATCACAGCACGACAAAATAGAAATATATTTATGTCATTTATGTATACAGATAGTACCTCTTGGAAGAAAACAGAGGTTATGTCAAACACGCATTGCAAAAAGAATACAGCAGAATCTGGTACCACGATTATTGCACGGGTACATTGTACAGCACCAGGTATGACACACTCTGAGTTCGAAGTATTTATAAATACTCGCTCGTACGCAGCAATCTTTATTTCTCGATTGAAAGTGGGTTTCTGATTTACACGACACAAAAAACTAGAGACCCGTTCGAGATCACCGTGGACCGTGGCATGATCTAGGACCGACACACCTCGGTTAAAGGTCCGAAAAAAAGAAAGCAAGACCGGCAGTGAGGGTAGTTACCGCTCTTCAAAGGGGTGATGTTCCGGTAATCACGGCTTTTAACTGAAATTCATTTACCCTACCGGGAATACGGCAGGTAAATTCATCTCATCCTTGTTGAACCTGTTGAGCATTCTCGTCGAAATCTCTACCAAATGCGAAATAATATCTACGGTATTGTGTGTCACCTGGGCGCGCTATTTATAGTCTAGCTAAGGAGCTACGTAGAGGCAGGAAAAAAACGAGCAGAAACAGGGGCTCCCGTTGTGTGTATGGAGGCGTTTTTCACCAGGAAATTTACAGAGCAGAAATCCCCGCAAAAAAAACGAAACCTTTTATGTATACCTGGTATTGGTATCATATACGGGTATGTCAACATACAGGGTTCATTGCCGGTGATTACCTAATATGTACCGGCAACTGTTAAAACCATCCTTGCTTCATTCTCCTGCTATCCCCGAACAACCAACGCACACGAGTTGACGACAGTTAGAAATATTATGTTGCGCGAGTTTGTTTCTGTAGCGACAATTTCTAACTCTGGATATCTGGAGGCAGACTGCTTTAAACTACCGGTATCAATAGTAGTATTCGTACATTCCCGGTAACCTTGGGTGTGCTATTAATAGGCTGTGCAGATTCCAGTTGGCAGTTTGAGTGAAAAATAACGGCTCAGTACTGACGACAACAACAGCGGGTATACCGTTCGTTCCGAGTGTGTGCAGGCAGCAGGCAGCGCTTTGTCCGCATAAAATCAGTGCAGTCTCCGGCTTTAACTCCAAGTCGCCCGCCATTTCATACCAGGTACATATCGTGTGGTTGCACTATTTATAGAGTGGTTCATATTGGAATCTGTATATTTAGTATTTATACCAGGTCTATTGTACATATGCTGAGAGCTACCAGGTATCTTCTATTCTGTTCAATATACTTCTACTGGTGCTGAAACATACCGATACTGGCTGGCACTACATACCAGTATACTGGTAATATCGATCATACAAGGCACCCCGGTTGTGGTGGATGTCGACGGGTAGAAAGAACGGTTTAATGTGAAGAACACACACACCTCGCATACTGGCACTCCTCTGGGTACTCTGACGCATCCAAGGCTGGGGGGTGTTGCTTGTTTATGTAACTCAGTACTGCTGTCGAAGGGGTTTGGAGGTTGGGAAGCATGCCGATACAGACTCGAGTGTTTTTTTGCCCCGCCAGGTTGATGTCCGTACACGTATGTGAAAATCGCTGCTTCACGGGTGGCAAGATGCAAAGCTTTCTTCTTTCATCTCATACGAAGTAATGCTTAGGATACTCGTCATCTGCCCCCTGCTATAGCAGTATTACCCCAGCAGTCTCTTTTGCGTGCTATGGTTGCATATAGCTCCCATTCCATATGTACTGAAAGTATTAAAACCGCCAGAGCCTTCCGTGTTGTGTGTGTTCACAATTGGCATTCGTTGTGCATGGAGGCGCACCAGCTACCACGGTCGCCTAGTACATTCCAGGCATTATACGAATATAAACATGCTGTATGCTCCCTTGTAGCACACTCGTTCGAATCATCACAGGCAACTTGCGGAGATGATCGACGAAATCCTCGATCTTACGCCCCGGGCGTCTGTTTATTTCCATGTATACGATATATGGCGTGGTTGATGGTGTATACCTGATGTCGACGGGTAAAAATAGCGGCTTCAATGCGAAGAACACACACACATACGTACCGTTCCTGGTAGCCGGCTGTGCCGTGATCACGTCGATTTGTTGTCCTTCATGCTGTCTGCTGCCCTACTCTGGTACCGCCGTATCGTAGTTTGTTATTCTTGGTTGACATTTCATACCATGTCCTGCTGCTGTACTCGTACCTGTGCGTAATTAAAGATTGGAGTGTTTCGTTGCAAGGATCGCGGTCGTTCTCTGTTGGGCCTCCCAATCTCGAACTTGACACAAACCAGTGGAGCTTTCGACCATTGTAGACTCAACCCACACGATTTTTCGGCCATTGTGCATTATGGATATCGACCATCTTTGACTTCGGATGAAACCCCCGTTATATGGCACCATATCATACGTAAAAGAGTATCGTACGGCCTTTTGTTGTTGTCGACACTCGATTTTCGTGAGGTCGCGTTGGTTTAGCTGTACTGCTGTGTTGAGGCGGGGAAAAGTTGTTGCGTTCTGGTTCTGTCGTAAGGCGTCCTTTGGACCCTGAAGGCTTGTTGCCTTGTTGACCAAGCTGAAGGGTCTTGCGTCGTTGGCCTCGTTGCCGCCCTTCTCTTTGCCCCTACGTCTCTCACCCACTGTTGTTTATTGCTTTTCTCTTCTTGTATTCCCTCTCATGTAGATGGATTGCTGGTGTGTGTGTTTTGTGTCCTGTGTACGTTGCTTTGTCTACTCCCCTGGCTGCAGTACAATGCAGTATGCCTTTGTGTGGTGGTTTGGTGACCACAGAATTTGTTGTGACCACAGAGCTGATACGTACCAGGTACCTCTCTAGGATGAAGGATCGGCATGGACACTGGGTGTGGTGAATGTCGACGGGTAGAATGCACAGTTTATCGTGAACAACGAGTGTGGTATTCATGTTCAACAACCCTTTTTTCTGCTCGTCGATATCTACCATCTACCACAGCTGTGTCCGTACTGATTACCTGCACCATGTACACTATGGAGATAAAAGCTTTGTGATCACCAATTACAGACAGAGATTACATGCTTCACATGCTGTAAGGAGACTGGACGATGCAGTGCCGCGTCAGAGTACTGGGTACAAAAAGCACCAAATGTTCATTACGCACGATAAGAGACGGCTTGGCTAGATTACTCGAACTGCAGTGCCATTTTAAACCTAGCTATTTCCCCGCGTCTCTCGCGGGCGGTTCGTGGTTGCTATGTGTGAGGGTGTACTATGAATACTAGACTACTGCTGCTGTTGGGCCCTGGCCCCGATGACCGCTCTCCGTTATGCTATACACCATATACTACTATTAATATGTATAACCACTTATGGGACCCAGAGAGAGCGACGGAAATACTGATGATTTTGGTTTTATTCATCGTCTTTTTTTAGTCTACTGCTGTGTAGGACGCGCGCAGCAGTTTCAGAGGAATCGGAGCATCATGCTGCGCAGGTGCCATGCGACTCAGTGCCCTGCTGTAGTCCGGACCCGGCTCATCATGCCATAATAAACCAGTTGCCAGTGTTGTGCTAATAATACACAAGTCGTCACTTTTTGCCTCTGACGTCCTAAAAGGGTTTCAACGTTAAGTCTACCTCGGAATGTAATCCCCGTTCGATGTTGACTTCAAACGGTCATTATATTTTCGGACAGAGTGATATTATGTCGTGTGGCTTATGTTTTTCTGTTCCACACGGCGGTGGTAAGTCTGGTTCCCAGCAGGAGACTTACGGGCTTCGATGAATGAAATTGTCTGGTTTCATCTGTCTGTTCTGGTGCTTTGGTGTGCTTTGATGTCGTGTGGTGTGGTGTTGCCCCGTATCGAAAACAAGGCTTCCTTGCCTGCTTAAGGTTGCCTACTCCTTGATGGCTTCCCTTTTTCCTTATTGATGAAGTCCTTGCTTGCACATGGATTAACTCCCATTCTCGCTGCATGGCCATCCTTGCCTGCTTTCGAGGAGCTCGCGAAGATGTACCTAGGTAGCAACTATTATCGAGCAATTTCCGAGCACAACGACCCCATGGTACGCCAACCAAGCAGGCCTCTGGTTAGAGTTAGAAATAAGAGCGCCAGGTCGAAGTGGGGGCCGCCGTTAGTCGCGGCCGCTCTGTCGGGAGAAAAGCCCCTCTCAGTCTCTTTAGTAAAAAACACACACACAGCTCTTTGAAACAACATCATTTTATGCTGGTACTTCTGAGGTAGTTCGGTTGCGCGGGCAGATCTAGTCGTACCGCGGCTGGCTTACGGGTGTGAGTCACTCGCATCCATTCCCTACGCTTGGTGTTTTTTTTTATTCGATTGCATCATATGTTACGACAGGTACTCTGTATGCGTTTTGATGTGTTTGTATAATATGTACCAGGTATGTGTTGTGAGCTGTAGTTTTGTATGCGCCAGCCAGGCTCGCTGATTTTTTACGTTAATTCCAACGCTAGGAGTTCATCGTCCGCGATCATAACATACCAGGTAAGTGCTCAGCTCTCACAGCTTGCTTCCCGCGCGTATTGTCCTCTGTTGTCTTGACAAAAACCGTTCTTCCTCCTATGTACCCGACGACTTTACCCGAAGTATGATAGGACATGAAGATATGCAGCATGCGTAGCGCACGTACAGCAGCGTTTCGGCACCCCCGCCCCAAGGCCCGTAACGGCGTTTGTACTATTGAACACGACGGACGTCATTTTTATCCTTCTTTTTCCACGTCAATCATCAGTCAAGCATGATATCATACATATTCGTATATAGAATACGATACGGGTACATTATACTCGAAGAATTGTTCATGTCCTCACTTTCACCATTTCGATGCGATTGCGTGATTTCATCGTGTAGGGTCGATCGTATATACATACACGCAGCCAGTAAATATCGTATTATATGGGCTAGGTTAGGTTAGGGTTGTAACATGATACAGCAGGTCTTATGGCAACTCGTAACATTTTTTCCGAGCCAAGCCCGTTCTGTTGAATGAAGCTGCTGCTGTTTTCGGGTACCTCGTAGTACTGGAACACAAACGAACTTCTCCCCCCTCCTCTTCCCCTCCCCCAACCCTTTTAAGGTTCGATCCTGATGAGCCCCCACGAAGCTACTTGCAGAGCAGGGAAGAGAGCATGCAGAACGAAAACGAGGGGTCTACTGCCGCATCCCCTGGCACCATGCTCGGGCGACATCTCGGGCGACTCAACTTTCCGGCACAGAGGAGGTAAGCTTCACAGCGTTTTCATTTATTTACAGAGTTATCATGCTATCGCATGCCGTCAATGTAGGAAAACGCCTGCCAGGCACCAGGTATTTGGCAGGGGGGATTGGCCCTTTTTGGCTCCTACGCAAAATACGAATTATGCTACCACCTGGTACCTGGTATGCCAGTATTTTATGTCAGGTACCTGGAATACTACAAACTACTTGGTACATAAGACAGCAGTGTCGATTAAAGAAACGAAAAACAGATGCAGAGTATATGTAATACGTGTTATTAGGGTCAACTTTAATTTTTTGGTTCGTCGCCGAAAGTTGGAGTGCGTACTAAGCAGCGCGAGCAGAAAATACGAAGATAGTTGCTACCTGCGTGCGTGTCACGCCGGCTTCTGGGTCGTACCAGGTAAGTAACTTTATCGTTCACCTGCTCCTCGTACGTGTCAGCTGCGGTTCCCGTTTAATTTTTTTTGTGTGTGTATACCAAATACCCCCCCCCCCGTGACTAGGATAGACTGTGGGTTGACTAGACTTCCTGGCTAATTATTAATAGTTATCCAGCCAACTAAATGTGTTTTGGTGGCTTATGGTCAGCTGGCGCTATGTGGCTTCATTTCACGCTCGAAAAATACGACAAAATAAACGCCGGCGGCCTTCGGTACAGTCATCGGCACCGACGATGGCGATGGGATTCTATGAGCCATGAGTCGCAGTAGACCTCTCAGCTCGCTCTCCCTCTCTGAGCGAGTGGTCTTACGAGGAAATGCGTAACCCGTAGCAAAGAAGCCTTTTGTAAACAAGGATAACCCAAACTGTCGGATAGATGGCACCGCTGCAACTAACTGCACTACCTATAGCTGGCCAATTGGCGTATTTGCGCGATAAAAATGAAGGCACGTACCGTAGCGGGGAGGGGGGAGGAGTGCCTACTTTGTGGCCCTACTATTATTAATAGACTCGAGAAATCTCAGCTACGAACGGGAGGGAACTGGAGAAGGAGGGCTAAGATATTACCGGTGGATGGGATGGAAACAATTTAAAAAAGATGGCCCAGCTCACAGCTGTCTGTATCGATTACCAGGTATCTTCGTACCGGTATTATTTTTTTTAAGACTGAGGTGATATGCTGGTTTCTTACGCGTATCTGTTATCTGTTACGCAACTCGTTTCGAAGTGCACACACCATTTCGGGATCAACTATTTGTAATCTGACTCAAGCCTCTACTGTCTGCATGCGCAAGGTATTATTCGTGATATTCTGCTGCACCGTGATCTCGAGCACACGTGGGATGCTTCGTGCATAATAATAGCTGAACTTTTTCGCTTTGGTGTGTTTTTCGTTACGTTTTTGGGAGCAATCGCGGTGTACATCTAATGCCAAGTATTGAGTGTTGAGTACCTTGGTATTGAGGCTTTTGAGTACAGTTTGGTACTGATGGAATATTTACACCGAAGGTTTGATGTTTCCCTTCTCATGCTCATTCCTCGACGACGTTGTTACCAGAAAAGAAAAAAAATGCCAACACTATCTGAGTACCCGGATGAACGGATTCTCGGGTTTAGAACTGCTTTTCCTGTTTATGTTGTTTTTCGATTCGGTGGCTTTATCGCTGACACTGCAGTAAGTGGTACTGGTAGCTGTGTACTTAGTAGCTGCTGGATGCTGTTGACTCTGTTGGTTGGCTGGACTTCAAATTCAGACTTGCGTGCTGATTGGGCGCCCTTCCTGCCGGCTAACTCGTAGGTACTACTGTCCTTGCGGGACTGAATTCTTCGCAATGGATTTATTCAATTATTCAAGTTTATTGCGTCCCTTTTGCGATACTACGTACGTCCAAGATAAGCATTACAGTAGTCCCAACCCACCGAACCTCCAACTCCCCTATTTATACGTAGCCTTCCCCAACCAATCCAACTTATACAGCAGTACATGGTACTCTATTTTCGCCCACGACGTGCCTACATGTATCACACAAGATAACACATCTCTTGCACGAAGCTCCGAGCCGAGTTTCTACTTCACCAGGGGGGGGCATGGGGGCGTGCGTACGTCACCAGATTATTACTATTTTCAAATATCAGTATTAATAGTACATGTGTGTGTGCTCTTCACATTAAACCGTTCTTTCTACCCGTCGACATCCAGCACAACCAGTGTCCGTGCCGATTCTTCAATCCTAGAAGAGATACAAGTTATGTGGTCGCAAAGCTACGCCACAGAGATACTACGTTGCCACGTGTGCAGTGTGCACTGCAGTGGGCAATGCAAAGCCATGTCATCATACTAGATACGACAGGCACGACATACGCAATCTATCAAATAGTGAAACGAAAAGAAACAATCAAAAAGAAAAACAAAAACAATGTAGACAAATCGAAAGAGAAAAAGAAGAAAAATGAAAGCAAAATCTAAGAGAAACAATCTGTCGTGCCCCCCCCCGCAGGCGAGGTGGCCAACACTTGAAAAAGAACGAGCTGGAGAAAAGAAGGAAAAATAAAATAAAATAGGAAAAAACACCACTGCTTGTAAACAGAGGAAGACAAAGAACCAAGGAAAAAAGTAACAAGGAAAAATAACAAAGGGGAAATAACAGGCAGACCAAAGCCCAAAGCACCTTCCAGGTGACAGCAGCAGCTTGTGGTACGAGTAGTATAGCCAGGTTCTCCTTGCTAATCCGCCTGGTACCTTGCTACCCAGACTGCCGTCTCCGCCCTGCGTTCGTCAACTATGCCCAGCCCCGTGGCGTCAGACAATACGAAACGAGCAGAGCAGGTTCGTGTTCCAACCACGCCACACGGCTCCTTCAGTACGGCTTATCAATCAGAAAAGGAAGAGGAAGAGAAAAAAATAACATGAAAATCACGGAGAGTCAGCGCAAGGAAGAAAAGAAAAAAAAAACAAGAAGAGAAGACAAGGGAAGACCACGTTCGAACCAGCTGCACCGGTTGGTAGCACTATTACGGGGGACCATAGTTAATAGGACCAAATACTGTTAGTAAAAATGGTCAAATATATAGGATTTCATGTACACCATAGGTCCTATTAACTATGACCCCCCGTAATAGTAGTATGGTCATGTTCTACTTTCTAGTCGACTTGGTGCCTTGCTACCCTGTCTGCCATCTCCTTCCTACTTTCGTCTACCGCCGTTTCCCTTCTACCCCTCCTGTTCCCCCCCCTCTCCGCATTCCCTCGGTCGGGCTTTCTGCCACTTCTCCTGTTGCCCCCTCCCCCCCCGTTCCCTTGGGCACCATCCACGGCGGATGCACGGCGCTGCCTACTCATCTCAGCCTCAGCCTCGTGCCACCTCACCATGAACCGTTCGGCTGCTTCAAGGATCCCCCGGTACCACTTCCCCGCCTTTTTGGCTGCAGTGGACCACAACGCGGTCTCAACTCCAAACACCAAGGGGGCAACTTCCGTTGACCCTTCGGTGGCTCGGAACTCCCTAAGGTCTTCGACTATGCATCTATGCCAAGTCTTACACTGTCCGCCTGGTCTCGGGTTCTCCCTCTCCCCACCAGTTATCGTCCCGAACATTACCCGACTGGGTAATCGCTCCTTGCTTCGCCGTGCCACGCCCCCCGCAAAGAAGAGCCGCCGTTTACGAATGGTCGTTTCGATGCTCTCGCAACGTGTCATCTTGAGGGCCTTCGCGTACGAGAGGGTGGCATGGTCAGTATGAAGTCGGCGCTGGAAGCCAATGACTCGCAGCAGGACTTGGTGGTGAGCCGTTCGAAGCTTGGCAAAGTGTTCCGCTCTGAGGGTCCACGTCACACACCCGTACAGCAGGGTCTCAATCACCTCGGCCTTCAGCATTCGGACTTTAAGGCTAAGGGGGGCGGTCGTCCTATCATACAACTCCGGGCCGAACCGTTTGAGGCATGCTCGCATGAGGCGGATCCGTCGGTCGATTTCGAGCGCGAGCGCAGTGTTTTCGTGGATAACGCCGCCTAGGTATAAGAACTGGGTCGTCTGCTTATACCTCTGACCTGCCGCTTCGATGACGAGCGGTGGTGCGAGGGTTGTCTGGTCTGGTGTTTGTAGGACCATTGTCTCAGTCTTCTTTTCCGACACCGTGAGGCCTGCTGCTTCGAAGACAGTCACGATGACTGTCATCATTTTTGCGAGCCCTTCAGCCGACTTCGAGACAATTCCTGCATCATCGGCGTACAACATGCCCCATACAGACCTTCGCACGGACGCCAATGGCTTACATAAGAGTAGTCCTTGCTGTGTAGCTGGTATATATGGTATGTATGGTAGTACTGAGATCGTAACATGTGGTATTTTACCTCTTTTTAGAGGGGTGTTAGATGAATGACTGGGAAGTCGCCAACTATTAAAATCACTAGTGTGTTTCTTCCACTATTGTTGTACCTGGTATGTATTGTGTGTGTTCTTCCGTAGGTTTTCCCGGTTGGTTGCTCGCGGTGAGTTGCGAAGATTTGCCCTTTTGTATCTGAGTGACGCGTTTGTGATATTATCATAAAAATGGCTGGAATTGTGGGTTTCGTTTCAAAGTCCAAAGCTCAACTATATTGGTTGGCATTGTGGGTTTGTTCCGTCAAGTCCGAAGCCCAACTTACCTGTATATCTACTACCCGGAACTATACTCGTGTGCCAGGTACGAGTATAACAGCTGAGCGGTACTACATACTGCAGTATTTGTGGCCGTGAGTGAGCGTTGCACAAGAATGGTATCGTTCTTCAGCTCTCGATTTTTCCAGAACGGAAAGGTCGCCGTATACCATTACCGAACATTAAGCTGTTTTCGGAAATATATACCAGGTATCTACATATCTGGCCGGGAGCCTTCCGAATATGCAGTGTTCGACTTCAGCACCCTTAACGTTGTCGGTAAAACTATCAATATTGTAGCGCTGAAAAACGATCGAAAACCTGTGCGAACTCAACGCTCTCAAGGTACACCACTCTGTTATAGGTGGCCGTCTAGGCCAGGCAAGGCATGCCGTACTCATAGCCTTACAAATATTGTACTGTGGTATCTACTATGTCTATTGTCCTTGTGTATATTAGTTCGAAGCAGTATGCGTTCAGACTTTATATGATCTAATAACGAGGTTCCTGGTATTGCATGCGGTCGTGCTTGGTTTTGCTCTAACGACAAGCGAGGGGCGCTACGGCAGTTCGTGCATGTGTACCACCCACCACTGCTGTTTTCGTGTTGACAGCAGTTTAGCGCTGTTCTTCTCGGGCAAAAGTCATGCCGTAAGCGTCCCATCCCAGACTTGGAAAATCGCACTGGGTGCTTGAAATATTTTCTCCCTGATGTGCTGAAGCAAGGCTCTTTTTTACGATCGTTGTGTGTGATAGCCATTCAGATTGTTTCTATGGACGAACGGGCCATCTTCAGAGCCACTATCTGGCGTAGAAGTGAACTACTGCTACTGCTCAAGTGTTCGCTGTTGGTAGCTATTACACTGGTATTAATAGTTACGCGATTATACTGGTATTCATCGTCTACTACCCCCGTCGGGGCTTGAAAAGGAAAAAGTGACGATACGGGTTGACGAAGTCACCATTACAGCACACGGGTCGCTCCGTGATTGGGAGATGATGCACACTGCTTACAGTGCTGTCCGAGTTTCAATGCCGGGAGCCGTACGGCACGGACGCGACATGATCCTACCCGTTCTGCTCGGCGCTGGTGGACGGACGGGGACGGACGGCTGATAGCACCAAAGTAACGATTTTTTTGGTCGCTATCCCTTAATTCTAGGACTGCGGCTCCGTTTTGGGGACCCCTCATATGCCAAGTAGTGTGTGGCCACAACCGGACTGTATGTGTTTCTTCACATTAAACCGTTCTTTCTACCCGTCGACATCCAGCACAGCCGGTGTCCGTGCCGATTCAATTGTATGAATAGAACAGGTACAAGTTATGTGGTCACACAGCTACGCCACAAAGGAGATACTATTAAATAGGTTGCGTATGCAGTAAGCACAGCAGTGGGCAATGCAATGCCATGTCATCGTACTGGATACGACAGGCACGACATACACATTCTATGAAATAGAGAAACGAAAGGAAACAAAGAAAAAGATGAACGAAGCAAGACAATCGAAAGAGAAAAAGAAAACATAGTTGAAACAAGCTGTCGTGTGAAGAACAAGCTGTCGTGCCCCCCCGCAGGGGATGTGGCAGACACTTGAAAATAAGGAGCTGGATAAGAATGAAAAAAAAAAAAAAAAACACTACTTGTAAACAGGGCAAGACAAAGAACCAAGGGAAAAATAACAGGCAAACTAAAGCACAAAGCATCTCCAGGTAGCGGCAGCAGTTTGTGGTACGAGTAGCATAGCCAGGTTCTCCTTGCTAGTCCGCCTGGTACCTTGCTACCCTGACTGCCGTCTCCGTCCTGCGTTCGTCAACTATGCCCAGCCCCTCGGCGTCAGACAATATGAAACAAGCAAAGCAGGCTCGTCACCCACCAACGCCACACGACTTCTTCAATAAGGCTTATCAATCGAAAAAAGGAAGATGAAAATCACAGAGGATCAGCGCAAGAAAGACGTCTAGTCATGTTCAACTTCCTAATCGGCCTGGTGCCTTGCTACCCTGTCTGCCATCTCCTTCGTACTTTCGTCCAGCGGACTACAGCAGTACGATTAAGATCATCGGTCCAATGGTTTGCATGAGATCGAAAGGGGTTTGTTAGAAATAGTTTGCACACTCACCTGAAAGAAAATTTAGGCACCTGCTATACCGCACAGAAGGCATTTATATACCAGGTAGCGTTCTTTAGTTTTTCGGCGTTCAGAGTCTATGATACTGAGCATCATATTTTCGAACAGGGTAGTGACATTCATACTATTGATAGATGATTGCGGAATAAGTCCATTTCATCCACTGGTCTGGCGAGTGTTCGCTCTAGCTCATGTAATTGATTCATGGGCCCTAGACCTAGAGGGTGGCGGGAGACACACAGCACAGCGTGCAGTACGTGTTCACGCGCGCATGAACAAATACCCGAGACGTACATCTAGTAGTACCTGGTATGCTACATGCTACAGTAGTATACCAGAGGTGCGTATTATTCGAGTTAAACCCACTCTGCCCCGAAGTATGAGGACATATATAAGGAGACCACGGGTTTTACCCCTGGTCTCACCGCCTCCATACACAAAAGACAGTCTTGTTATTCTTCTACTTGGTGTTATTCGGTGTTGTTCCCGTTTTTGCTGTGGCCCTTCTGGCGGAAACCCGATGATGGTGCATAAAATCGCGGAACAAGATTCCTTTGGCTGGCCCTGCCGGTGGCTAATTTTGTTTCTGCACCACTATTAATAGGTGGGAGCAGAGTCCCAAATGGCAGCGGGTCCGGGTGGGAACAGGGTAGGTATATAACAGGGTCGACTTGTGAAATTCTGACACAACTATTAATGATTCACGCCTCGGACAGATCATCCCCACTGCATGCATCATGTATACATATTTCAAGGCAGATACATATCTTCCCGATCCAGTATGATCTAGGTCAGGATGCAGGTTGGGAGCCGTGCAATCTGCAGGATCTACTCCTGTAGCCCATACTTCCTGGGTTCGATCTGTACTCTGTGCAGACCGTTGCACAACCTCTCACAATGGCGGAGAGGAAGTACAGCAGATGATTTACTGCTGTTGTACAACTGTACTAGGTCATGATCTGTCTTGAGATATGAATTACTGTATGATGCTGTAGTTACTTGCTGCACCTGGTACGTGGTGTTTGTAGGACTAAAGGCCCTGACACTTGACCCGCCCAAAAATACCGGTGTCTTCCTACTGTTACTACTACGGGGGACCATAGTTAACACCTGGTAGGACCTATTGTATACATGAAAACCTATATATTGAACCGTTTTTACTAAAAATATTTGATCCTACCAGGGATTAACTATGGTCCCCCGTAATATTATTTGGATAGTATCAATAGTACCAATTTTGCGCACTATGATTGGAGCGACGAACAGGAAGATGCATCAAGATTTAATGAGAAGCATACTTGTAAGCATATTTGAAGATGCGTGGGTGTTGTGGGTGCATGTGCATGATGCAGCCGGCGTTTTTGTTAATGGCTGAGATGCCGCCTTGAATTGTACCAGGTACCTGTTGGGCCGTGGCCCTGTTCCTCTTTTGCCGGCGTTCGTGTTAATGGCTGAGATGCCGCCTTAAACTGTACCGAGTACCTGGTACCTGGTAGACCGTAGACCTGTTCTTTTTTTGCCGGCGTTCTTATTATTGGCTGAGATGCCACCGCCAACTACTAAATACAGACCTAAGCCCTGTCCTTCTTTTGGCACACGCCACAGCTATTAATAGGCACACCTCGCATAATTTCATGGTTACAGCCGTGGGTGCAGAAGTGTCTGCGTGATTTGCTGGTTCGTGTCTGCGCTGCCCCTGTTGTGTGGACGTTCGCAACAGTTTTTTTTCACTTCCACAACTCATATCAATAGAAGTCGATCGCCCTTGTGGTCTATCGCCCCGGTGGTTCAGGTGGTTAACCTCGAATTCTACTTGTTTGAGTCCTGGGTTCGAGCCCCAGGTGGGTCGGACATTCGACTTTATTTGCAAAAATAAAAAAGGATTCAATTGTTGAGAGCGCCTTGCAGCGTGGGTAGGCACAATTCGATGCGAGTCGACGAGGGAAGAAAAGGCTGAAATCTTCTCGCGATAAAAATGAAGGCACGTACCGTAGCAGGAAGGGGGGAGAAGAGCCTGCTATGTGACCCCGGATCTGAGTTACGAGTTGGAAGGAGAGAGAGAAAAAAATGTGCGAAGATAATGAATGGGATGAGAAAAAAAATAAAAAAATGTTAGTCGTGTTTAACTGCGAGACTGCCTATTACTAGCTATGGTGTCGGGGGTTCGATTCGCCGTGGGGAGTTTTTTTTTCTGAAATAAATGACGCCAACTTTGTCGAGAGCGCCTATTGTTCGCAGCTTGGGTAGGCACAATTCGACACGAGTCGACGATGGAAAAGGAAAAGTGCTGAACTCTACTCGCGATAAAAATGCCATAAGAATGAAACACGTCTACCGTACTAGTAATGAGGGGGAAGAAGAGTTACTCGTGGGAGGGAGCAGGGGCAAGAAGGGCTCAAGATATGAAGTGAGATAGGGGGGGGGAATACCGTGTGAATGAATAACCTGATATCTGCGACGGCTTATGTTCTGTGAACACACACATGCTATCAATAGTATGGATGAGTATGGAATATGATACCCGCTTGGCGGGATCCTCGGGGGGCCTGGCGGAGATGTTGATTTTTTTGTTGGTCATGCCACCAATTTTGTGGATGGGACCTCGATGCTGTTTCGAATTTCTAAGGTAGTTGGAATACTACGGGAGTAGTCGTTCGTGCGAACGCGCAAGTTTATCCGATAGTTGGGAACTGACGACTTTGTAGAGCTCTACAACTCTAAAGTCGAGACTCTAAAATGCTGGCAGCTATCGAGAACTTTAGGCAGTGAATAGCCCTGGTAAAACTCTTCTGGTGATGAAGCCTGCCGCAAGCCGTAACCTTGTCCAGGTATGTATGTCTTGATTATCTATCAATAGGCACTATTAATTTTATTAATTAATTATGGTATTGATATTAATACCATGGTAACTTTTATTCACGATCAACATGATACAGGGGTAGGACATAGTCAGGAGCCGTACTCACATATTAATAGGTGCGTATGGTATTATATGGTTTGGTATGGTACCAGGTAAGACACTACGGTTGTATCTACTCTGAGTTGAGGAGGTCCGTACGTCGGTGACGACGTGGTGATAAGTGATAAGGCCTCATACCTCATACGCCTCATCCTGTTTTGTGATGAGCACAAATGGGTATTCTCGTTTTTCTGGATGAAAAGTCTCCAAGCCTGGTCTCCAGCACCGTATACTCCCATTGTAGGGACAAACCAGTTAAATTCTAAGCAGTTTGTCTCCAAAACGGGACTGCGGTTCTAAAAGGGTTAATACATGATACTTACGTTCTCGAGTATTATATAAACGTGATATTATATTTGGTACGTGTATACTCTGTAGTTGGTGTTGGGTGGATCAGGGGTACACACTAAAAAAAAGAGAAAACGGAGCCACAATAGCAGCGGGTTGGGATTGTTACAATCTGTGTTTATTTTCTTTTTTTTCAAATTCTTATCGCAACTCCAAGTGGGGTGTCAAAAAAAAAAAAAATGTATGCTCAGTGTTTTTAATGTATTTTTTTCGAATTATTATAATATCTCTTTAGTGGGGTGTCGTTTTTTTTTCTTATGCCCTTGGGTATATACATCTGTATTATTACTGGTATGCCTGCACATAAGGCTGTGAATCGGAGCGAAAGCTTTTGCAATCGATTTCGACGTTGGCCGCATACTCTTCGTTTTTGGACAAATCGGCGCTCGTGCTTTTTGGAGTAAAATCAATCGATTTAGCGAAATAATATTACCGGTACAGAACAGTAGTAGTCCTACGAGCCGTCCTCCTGTGTGTGTTCTTCACATTGAACCGTTCTTTCACCCGTCGACACATAGCACAACCAGTGTCCGTGCCGATTCTTCAATCCTAGAAGAGATACAAGTTCTGTAGTCACAAAGCTACGCCACAGAAATACTATGTACGTTCCCACGTACAAGGTATGCAGTAAAGCACGTAAGCACAGCAGTGGGCAATGCAATGCCATGTCATCATACTGGGATACAGGCACGACATAACCCTAAGAGAAAAAAGAAGAAAAAAAGAAAAGAAAATATGGAAGAAACAAACTGTCGTGCCCCTCCCCCCCCTCAGGCGATGTGGCAAACACTTGAAAAAGCACGAGCTGGAAAAAAAGAAGAAAGAACAAAAACACCACTACTTGTAAACAGAGTTAAACCAAGGGAAAATAATACCAGGTAGGCAAACCAAAGCACAAAGCACCCCCCAGGTAGCGGCAGCAGTTAATTTCCTCCGGCTGGCCAGCTCGGCCAGAGGGCCAAACAGTTCTCCACTACTGATCAACATAGCGCGAAAGACGTGATGAGCTGGTCGGCTGAAACGTCGCCTTCGATTCGCAGCCCGATACCTGGTACCTGGTACATTTTATGCTTCAGCAGTATTAATTTAACCCTTTTAGGACCGCAGGCAAGACAATTTACGTAGAATTTGGGTGGCTTGTCCCCAAAACGGGACTGCGGTTCTATAAGGGTTGATACTACGTATGCTTCGTGCCATATTACCTCGTACCAGGTATACCGGTATGCATTTTTAATAGGAGTACGACACTGCTGGGTGGTGCTATGCTAGATGTCGACGGGTAGAAAGAACGGGGCTAACGTGAAGAACGCACACACACCCACCTGGGGGTGAGGGTGTCGATGGTGATCTTTACCGGTCCCGACCACGTAAACATCTGCTGCGGCGTTGGTTTTCGTTCGTTTTTTTTTTTTGCAAGGTAGATTGTCCCGGGTATAATGTAATTGAGAGGGTATTGTATATACGTACATATTGCCGCAGGGCCTTCAACGACGGGGTTGACGTCAACCGTTCAACAGCGCAGCCCCTTGCCTCTTGAGCCCCAGAATGATTAGTGCTGCGAGTAAATTTGTTGTGTTCGGCGCTGCGTATGGTATGATTTTTATGATCCCATGCGTCGTCCAGTGCGCGCGCGAAGCCCAGGTTTTGCTGTATACTTGGTATATAATAGCTTCTTCTTTTTGTTCTCTTTCGTTTTCTTTTTCTTCTTCCCATTCAGAGTGCTCGCCCTTTTTTTCTCTCTCCCTCGTATTCATAGCACAGTAGTAGTAACTCACATCCGGGGTCACATAGCAGGCTCACCTCTCCTCTGCCCGCTGCGGTTCGTGCCTTCCGTCTTTTCGCGGGAAGGGTTCACCTCTTGCTTCCCTCGTCAACTCTGGTCGAATCCTGCGAGCAGTCCGTTTGTCCAATCGAGTTTGACCCATTGTTACGTGGAGGTCGCGGAGTGGACTGCTCACCGCCTTTAGTGGGTTATATCCTTTCCTGCAACTCCCACCAAGAGCGCTCACTAGTTTCTATCTCTATCTTGGCCGAGCCTGTCGCACTCTCTTACGCGCTCTGCACAGAACCCTCCCGTCGCCGTTGCCGCCCCCGTTCTGGCCGTCGTGTAGGGCCTTGAGCCTAGAACCCTCACTCTCCACGTACGCCTTCGATGCCACAGGCCGTGCCGATAATTGTTTTGCCGGCGACGCTTCGCCAGCTTGTGTCGACCTCTGTGCAACGTCTCAGAGGTCTACTACCTCTTACTGCCTCTGTTTTTGTTGCTGTCGTTGTTCTTGTTCTGATGCGACCTGGCGATTGCACCAAGGACGCGCGGGTAGATCTCTCTGTAAACTGTCCACGAGCCAAGTAAGAGTTGTGAAGAACAGAACAATCTTCGCCACCACCGTGGGACTGGTCGTAGACCTATTACCCGGACTACTACTACTGGTGTGCGAGTAGATAGGAGTATGACGCGGCCTTTTCCCGTCTTGGTTTTGAGAACCACCCCCACGCCGCTCGTTCGCAATATTGCTCGTCACGATTTGCGCGCAGCCGACGTTCTCCTCATGTAAGCTCATCGGCTATGCAACGCTCGACACTACCCTACCCTGTCATATCCAACCATACCCTATCCTGTTCTACCAAACCGTACCTACCCTACCCGCCCCTTCTGCAGTCCGTGTAGTTTCTTGTCTTTTGGATACGATTCAATTTCTGATGAAAACTGTGTGCGTGTGCTGTGCCTCCTGTGCCACAGCCCGAGGGCGTCGGAGGTGAGCGGGCTAAACACCCCCGGCACACCGAATACGGGTCCGTGGCAACGAGCCCCTTCGAGCGTCGGCAGCCGCTTCAGCGTTCGCCGGTTCATGACCGCCTCTAGGATGGGCTCGTTCAAGAGGGCCTCGGGGATGGAGGATGACGATCAGGATTCCAACCTCTTCTTCGACCGTGTCTACTGCGCCAATCCGCAGGTCAGTAAGCGGAGGGGAGGGGGGGGGGTAAGGTGATGCTTGCACGGTGGCCGAAGCATGGCCTTGTGGGTGGGGTGGGGTGGGGTGGTGTGACGTGTGGTGTGACGTGACCTACAGTAGTGCGTTGAGGTGGAGTGTGGTGTGCCCCCCGCATGGTGTGGTTTCGCCTGGTCTGGTTTGCTCGCTTGCTCGGCTTGAGTTGCGACCCTGTTTGGTATGGTTCGTGCTCGCTTGCTTGCACGCACGCACGCACGCACAGCAGGTACCTGGTACGATGTAAATACATGTACACAACTCAACACAACGGTATTTACCATATTCTCGTCGGCAACAGTCGTAGACGCTTCGGACTCGCCACCTATCGGCCCACTTCTCTGCCCAAAACAAGCCATAGCATACCCATTGGCCTATCAAGATGAACCTAAACACATCAAAAGCGTACTATACTAGTAAACAAAGGGTACGTATAATGCAAATGCAGAGTGGTGTTACGAGGAAGATTCTGCCAAATGTCAGAGCACCTCAACACGCCAAATATCACGATGTTTCCAGTATGCCGACCTTTTTCTCTTTTGTTGGCAATTTGACATCACATTTGATCGCTTTCCCGCGTTATTGTCGTACGTGTTTTATGACTTCGTTCGTATTCTCAGTATGCCGACCTTTTTTTCTTTTGTTGGCAATTTGACATGACATTTGATCGCTTTCCCGCTTTATTGCCGTACGTGTTTTATGACTTGGTTCGTTTTCTCAGGAGAAAAGGCTCTTCCCCTCAGCTCACTTGGTCCGCGTGCTGTCTGTCACCAACGCTGGCCTAGGTGTCCTCTATATGCACGTGAGTGATGGTTTTTGACTACATGCCGGGGGTCATCGTTATTCATACCGACCGCAGTAGCTCTTCTCTACTGCTCCTCTACTGCTCTGCAGCAGTAGACTATTGGTGTGCTGTTGTCGTAAGAAACGATTAATATGTGGGATTGTACCTTGTACCTCATGTATTGACGTGTTCCTGATGTATCATGGTGCTCTCTACACGATACCGGTATACTGTATATGATGCAGTGCTGACGAATACTGAATTGGAGTACATCACTGTGACCGCAGTAGGTCGCTCCTCTGTGCTATGCCCAATACATGGCATGCCGAACATACTGGGTACGAAACAGGACATGCATGAACCAAACGAATTGCACAGGAAAGGAAGGTATTTTGTGCTACGGCTGCCTTCCCCTGTACGGAGCGTTCCGGTCCTGACTGAAAGTACGCCTTGAAAAAACGTTGAGTTGCCTTGCCTTGCCTTGCCTTGCCTTGGCGACCTAACTTGACGAGAATAATGGGATCTGACGACGCCCTCACACCCCCCCGTCGATACCAAACCACACTCTACCTGGTACCTGGTACAATTTATCAGCAAGCTTTTGTGTTTCTAGGCGGGATTTTTCACCCGGGGATGTTTTGTTTTGTACCCCCCCTCTCCCGGGGGCCGTTTCAGTTTGTTCCCCGTCTTTGAGGTCACACAGGTAGGTGACATGACCCGTTGATTTTCGCCGGACAACGGTAGGTGAATACCTTTTTCAGCAGGCAACTGCAACCCCTCCGATTTACCGATGAATAGACGAGCGCAGCGCCCCGTGTCTGCCGTTACTTCCCTCCCCTCACTTGTTGCGTTTTCTCCCTTTCTCTTCTCTTCCCCCCCCCCCCCCCCCCCCCGCGTTGATTGCGGGGGGCGTTTGTAGTGGCGGTACGAGAGCACCTTCCCCCCGACCATCACGCGCTGGGACTACACTAGCTGGGAGTTGTACTGGTGGTGGCTCTTCTTCTCCGCCGAGTTCTTCCTGGCCATCGCCGTGTGGGTCGGCCTCGCGCAGCGCCTCTTCCCCGTGCAGAGGATCAAGGTCGGTCCGAGATATATATATATATATATATATTATATATATATTATATATATAATATTATAATATATATATATTTATTATATACACGTATACCAGTATGTTGGGATTGATAGTACGATGTATTGATGTGTCATTTGTGGCTTTTTTGTTCTCGAAGGATGTTGATCCTGAAATGGGACCCTACCCTCCCCGGGGTTTGGCGGAGCCGTAACTTTGCCCCCCTATCCTCCTCGCGGGTGGCGGAGCCGTCTCGTCGCCCCTCGGGCCAACTCTCGCCGCACCCCCAGTCCCCCCTTCCCCCGCATTTGGTAAGGCCGGGCGAGGGCACTCTCTCTCCTCTCTCGACTAAATGTCTTGCCATAGAGTTTGGGTCTCTTGAAACGCTGGATTGAAGGTCATTTGCCCGCTGCGTTATACCGGTCCCATCCGGGGCGGTCGTCGACCTACCCGTCACGACGCCATACACAACTGTAGGACGCTTTGATCTTGGTGATACGTTGGTGTTATACTTGGTATGACACGCAGCGTGCTAAGACGAGAGTGTCGGCGATATTCTCGATCTGACCGCTGAGGCGTGTTTGTTTTTCCCGATTTTTTTTTAGTGTATATGAATGAAAATATGTCCCCCTGAATGCTACCTGGTACGCAACATGGGATGATTAGAGGGTGGACAAGTGGAGCGTCCTTCGAGGAGAAGCGTTACGAAGGGTTTTCCTGCGTTTTTGGTTGGCGTGTTTGTTGATAGGGGACATGGCATATCACAATAAACGCGTAGACTACTCTCTAGTCCTAAAAATATGCACGTTAATTTTTACCCCTGCTTTTGAGTCCGTGCAGTAGTTGGCATGTTACCACGCGACGCTGGCTTGACGCTGACGCGAGTCTAACTAGACCCGCCGATCCCGCCGCCATGTGCAATTGTGCGCTCTGCGTGTGTCTTCTGTGACGTACAGGTGACCATGGACGACATCACTTCTGTCGACGGGCAAGTTGGCTACAATGCACGGTGCGGTGAACTATTATAACCTCCATGTACCGGCCACTTTACTGAAACTTCATTCGGCGGTAGAACACGGCGGCACCTGGCACTGTGTCTTTTGCTACAGCAGTACCCTGGTACAATACTACTCCCTGCTGTTGCTGCAACAGCTCTCCAGTAGCTACCCAACAGCTCAGTAGCGTATCTACAGCACTCCGGTGACTCAACGAAAGCTTTTCAAGTAGCTCTACTATACAATATACGGGGTACGGAGCATATGGTGATGTTGACTTGTGGTGTGATTTACCACTCATTACGTAGCGCCTCTCCCGTCTAGGGCAATGGAGATGGAAGAGTTCGTAGGACTGGGAGGGGTTTTACTCTCAACTATAAACAGGGGGCGTGCACAATGGGCATGGAATTGGAGGCCAGTGATTAAAATATATAATGTAGAGCAGTTTATCAGGAGTGCGGTTTTTGCGGAGGCGTTAATAGTCTCCTGACTTTTCGCAGCTGGTGACGACTCGCATTGCCCCTTTCGTCGATGTCAGCACGTTTTTTTTGTTTGTTGTTCGGTTCGTGTTTGCTCGCCGTCTGAACTATAACCCTTCTTCAGAAGGTCGTCTAAAGCCTGTAGCTGTGATAGCATGATCGAAGTGTATGTCATACGCAGCTTGCCAAATGAGTTTTGGCGATTTCACGATCTCGCAGCTGATATATTTTATTTATTTTCCTGCTTTTTTTGTATACGTACCTACCACCCAGGTATTATATAAAATATTGACTGCGTCTGATCAAAAGAAAAGGCTTGGTCATGATCATATTATCGTTGCAGCAAACCTAGATCCCACGTACAGCAGTACGAGGTACAGCAATGCTCTCCCGGTACACATTGGGTGTTACTCTATAATGACGTATGCGTGTACCGTTGAACCAGTACGAATTATATACTTACCCTGACCCTAATAGACACGTTTATGTATATGTATCTGGTATGCACGATGAATCTACGTGTGCCGTAGTTCCAAGAGTTCCTCTCGTTGTTTTCACGGGTAACTTGTATAACCGCGTGGCAACTTGGCATAGCCCACTATCTGATTGTGTTCCCAACGGAAACAGCGGGAAGTTAGCCCGTAGTGGTGTCTGGCCTCTACTGCAGGTCTATTTGTCAACAGGTCCTATCAGGCAAGTTCTAATATGAACCAAGTGAACCGAGTGTGAACCTGGTGTCATGTTGTACATCTAAACCGTATACCGGTATGACAAAGCGCGCCAGTTCGCAAAGCGAGACGGTTTTTAAACCCTGGAAACTGGGAACACAGAACAAAAGTTGTTTCCCTCTCTATATTGCCGATATGTGCAAGGCCAGTATACCGGCATTATGCGGTCGCCGGCAATACTTGACACACTGCCGCAGTGGTCATTTCCCATCTATGTCAAGCGATTTCACCGACATTATTATGTCGGGCGCCGGCATTATTTCGACGGGTGCTGTATACGGAGGCGTGCCACCGGTTAGGGGCAGTGGAGCACGAAGGCTGCGCCTTTGTGTCGCTCCATTACGGGGGACCGTAGTAAACAGGACCTACAGTAGTATTGTTAGTAAGAATGGTAAATATATACCGGTGGGTTTTTGTGTTTATCGTAGGTCCTATTTACTATGCCCCCCCCTAACAGACCCCACCACTACCCTACGTCCCGCCGGTGGAATTTTGTTTTTCTGTACAGTAGTAGTGACAACGTACGCCTCCGTTTGTGTCGAACTCCGTGTAAACGCCCCCCCCCCCCCCCCCCCCCCTAATACACGTACTGCTGTAGCTGCTGTGTTGGTGTTGAATTATTCCACCGTGAATTATGTTTTGTTGATATGCGCCGCTCCATTCTGGCTACGAGGTGGTCAGTATCATTTCCGACAGTACGTTCGATATCGTCATCAACTGCTGTGTTGTACAGTATATCCCAGGTACCTGGTGCTGCAAAAGGTAACACGACTATTTCTGAGATAGCAAAATGCCCTGTACCTCTCTTGGGCGAAAAATGGCATGCGTTGTGAAGACGGAAAATGTAGTAATGTACCAGGTACCTGGTACGTCCTATATCTTGTGCCAGGTATGCGCTACCAGGTATACGGTACCAGGTATTCATGATACCAAAACCACTCGGCCGTGACTTCGTTAGGGCTTTTCATTTGTCCACGACCAATCATACTGACGGCTCGTCCAAACTTTACCTTTTTTGTTTTTATTTAACCGACAGGGTGGCCATCCTGCTACCAACAGCGGGAGAAAATCTTGAGGTCGTTTTCAAGGCCCTCGTGGGCTCCCTCTCTCAGCGGCTCTGGGACTCGGGGCTGCCCGGGAACGAGACCCTCCGCGTTGTGGTTCTCGACGAGAAGCGTAGGTTGGAGGTTTACAGGGTGGCCGCTGGAGTGAACAGGATTGGGGAACTGCTGGCGGGTCGACGAGTGCAGCAGATTCTCATGGTGCGCTATAATGTGTTTCGATATTTTTCATTCATTTCTTTACTCGAAGACTGTAAATATCATGATTATTTTTTACATCATTTTGTTGGTACAAGTTTTAATAGTCACAGTTTTGTGCCTATGATTTAGTGTTGTTTGTGTTGGCAGGGGTGTCTGGGGCGGTGCGGAGGGATTGGCGAGTTATTTCTTCGTGCTCAGGCACGTTTTCCCCTCGCCTTGTCATTTTCATTGTGCTCGCGCCAAAACGAATTTCGTTTGTAACCTCGTTCATTAAGAGTCCGTCTCGTTTGGAGGGCCATGATCCTGGGGTTTTTTGTTCGGCGTGCGGGATGGTTGTTCAATGGCTTCATTCGTTTTTGGGCCGATTTGTTGCGTACTGCGAGCACGCGATTGTTTTTGTGTTTGGTCGTCATCGAGGATGTCATCATGGTTGTGTTGGTTTGTTCTAATCTTCACCGTCGTTTTCATGGTGATGCTGGCTGGGTCGGTGGGTGCTGTGTTATTTCGCCATCGCTCGCAGGCGGAGGGCGTGACAGAGCTAACGCCCAAGGGTTTCATCGACTGGTGTCGCAACGGTAGCGGTTACGAGCGGAAGCACTTGTACGACGACAAGAAGCTCAACGAGGCCGTGCAGGTAACGTTACACTCCTTATTTCGACGAAACTAACGTGCATCTACAGTAATGGTGTTGAGCGTGTCGCGAAACCTTTGGTGGTGAGACGCGGCTTACCACAGCGCTGTACTCTTCGGTATCCTTCCCTACCGAAGGGGAGAGAGTCCCTGATACGTCGATTTTGGCTATAGTTGGTATTCGTACTGGAGGCCTACAACCCTCCACCCCCCCTGACGTAGCTTATCCTGTACAACTCGACACAACCCAACCCCCTCCGACACCTAACCTAACATATCTTGCAGCTGGCTAACCTGACCTTACCCAACCCCCTAACCAATGTTTCTCTTTGTCCCCTAACACGCAACCAGACCTAACCAAGCCCAACCGAACCGAACCCAACCAAACCGTGAATGAACGACTTACGGGTGACAACACTAATGACAGGTGCTGCGTCTTCTGGACGCGATGTGCCTCGCCAACGGCCTTACCGACGCCTTTGCGCTGGAAGCACGCCCGACGTCAGCGACCTACAACCCCGTCACGGCCGCCGCCTGGAACGCCGCCAACCAGACCAAGACCCCGGGCGACGCGGTAACGGTTGAGAACATGTCGGAGATGGGCGAGTCTGCTCGATCAGAAGCGGAGGCCAAGATGTTGGGGGCTCCCGCTCTGAGCGTTCCGCCAGGTGAAGGCACTGATGAAATGTTGATGAGAATAGTCATTCGGTAATGGCGGCGGGTTGGTGGGGGCGGGGGGTGGGGGGGGGGGGACGCTTCGTGACTTGAGGGTTCTTCTCCTTGTTCGATTTTCGATGAGCCAGGTGAAGCGATGAATGAGACTATGTGTGCAAAATCGCTGGGTACCCTTTGCAGGGTGGATGCCCTGGTGCGAGTGAGGTATCGCACGAAACGCGCGCACGTTGGCAGCTGACGCACGAAGTGAACGCACGCACGCTTTGAAGCCGAACGTAACTATCGTGAAATTCGAAGGTGACGTTGATCTTCTTTCGTTTTTTTTTTTTTTAATTCACCATTTCTTCCCTTTTCTGTCTTGATTTTTGTAGGGTTCTCCGAGGTGTTCGGCGAGAATTCCAATCCGGAAAACATGGAAGCGGGAAAGGCACTCCAGAAGGGATTACCCACCCTGGTTTACTACTCGCGGAGGGAAGCTGGTACCCCCAAAATCAGTCCAAAGGCCGGCAACATGTGAGCACTTACTCTTGCTTGGAACTTGCGTAGGTTCTTTAAATTTTTTTATTCATATAGAAATTCCTTCGAAATTAGTTTTGATATTGGTAGAAATTGACTAGAAATTGATGATTAATCGAAAGTGCTTTAAAATTGCTCGTCATTTGATCTGCTATTCTTTTTCCATACACAAACGCCCATCCTGCTTTCTGGGAGTGGTGCGATCGGCGCTTGGCACTCTCTTCCGTTATTAACACAACCAGCCGACGAGCAATTTTATGTGTATTTTGTGTTTATATCTTGCAGCCGCGGTAGACCTGAGGCTGCCCTTCTAGGCACGACTCGGTGTTACTGTGTTTTTCGTCGAGAGCGCTGCCGTCTAAAAACTGACGATCTTGCGCGTTTGTTTCTTTTTTCAATATTTTTTTTTCACGATGTTGCTATGTCTGATGTCTGCTTTGTTTTTTGTTGCAGGAATGCCGCTATCTTCCCTGTGGACGACCCGTCGGCGGCTCCCCTTGTTGGAGATGCCACGATCGTGGTCGTCAACGACGCGCGTCACCAGCTGGAGGCTAACTTCCTGCAAAGGACCGTCCCGTACTTCTTCGAGCTCACCGGGGGTCACCCCACGGTTGCTGCTGGAGGCCGGTATCGGTGGGCCAAGGTTGGTATTCACACCACACTACCTCTGCATACCGTCAGAACGACGAATGCCTGGGTTTGGGGACGAACGTATTATCTTTTCGTCTTGCCGCCCGTATTTTGTCCTCATTTCCTGCGTCGTCTTGCTTGTCCCCCCCCTCCCTGTGGTCTCTTCTGTCTAGCCCTCTGCTTTGGCGCCTGTGCAGTATTTTTCTGAGTTTGACATTTCGCCTCGTGTTAACCCCTTTTCCTTGTTTCACCCCTCATTTATCTCTACTACGCCTTTGGCCTAGTCTTCTGTCACCCTGTTCCCTCTCGCTGGCCTACATCGCTTTGCCCTCTGGCTTGCCCTCCCTGCCTTGGCGGCCTCTGTGCTGAAATATCCTTGTTACTGGCACCTTGTTCTGGTCGCTTTTTTCACCGTCGTGCCTTGCCCTCTCTCTGTCCCTTCTCTCTCTCTCCACTTTTTGCTGTTTTTACTTAGGGGGGGGGGGGGAGGAAGTGGTCTTGCCTTCGTATCTTTTATCTGATGCTGCCCCCTTTTTTCACCAACATCCTTTGTCCCCTGTTCCTCATATCTCCTCCATTTTTGTTGGTGTTGTTGTTTTTTTGTTTTGTTTTTTTTTGTTTTTTTTCCAGGTCGCGTTCGTACAGACGCCGCAGCGTTTCCGAATGGAACTCACGAACGACCCTCTGGGCAACCACGCGATCTCCCAGTACGATGTTATCAATCACGGCAAGGATGGCATCGGAGCGGTGTCGTCCAGTGGACAGGGCAGCCTGTGGCGCGTAGAGGCGCTCAAGGGGCAGCGGCCTGACGGAATGGTGGTGGATGACCCGAAGGACCTCAGCTTGGTCGGAAAGAGACTCGGCTTCCGGTCGGAGATGCTTATCGAGGACACCCACACCTCCATCGAGCTCTTCCGGCAGGTGAATGGTTGATGAAATTCGAAACTACACGGGGGGGGGGGTACTCGGGAGTGTGACTATTTCTGCGTGTTTTTTTTTTTTTTGTCGGTGATGCATGATATTTCTGCACTATCAATCGCGTGTTGTTTTCATGTTCTCGTCAACGCGGGAGGGGGGATTGAACATACTGGGTGTTGTCGTGTCGTACTTGACATCAGTATGCCACACTGAAACTGTGGTTGTTGATCTGATGGTGGAAGGCCATTTGTTGTTCGTGGTGCTGTCTGTTACTACTATTGATGAGAGTCGCGCCTCGTCTAAACTTTAAACACTCGCCCGCCCCGCCCCCCTCCTCTTGTCCCCCTCTGTCGACTGTCCGCGTCGCCATGACCACCATTATGGCGTTTTCATCAGGGGTGGCGCAGCGTGTACGTCAATGAACCAGGAGAGGTGCTGGCGTGGTGCACTCACCAGCCGTCCAGCCTCACGTGGCGTATCAAGCAGGTGCTGAGGTGGCATCAGGGCGCCGTGCAGCTTCTCCTGTTCAAGGGCATCCGTTACACCAGCTTCGGCGGCCACTTCCCCACCTTGTGGCATCGCCTTTACGCCTTCGACCAGGCCACCTACTACCTACAGGTGATGTAACGGTTCCTGTAATTCCTGTAGCCGTCGGTTGTTGCGACAGTGGTGACGGTTGGTTGTTGTAACCGTCGTGCCTGTTGGTCTGTTACAACGGCCGTAACAATTGGTTGTTCTAAGAAGCGGTCGCAACGGTCGGTTGTTGTGACGGTCGTAGCGGTCTCTTGTGGTTGCGCGGTCGTAACGGTCGGTTTGGTCGGTTGTCACAGCGGTCGTATCCGCTACTACGACCGTTTCACCCACCGACCGTGACGACGATTACAACAACCGACCGATACGACCGTCACAACAATTACAACAACCGACCGTTTGCGACTGCAACTACAACAAGGGACCATTACGACCGTTATATGTGGCGATCGTATGGGCCGGTCGTTGTACCTTTTGGTTGTTCGAGCGGTCGTAGTTTCTGTTTGATGTAACGGTCGTAGTGGCCGGTTCGCTGTAAATTATCGGATCAGTCGGTTGCTGCAACGGTGGGGTGATGTGTCACGAGCCTGTCCGTTCTTCGCTGTCCACGTTACCTGCTTCTCCTGTTTTTCACTCTTGCCCCACACGGCTAGGGTACACCTATGTTTTGTTAAATATCTCATCGTGCATACATACCTGCATGTTTTTGCGTTTTTCAGGCTATCCCGGGGTACGTGCTGCTGATCATGCCCATCGTCTACGGAATCACAGGGACGCCGCCGTTCGTAACCAGGTGCGTCGATTTGTTCTTGTTCTTGGTCACGTCATGCGTGCGGTGCGTTGCCATGCGTTGCCATGCATTGCCATGCAGCGACGGTATTGGGCGGTAGTTGTTGGTCTTACGATGTTGCTTCTTTACATACCTGATACGAAATATGTTACCCTGTTCTGACATCGTTCATCAATCTTTCCTCCTCTCCCGACACCACACCACACCACACGCCGCGCGACACCGGCATGGCATGGCATGGCATGACAGCTTGAAGGATTACTTCCAGTACTTCACGCCGTTCATTGTGACGGCGCTTCTGCCGACGGCCATCTCAAGCCAGTGGCGCAAGATCGACTCGCACCGTCTCACTCGCGACGAGCAGACGTGGCTTTCCACCACCTACGTGCAGATTTACGCCTTCCTACAGGTGAGAAACCCCCCGCTGAGTTCCAAGTATCACTGCTGTAGTTTTATCCTAAATTAATATATTTGCACTTTCATTATATTTGTGATGCTACTGTAGCTTGTAAATCTACTTTGTTGTAATATTTTAGCTGGGGTGCAAAGTGCTGAGGTCGTAACTTTGTGTGCTGAAATTGCGTTTTGTTTCGGGAGAGATGGCTTTTTTTGTCGTGGTGATCATTACGTTTTTCTGTTGTGCAGCTACGTTTTGTTTCGGGGAGACTGCAAGATATACGTTTCTCGTGCTGAGATTGTGTTTTGTTTCGGAGAGACTGCCTCTCTCGTTGGCGTGAGATTGTTATTTTCTGTGATGATAGTGCCTTTTGTTTTGGGAGGCTGCATTTTTCTAGAGTGGAATGAATTGTATTTGGTGTAATGACTGGACTATTAGGCCGTTTCCTATGCGGTTCGATTTTTGAGCTTCAGATTTTGGCCCGATCGCATTTTCAGCTGTGAAGTTGGCACATCGAAACAGTCTCACTAGGCGGAAAAATCAGATTTATTGTGTGTGTAGAGATTCGAGCAAACGCCGAGTCCAACTGCTCTTTTTGTGGTTTGGCGCCGCGATGAGACGCGTTGGGTGCGCTGCCCTGCGCTTAGGACCCAAGCGTGCAAGCCAAGGCTGACTGCCTCTGGCCTGGCAGCATAAGATACGTGGCGAGTGCGCTAGAGCCAACCTGTCTTGGTATTTTGTGTTCCATTTTGTGACTGGCTGCTGCTGCTGTACAGCTGTGTAGTCTACGAGCACTCGTACGTATCCACCGAGAGGTGCGTGCCGAGTGCGCTTCTCTTGGTCTCTAGGCCCGAGCCCGCGCCAGGCGACTGTAGTCTGGCCACGGAGGGACGCCCCCCCCGCTGTCCGAGCGTCGGGCGCGAAACAACGTCGCTATACCGCTCTGTCACCAACCAACTCATCGATCGTTCTACTGCGGCTGTTTGCTGTCATGGATAACATCTTGAATTTAGAGAGCATGCCATTTTTCGATTTGAAAATCTGATGACCCAGGTCGTCGGATTTTGGGCCAAAATCCAACGACTTCCATCGGATTCTCAAATCGATTTTTTTCCGGTCGGATTTTTCATATTTGGACTGCATAAGCAGGGTCATTCGTTTTTGAGATCGAAAAACACAAATCTCAAGCTCGAAATCGAACCGCATAGCAAACACCCTTATGGGAAATTATTTCTGAGCTCTCAGAACTGGGTTTTTAGGCCGAACATACGCGTTTTACTTGGCGGGAAAGCCTAAAGCACCGATAGACTCCTCGAAATGCTCCTCGTAGTTTTTTGCGAGCTTTTAGGAAGAATTTCCAAGGTTAGGTTCTGTAGGTACCCGGCAGAACCATGCCCGGGGTATTTACCCGGGAAACACCCTACAGAGAACTTCTCTATGTTCTGTAAGACATTTATACCCGTATATACCCGGAACTTCTATAAGTTCTGTACGTACGACCTTCATGCCCGTACCCGGAACTTCTGTAAGTTCTGTACGCCCGGTTTAATACCCAGGGTACCGGTACAACGTTTTTATACCTGACCGGAACTTATGTGAGTTCTGTACGGCCTATCCTGTAAGTTCTGTACACCCGGTTTCCAGGGTACCGGTACAACGTTTTTTTACCTGACCGGAACTTCTGTGAGTTCTGTACGCCCGGGCCAGAATACTCGGAACTTCTGTGAGTTCTGTAGGGGTTTTATACCCTAACCCGGAACTTCTGTAAGTTCTGTGTAAGACACCCAGATCCAAACCCTAAATCCACAAACCCTACAGAACCTAACCTTGCAATTTTCCGTTTCTCCGGAGTCCTAGTTTATTTTTTGGAGTAGCCAATCGGTTTTCGCTGGAGGCTCAGAAATAAGGCTGTTGGTCAGAACTGGGGCCAGAAACAATTGGAAGAAGATCTGTGATGAAAAATCATGATATCCTCAGAACTGGAAATATGGACGAACAGTCCAACTTCGACTCCGGAGAAACAGATAAGTGTTCGAGAAAGCTCTCGGAAAACCAAAGGGTGTATCCTGAGAAGTCTACATGTGTTTTTGACAGTCCGGTCGAGTAAATCGCCGATTTTTGGCAAAAAAAGCCAGTTCTGAGACCCCTTCAAAATTTTCCAATAATAGTTGGCCTAAGGGCAAAATTAGTTTCGGTCATTTTTTTCCTTCTGACGCCACAAATTGGTTAATTGCCAACCGATTTCCTCTGACATCTCCATTGGACCTTGGCGTGCCTCATTTCGCGCGGTTGCTCCTGCTGACTCGAGCATCGCGCTTCTCTTGTACCGCTGCGCCCCCCCTACCTCCTTGCCCTTGGTACACCGACGTTCACCCTTGCCCTAACCCACCACTGTATCACCTCATCCTTACATTTACTCTACTCTTTCATCTTCCTTTCCCCTCCCTTACGCCTTTTCTCCTTCCTTTTCCTTTCACCCCCTTCCGTTCCCCTTCCTCCCCTCTTTCGTCCCCCCTTTCTAATGTCGTTGCTGTCCGTTCTCCTCCTTTTCCGTTCCTTTTTGTGTGTTGCGTAATATTTGGGCGACTTTTGGTTGCTTTGGGCAGGTCGTGTGGACGGGGCTGACGCGCAAGAGCCCCGAGAACGCCTGGGTGGCGAAGGTACCGACCTGGCCGCTCACGTTTGTGTTCCTCGGACAGGTTGCTGCCGTCGCGGGAGGTATCTACTGGGTCGTCAAGAAAGGTGACGGGAACCGCAGACACTGTACCTATACCGCATCACACGATAGATCACACGACAGATCACACAGCTCCCTGGTGCATGGAATTTCCATGCCGGTTTTGTTTTGAGATGAAAAGCAAAGTGCACGACTTGTCTAAAAAGAAGGGGACACACCCTACGCAAGTGATGGCTTTGGAAAAATGTCGGGGGCTGTGAGTTATGGCCAGTAAATTGAGTACGAAATAATCATGCTATAAGCAGACGAACTGTGCATGGTGTGGCTTTTGTGGTAACGTCGCGTAATGTGAATGGCCGTCAATATTACATGGTATGGCGGTACGTACAGTGTGTTCATATTATGATAAGAGTACCTGGTATAAAATGTGGTTCATATTATATGGTATGTCAGCAGTGCATACGTAGTCTGATCTTTTGTACAAAGGCTTTCGCGGCCCGGCAAGTGTCGTGCTTTGGTTCGCGACTTTTTGAGTAGTCTCGCGTCTTATTGTCCCTGGGTTGACAACATATTATATCAATATATATCATATATACGTCGACTGTGTTCTTACGATCTAATGAAAGCATTTTGTCGGGCCGGCAGGTTTCGTGCTTTGGTATGCGAACTTCTTTAGTATCGTCGTCGTGGCCGGGTTGGCGATGCACGCACTGTGGCCCATGGTGTCGCTCAGCCTGGGGTGGACAATCCCGTCCTTCTACTACATCAAGGTACGCACTCTCGCCTAGCGCCATGCCCGACCATATTTAAATAATAAAAACGGAAGTACCACATGAAAGTAAAAACAGACCTCGTCTGTAAGATGGAAAAAAAAAACTCAAAACTCGTCTCTGCAAGCTTGATTGAGCTACTGTAGTGCGACACTGGTGTGGTCCATGGTGCGTTAGAATGTCTCTCGGCTCTCAATCAGCTCGCACGTTGCAGTCTGTTCCATGTTCAGTATCATTAATAGTATTATTAATAGTAGAGTTGACCAGTGGCGGTATCAGTTATTCGACGTAATGGTTGACGTGCACATGCTGTACATTGATTGCTTGCTTGGGTTGGATTTGGAGTCAGTCAGCACATCATTTTTTCGAGAAAATGATTGCAACACGTTATTAATACCAGTGCTGTGTAGGAGACAATGGGACTATTGTTAACTAAGGATTGCAACACACTACTAGTGCTGTGTAGGAGACAGTGGGACTATTGTCAACTATTGGTTGGTCGGGTCTGACTGGGTTAGGGTTAGATAGTTATTATTCGTCTCCTTCTCGGGAACCCCGAACCATTTTCTCGTAGACGTACGTATTAATAGTAGTAGTAATCTCCCCTCGTTGGGTTGAGTTATGTTCGCATCCTACACACCGCTAGTGACCTTCACCTGACTGTCGAGTATATATAAATATATATATACTCGTATATATAATATATTATATATTATGATCCCAAGTATTACTCTCAGGTGCAGCATTAATATATACCAGGTATATGGTATAATATAACATAATTATCTATTAATAATATAATATAATAATGTATTAATAGTGCACCCCCCTTGAGAGAGGGGTGCACTATTAATATATACCAGGTATAATATAATATAACTATATATTAATAATAGAATACCTGGTATAAATATGTATTAATAGTGCACCCCTTTGAGAGTATTACTTGGAATCAGAGCACATGTGCCTGAACGCCTTCACAACAGTGCGGTACTCCTGCACAACAAAGGTTGGTTGGTGGGAAAGTATTTTATAGGCACATTAGAACTGCACCCACATTTACTTCCTGTAGGAAGGCAAAGTATTTTTATACGGATACTTGAAAATTGACTACTGGAGGATCTGCTTTGCGTTTGCAGTACATAGTCTAGTCTTGGAAGCTTTGTAAGTTGTATCACGTGTACCTCGCATCGTATATGCTATCGTATATATTCCGCACGTGCAGACTTTTTTCACATGCGTATACAGATTAAGCTTACTGCTCGCGCTGCCGATGCGATTTTACTGCTCTACGCCGTTGCCTTACCCCCCTCCCCGTCCGTCCGTCCGTCCCTCCCTTCGTCCCATGTTGACTGGCGTATGTTCTATCTTCCGTTGTACAGCTGTTCTTGTGGATTTTCCTCGGGTTCAGCGCGGTTGTGCTCGCTAACGTACTCGAAGGTAATTGAGCCAAGCCCTGTTTCCTTCGTTCTCTCAATCGAGCAGTCAATGAAGGGGCAAAAGGGGGAAGGCGAGAAAGGGAGCAGGCGTTTTTTAGTGGAAAACTGTTGTCGGCGTTTGGTTGCCCTGTGCCCTGTGTCGATTACCTGTCTTGCTCGTCCGTGAGTATGACAACCGCTTGCTTGGGGTTGGCTTGGCTTTACTTGGTTTTGCTCGGCTCGGCTCAAGTTGGCTCGGACCTGAGCTTGGTTTGACGATGATAGGCAGAAAACCTTTTGATAGCAGCTAGCCGTTCGATTCATATTGCTAGCAGATAGCCTTCGGGCAGCGTGGTGACGGCGTCTTTGACGGCGGTGACGGTGTATTTGACGGCGGTAACGATGTCATTGACGACGGTCACGGTGTCATTGACGGCGTCGACGGCAGCGGCCTAGGCAGGTACAGAAAGGACGGTAAACAATGCACGACATGGCAATATGGCGTGGCGTGCCATGGCGTAGCAGCATGGCGCTCGATCGAGAGAGAGAGAGAGAGAGAGAGAAAGGGAGGGAGAGAGGGGAAAAGGGGAAGGGAGGGAGAGAGGGGAAGAGGGGAAGAGGAGAGATGAAACGACGATCGTGTCGAAGATGTTTTCTGTTGGCGCTGGCATCTAGCCGTGGGTTATAACATGCGTGGTAGTGGTAGCGCGGTTTGGGCGGGGTCGGGGGATAAGGAGGAGGGCTGTGACAACAGCGGTCGTGGATGGTGCGTATTTGATGACTAGTTTACTAGCTGGCGTTCGTGCTTCTGATAACAAAAGCCTCAGAATGCGTGCGCTGCACGAGGAAGGGGCGGTACGGTTGGGTGGGAAGGGGCGGCTTAATTGCCTGGCCTTTCCATGGCGCGCGCAGTGGCACAGACAGTACTACGGCTGTGCTGTGCCGTGTGGTGGCGCTTGGTCTGCCCCTTCCCCAAGGCCACGGTAGTGGCAATGGCAGCAACGGTAGCAGCTGAGGCTGTGGATGGGGAGAAGCCTTGTGCAAGGTTTGGGTACTGCTACCTTCGTCTTTTGTAGAATGTGAACTTTGTGGCTGGCGAGCGATAGTGTCTCTTGAGGCGATCGGGGGGGGGAGATAAACAGGGGGGATAGGGGGGGAGGGTTGGGGGGTGGGGGGGGGGGGGGGGGAGGGCGGGCATTTGGCCTTTGCCCATTCTAGGTGCTTCCGATTCGTGTTAAGCCTTGGCAGCTCTTTCTTGGTAGTTCTTTGGACGCTTGGCGCGCAGGTGATGCGTGTGTTGCGCGTTGTGTGTCTTCTGATTTTTTGTTGCGTTTTTTGGTAGCCCCACCGAGCGGGGGGACTGTGGTGTCTTCTCCGTTCATCCTTGTCCCTGCTTGGCAAGCGTTGCAAAGTACATAGCTTTACTATCACCATAGTACACTACAAAATAAAGGGAGATATTTAAGGGTGAAGCGGACGGTTTTTGAGGAGACTTTTGGATGTTTTTGTGCCCCCCCCCCCCCCCCCAAGAGAGTGCGGTGCGTGCTACTATTTCTATTGTATTTTCTCCACGCTTGTATTAAGTGCATCGCACCGCGCCGCACCCGCCGGTTGTTGTAATGGCACGGCGCGTTTTAAGGCAATGCGCGATGATTTGTTTTTTCTGTACGGGTATATAGATGGTGTGGCTTCGTATCAGTCGTGTCTACGACTTTTGCCGGTTACCCGTCTTGGTGCTTGCTTGGCACGAGCGGGAATTGGGATGGGATGCGAGGGACGAGGACGGGCCGTATTAGTGACGACTTGACTCGCAGTGGCATGGTACGTAAGATTCCGTGATCCACTGCTGTGTTTTGTTGATGCCTCTTTTGTCAGAGGCAAGTGTCGGTGAAGGACCACGCGATACGTTATGTATAGCTTCTGGCTGTACTGCGGTTTGTTGCTAATTGTTTCTCCAAGTGTCAGTCGTTTAGTGCATCTGAGTTGTTTTTGTCGTTTTTTGTTTTCTTCTTTCGCGGATTGGTTGCTTCTTCTCCACCTTTGGGTCGTCGTAAGTGTATGTTGGGACATGTATTGGCGTGCACGTAAAAACACGTTGCCTAGTGCGTATATACCTGGTACGTTTTCACGGTAGGTTGGTGTAAAATATGCACTCTTCTTAACTCTTTCTCCCCTTGTTACCCGCCGGGTAAGACCAAGCCGAGAAGGCACCGAGCCCACTACTGCTTCTTTGGGTATTCGCGTTGTATAGCGCTTCTTCTGCACCAAGCAAGAGCAGTTACCTGTAATAGTAGTAGCAGCAGTGGTAGCTGATCCTGATCCTGCTCGTGCTTGCCCTTCTACTACTACCTACTTACTCGTGATTTTCGTTGGTCACCTTGGTTTATCATTGTTGCCGTATGTTTCCCCATGTATTTTTGTGTTTTTGTACCTTGAATTTCGGAGGACGAGGGTCTGTCGTGCAGCTGCCTCTTTCTCTCGACGGTTTCGGCCTTCGAACCCGCCCGAATACAGTAGTACATATTATACGTACATCATGTTTCCTGCTCTTCTTGATTCGGTTGCTCTTTCCTGTATTTGTGTGTTTTGTGCTGTGTCCTGTGTCCCCTCGACGCCATTATATTGCCTACCAGGTACGTACTACGTACGTTGTTTTTTTTTTCGCGAGTGTATTCCGTCTGGAAAAAAAGAGTGCTTGCTTGCTGTCTTCAGTGAGTTCCGGTTGAGAGAAACTTTTGGGTTGAACAACACCAACCATCGGGCGAGAGAAAACTCCATTGCATACACCAGTAAGTAGGTAGTAGTAGTGAGGTATGTATCGTATCGATATCGAACGACATTCGCGTACCATGATAATAAAAAGAATACCTTTTTCAGGGATGTGTTTCGCTTGCTTGCTTGTTGTGCTGGCTGCTCCTGCTGCTGCTGCTGCTGCGTTCATTTTCGTCTTGCTTTTCGTCAAAAGTGGGCACAAACTACAACTTTTTACAACAACTGCCATTTCCCAGTGTGGTAGCAAGGAGCACGGCAGCAAGAGGGCGCATGCATCCTCCATATCTGTATCATCTGTATACTGTGCTCAGTATTGAGCAGGAGTATTTTTACACGGAGCATGATTGAAATGAATCTCAAGATTGTTTTGTAGGTTTGTTACCTACGTACCTGGTACCAGGGTACCATTATTTAATACCTGGTACCTGGTAGTGTCTTCTGAAATCGAAATTCCAAAAATGTTGTACTTTTGACGTCATTTTTTTTTTTCTTAAATCATCACTTTCACTTTCCAGCCTAACTCGTAGGAGGTTTTACCGTCAACGACCTTCTGGACAACAAGCCGTGGTCACAGGTGTCTACCCTTCTCCCCCCCGGTACGTGCATTTATTTTTTGTTGCGCATAGGGTTCAGCATTCCCGCTGCTCGTCGATTTACATCGAATGTACCTGGTAGCTACTAACTCACGCTCTCGCGCTTTCCGCTCATCATTTTTTTATGCAAGAAAAAGCCCCTACGAGCATGCACTCGGTGAGACTTGAACCCACGAAACTGATCTTGATAGGCACGCGGACCACCTACCAAGCCACCGGGGACGCCGGCCACATGGACGAGAATAAGAAAAAAGGTTGGGTACATGATGAATAAAAAACATAGATGACTTTCACCTCCCAGTCAGTGAGTGAGTGAGTGTAGTGCTTCGTCCTCCTCCTGACTGGTGCGAACAATCATCGTGTGCCATGGGGTGGGCTGTTCCTGATTTTTTAGTCATTTTCGTTAGTTTGACGCTCGTAATCTTGACCCGTTTAACCCTTTAAGAACCGCAGTCCCGTTTTTGGGGACAAACCAGTCAAATTCCGAGTAGTTTGTCCCCAAAACGGGGCTGCGGTTCTGAAGGGTTTAATACCGCAGTTCCGTTTGTGGGACAAACTACTCGGAATTTGACTGGTTTGCGCCCTACAACGGGATTGCAGTCCTAAAAGGGTCAAGCACCGTTTTTGCACTTGGCCCCCTACACACCTCAAACCGTCTCTCCTTCTCCTCCTCCTCCTCCTCCTCCTCCTCCTGTGATCCCCACAGCTCTAATTGGTCTCCTTAACAGCATATACTATTAATATGGCACGGCACGGTAGGCTGTGGCAGGCTATGACATGCCATGAAATGAGATGGCAGGGCATGCTCTGCCATGAAATGAGATGGCAGGGCATGCTCTGCCATGACATGCCACGAAAGGCCATGTGACAGGCCATGACACGCGATGGCAGGGCATGCTCTGCCAGGACATGCCACGAAAGGCCGTATGACAGGCCATGGCAGGCCATGTCGTGCCACGGCAGGGTCGGCAGCGCACCAGTGGTTGGGGGGGGCGGGTGTGTGTGGGAGAGATGTACTCTATCTCATGCATGGCCGTAGTCGTATGAGCTAAGACGGCCTGTCCCACCCGAAGGCCATGGCACTGATGGGGCCATAGGTGCGTGGGTAGGTATTCCCTCTGCCATGGCCAGTCGTCGGAAACATCTTCAGGCCTACCAAAAGTCGCACAAAATATCTTGAGGCCTATTTATAGCAAGTCGTCGAAACGACCTTTAGGTTACATACCACATCGATCGAAAATATCTTCAGGCCTGAATAATTGTCGAAAATGTTATGAAGGCCTCATCAGTAGTCGTCCAAAATATCTCGGGAGGCGAATCCCATTGCCGAAATACATCCCAAGTCCACTTTAACCGTCGACAAGATTTTAAGGCCAAGCGAGTCGTCAAAAAGAACCTGAACGCTCAAGCAGTCGCCCGGAAAATATTTCTGCCTAAACAGTCATAGGAAAGATCTTGAGGCCCAAGCACTCCCCGAAATAAACTCAAGCCCTGGTCCTATCGAAAGCCAACCACCGACAAGATACCAAGGCCTTGCCAACGGGAGGGGGTAAACTGATGCGCATCCTATCCAATCGTTGAAAATATTTTGAGCCCTGCAAATAGTCAACCCAACGTGTACAAAATATTATGGGATGAGCCAGTCTACCCAGACGCCCGAAGCAATTTTCAGGCCCAAACAGCCGTCGGCAAGATCTGAAGGCCTTCCTGGCCAGTCGCCCGATATTCTGAAAAACATCCATCGACACGATCTCAAGATAATATCTGAATGTCTAACCAGTCGCTCGAATATATCTTCAGGCCTAGATTATCGTCTACAAGAAGGTCTGAAAGACTACCGGAATCATATTGAGGCCTAAAGCAGCCGTAGGCCTGAAAAGTACCCTTCGACAAGACCTGAACATCTGAACGTCTAACCCGTCGCCCGAACATATCTTCAGGCCTAAACCGTCCTCGACAAGAAGATCTGAATGCCTAACCAGTCGCCCGAAAATATCCCCAGGTCTAAACAGTCGTCGACAAGATCTGAAGACAAAACCTGGATGCCTATAACCAGCCGCACGAAAATATATTCAGGCCTCAACAGTCGTCGACAAGAAAAGACCTGAGTGCCTACCAATTGCCCGAAAAAATATTAAGCGCCTAGCCAGTGGTGGAAAAGATCTTGAAGAGCGCACTCTTTTGGTTTCCTGCGGGCAGAGCACCGATGATATCCGGGCCTAGGTTTTGAGCTCCATCCGCTCCTAGCGTCTGCACATGTTACCCAGCAATTTTTGAAGACAGAAACGGATGTAACCAGGGTCCGGTCGAGGGAGCCGATTGAGCCATCACAGCGTGCCACGAAAATCGACGGCGGCAAGGCGAAGCAAGGGGAGCGTGGGGGGGGGCAAGGAAGACGCAGATGTGAGGTCGGATTATAATGTAGGGGGGGATTGGTTGCAATCGCTTGTTACCGCTGCTATTCCGTGAGGAAGTGGATGTGGTATTGATCGTCCACGACTCGGGCGGTGGCTCATCCCTGTAGCCGTTGAAAGGATGCACGCACCGCGTACCAAGGCCGTGCGTGGCTTGGGGGAGCGGGGGTAACAGGCGGCCACATGCGAGCACAACACACGCACATAGCGCAAAACACTGCAGCTAACAAACATCTGGCCGCGTACAACACACAGCATGTCACACCACACACGCCACACCCCACACTCAGCGCACCACACGCACCACACACACTACAACCAGCCAAAGCAAGCCGTCTTACAACAAACACACACTACACAAAAAGCAGCTCCATTGCCATACCGTCAAGGCCTGTCGAGACTCCTGCACGAAACTATTAATACTGTATATCATATCACGTTGGTGTCTGGTATCAAGTATCTGTTGTTTTTTTTCGTTTTTGCCTTAGCCCTTGGCTGTATCAGGTACCATGGTACATATTAATAGTATATACTATATAGCGTTGACACGATCCCTCGTGACTCAGATGCGGGCTTTCAAAGCAGGACTCCCCTCCGTCTCCCCGCTACATGGCGCACCCTGACTCATGCAATAAATAAACGAGGGACAGCCTCCTCGAAACTGTAACCTCCCATCCCATTCCATCTCATCTCACGACGTTGTCTCGTCCCATCCCATCACATCCCATCCCACCCGCATCCCACTCGCATCCCACCCGACCCCACATCTCATATATCATCCCACCTGACCCCATGCTATATATCTTATTCCATCCCACCCCACCCCATAAAATTCCATCCCATCAAACGCGACCCCGCCCAATCCTACCCCGTATCCCATCCCATATACCACCCCAACCCACCCCAACCCACCCCATCGTATGGTGCCATCTAAAGCCCCCGGCGGCATGAAAACCAAAACGTCGAGAGACTTACCTCTAGAAAGAGGGTTGGGAAGGCCTCGCGTTTCCAAGAAAACAAATGTATCTATTACGGGGGGCCATAGTTAACAGGACCTATGGTACACATAAAAGCCTATATGTTTAACCATTTCTACTAACAATATTTGGTCCTGTTAACTATGGCCCCCCGTAATACAGTGTCCGCACCTTCTTGAGCGTAGACCAGTAATCCATCGCCGATATACCACCCCTCGCGTACAAGTCCGTCCTCTTCGACAGCTGGCTCAAACTCTGAGAAGATCCCAACACTTCCAGCAGCTTTTCTGTCAGCTGCGGAGAAAACGTTACGCTCCCGCTCGTCTTGGCCGCCGCCGAGGGCGGGGGCGAGGCTGACGTTCCCTATCCCCCGTCAAAGCGGTCACCGTCACGGGCCACGGTCACGGTCAAGTTTTACGTCGAGGTCACGGGTCAACGTCGCGGGTCAACGTCGCGGGTCACCGTCACGGGTCACCGTCAAGGTCGCGGTCACAACGGGCCACGGGTTACGGTCACCGTCACGGGTCACCATCACGGCCGGGCGGAGGGAGGGAGGGAGCGAGGGAGGGAGGGAGTGGAGTGGAGGGGAGGGGCATTGGTTTGGGGGGGTGCGTTCAGAACGCCAATAAACCGGAAAAATTACATTTGGTACTCGGTACGATACGTAAGCCTCACCTTTTCGGAAAAAACACCATGGACACCAGATGCGCGGAGATTTGACACGTACGTCCGTCCACCGAAACCGGAAAACCATTACCAGGTACCAGGTATATGGTATATAGGGTATACACTGGCACGCGTTCCGATCGACTCTCAGGGCTGTATCAGAGGTGCGGCCTAGTCAAGAGCCAACCGAACAAAGTAAAAAAATACCCCGCATGATAAACCGAACGTAATCCGTACAAGAGTACAATACACGAAGTGAAAGATGAACGGCAAATCGAAAGATGGCCGCCGCACTACTGTACCCCCCTGCATCAAAACCAAACGCAACGAAAACAACACGAAACGACCCCAAAAGAAATTGGAAAGAGCAAAACAGAAAAAGAAAAAAAAGAAAAAAAAAACCCGTACCCCGTTCGCCAAGGCAAAAAAGAAAAGAAGAAAAAAAGGAAAAAGAAAGAGGATCAAGGCCATGCCATATACCCCACTTCCGCAAGAAATCACCTTCTTGGCTACCTTCACTGGCACCGGCTTATTCGCAGGCGCCACTTCCTTGGCAGGCGTCCCCTTCTTAGCAGGCGTTTGTTTCGAGGCAACAGGGTCCTTATCAGCAGCACCACCAGAGCTCCCCCCACCCCCCCCCCTTCGACCCCCCAAATTTGAACATTCCTCCGAACGGAGACGAAGCGGCGGGGGCGGCGCCCCCAGCGGGTTTCGATTTTTCCGGGGTTGTTTTCTTCTTGACCCCTGCCGCCCCCGACGCCTTCTTAGAAACCGCAGCTTTCGCCGCCGGAGCGGGGGTGGCCTTGAGGGGTGTCGCCTTAGGCGCAGGCTTAGGCGCAGGCTTGGGTACGATCTTCGGCGCAGCGGCCTTGGCTGCCGGTTTGGGTGCCGCCTTGGCAGCCCCGGCCTTGGATGCCATGGCCTTGGGAGCGGGCTTTGCCGGGGCGGCCTTAGCAGATGCATTCTTCACAGAACCGGTCTTCACGGGAGCGGCTTTGGGAGCCGCGGGCGTCTTCGCGCTGCCACCGCTTGCCATGGAAAGCGTCGGCTTACCCTTAGTCGGAGCTTTCGCCGGAGCCTTAGCCTTAGCCGGGGTCTTAGCTGGGGCCTTAGCCTTAGCCGGGGCTTTAGCCTTAGGCTTGACGGCGGTGCCGGGTGGCTTGGCCTTCATCCCTTCCGGAGTTACGGAGTCGACGATTCGTCGGATGGACTCGGGGGCGGGCCGGCCGAAGAATTCCGGGATGGGGATGCCCAGGCCTGCCAGGATGCCCTGGAAATTTGTGAGCCCGTCGGTGTCCCCTATCTCTGTGTCCATGGGACAGCCAAGCTGACGGTGGGAGGGATGGGAGGACCGGAGAGGGGGCCGGGGGGGGGGGTATGCATGTTAAGCATGGCCGTAGCGTGTGATTATAGAAGGGGAAGGGCGGGGTGGGGTGGGGACGGAAAGATGAGCGTTGGCGTTCAGCGTTTAAGAGGGCCGATAACTCTAGGTGCAACAAGTATGCCGACGCCGCGGCCACCGCGAGAATGCTGGGGCGTTATCATGGCGAGAGTCCGGCCCGCCCCGCGGCTATCGCAAAAACAAGTGGAAGCTTGCCGAGAAATAACAAACGCGCGAACGAGCTGAACGTTGTTGCCAAGCGACAGGTGACTATAAAAAAACGCGGCTAGCTGTAAATTGTCGCGCTTGTGTTGTACGCTCCGACTATTGCTCTTCCTCTTCCTTTGAGGCCTCGTATGATGAGGATCGGGCTCAAGCGGAATGTCTATGTCGGACATTTGTTACGGAGTGTACTACTGATGGCGCGTAGGGTATACCCAGTACTCACTACGTCGATGTCGTCGTAGCTTGTGATGCTATGATCTCACCGTAAGCTTGGAAGCAAATCCGTCGCTGTCGAACGTCACGGAGAAGGTCTGCGGGCCCCCCACGTAAGATTGCCTCTTCGGTTCGAACTGCAGCAACAAAAGAGGAAAAACATAGGGGAAACGTTCTCACACAATTTTTTAGTAGGTGCCGTTTCGAAGGATCGGAAACGGCGGGGCATAATATGGCGAAGTTATTGGCGACGCTATCGTGCAAAACGTGTTGTTAATAATAGCAACAAGTGTCTCCAACGCGCCCCTCCTGTAGCCGCAACACGGCGTACAGTAGTACAGTACCTGGTAGTGGGTATCAGTAGGTGTCCCGACAGGATGCACGTGTCCTTCAGTACGTCTCAATAGGTTATCCGACAACACGTGCAGTGGGATCGACAGGCGTTCCGATGACAAGTAGAGAGCCGACACGACCTTCACATGAACCCCGCGGCACTGTACTGACACTCGAGACTAGACAAGCCCTTCAAGACTGCACCCATAGTTTGGGGAACAGAGTACTCGCAACTACAGTTGCGGGGACACTTTTGGCAGTGATAATAGGGTTTCCATGCATATAGCGAGGCGTTCGTTTTCGTACCTTCACGCCGAAGCATTCGAGAGGACCGACGACCTTTACGCTCGGCCTCGTCGTGATCCAGACCCTCGACGGCTCGAACGGGTCGATTCTGGCGTCATGCCAGTTGTCCTCTACGTCTAGGCCAGAGAAAAAGTCAACCAGGTCTACGCTAGCGCTCTGGATCAGCTACAATGCCCGTTACATTTCACGCGGGCGGCGGCGGGGGCGGGGGGGGGGGGGGGGGGGGGGGGGGAGCGGAGGGCAAGGGAGGGAAGGGTCACTGACGCCAGAAAAAAAAAAAAAAGAAGAAGGGATTGGAGCCAACACAGGTACGCAGTCGATGAACGCGTGAACGGGTGAATTCGCTCTCCCATAGCAACGTCACTCGACCCCTTAAGCCGCAAGCCGCAAGCCTCGCCTAGATGACAGCGCTGCCCCCACTACAGCACCAAAAAAACTCCCCCCTCACTGCTGCCCTCTCCATTTCACAAAAAAAAAAAAACTGTATACTTGAGAAAACACACACATCCTCCAACCACGCCACGACCCTATAATACACAAAGTATCGGGTGAAAACAAGAATAAAAGGAAGAAACGCACCATCTTGCATACGAGGGGTATGCCATACCTAGAAAATATACCTTCTCGGGTACAAAAAAAAAACACACACACACACCAAACAGCAAAGAAGAAACGTCTGATGAACACCCAGTTCGTTTAATCACCCCACCTCCTTCTTCTTCAAGGGGCCGAGAATAGGCGCGTAAATTTGGACGTCGTCCGCGAGCAGGTCGGGCAACGCCGGCGTGTCGTCCCTCAGAGCGGTCAACACCTGTTCGTGCCAACGGACCGTGATGGGTGATACCGACGACGGTAATGGGGAAGGGTCACGGCAATCGGTGAGGGTTGGGGGTTACTGCGGCACCCAGGAACAGAGCGGCCATGAGCACGATAACCGGTAATACCGGCTAACGAAAACCTTTGCCGCCCTATGGGTTAGGGAAAAACAGCGAATCAAGACTGTTGACACGAGAAGTGGGGACGTCGGCGTCAACCCCCCGATGCCCAAAAACGCCAACAAAATATTCCAAACCTCGGACAGATAGATCACGACCTACGGATATATTCATCCAGATCCCAACCTACCGTTATGATAAGTTGTACAGGATCATCTGTACAGCACAGATCCAACCCAGGAAGCATGTCCCACCTAGATCAAGCAGATTTTACGGCTCCTGCCCTACTACGACATGGGGTTAGATCATACAGATCAGGTACGTATATCCGCTCTGCAAGATCTATTACAGATCATCGATGACCTGTCCGAGATACCAGGTATGATGCAACCCTAACCCTGCAACATTGAAGCACGAGAATGGGGTAAAGAGGGCTTCCTTCCGTCCGCTGTTACCGCGAGACGCGCTCTTCGGTTCGCCGTAAAACAACCACCACGGTGAGTTTTGCCCTCGATCGCCCGCAGCCCTCCATACGGATCAGAGCTAAGCTATTGCAGCACCCAGTTTTTATCGGACACACACGCGGCTTGCCCCAAGCAATGTCTGCCTGGTCGGTCAAAATCCTACGTGCTCCGTCCCGGCATTGTAGGGGTGCGAGGGTCATAGCTCATACGACTACGGCCATGCATGAGATAGAGTACATCTCTCCCACACACACCCGCCCCCCCCAACCACTGGTGCGCTGCCGACCCTGCCGTGGTACGACATGGCCTGCCATGGCCTGTCATATGGCCTTTCATGGCATGTCCTGGCAGAGCATGCCCTGCCATCGCGTGTCATGGCCTGTCACATGGCCCTTCGTGGCATGTCATGGCAGAGCATGGCCTGCCATCTCATTTCATGTCATGTCATAGCCTGCCACAGCCTACCGTGGCGTGTCATACTAATAGTATACCGGTATGCTGTTAAGGAGACCACGACTTTGACCATTTTACCGACCGCCCCCTACACTAAAACCAGCATAAAAACGCAAAAAGAGGCCTTGGCGGGCACAAAAAGAGCTCTCTCCTATTAAATTACTGTAGTACTATTACTAGTTAATAATAGCAGGAATGAAAACCATGCATGGTGTGGAAACGTAGGGGTATAACCGGTGTATGGGTTTATCTTGGGGTTCTGATTACTATGTAGTACTAGGTATTACTATGTATTACTGTAATAGAGAGTGCAGTAGTAGAGTAGAGTAGGTAGTACTACTACGACTACCCGTGAGTATAGCCTATTAATAGAAATACGGGGGACCATAGTAAATAGGACCAAATATTGTTCGTAAAATAGCGAAATATATAGGTATTTGTGTGTACCGTAGGTCCTATTTAATACGCCCCCCCGGAATAGTAACATATTCGGTGTTGCACGGCGCGTCACCTGCTTGGTGAGGGCGATGGCGATAGCTTCCCTGAAAGGCGGCTTGGTCATGCCCGTGCCTTTCTTGGGCCGGAAGGTGGGTCCAAACACATCTCCCACCACCTTCGCCGGCGGAAAGTACTTCCACGCCGGTACCGGCTCTCCGATCGCCTGATGCGGCGGAACCGTTCGGAAAGGTGGATACATTACGGTTACATGGCATTTTCGCGGCGGTTACTTCGAGGTTTCGTTTCGTGGTGATTAAATGGCGGTTTCATGGCGGCTACTTTGCGGTTGCGTTTCATGCCGCTTACGTGGCAGTTACATGGCGGTTGTGTTTCGCACACTCTAAACGTTTCGCTTTGCCGCTGGATGTTCAGACTGCAGGTACGCATTGCCGGGGATGAGAGCGAGAGTTTTTTTCCGTCGCTAGGAAAATATGACGTGATGGTTGACGGCACTCTTTCCCTTTGACGGACAGTCGTCAAGAATAGCCGTCAAGGACAAACGCCAAGGACAGACGTCAACGACGCACATCAAGGACAAGAGTCAAGGAATTTCCCGCACTAAATAAAGCTCGTACATCAAGGCTGAAGAGGCCTTGACAGGCCAAAACTAGACCGACAACCGATATACTTGTCGCTGAAATGTTCGAGGGAGATAGATGTCTGCTGGGGCATACACGATACACAGAGGGCAAAAACCGAACGCACAAGAGGTGTACGCTTCAAGCTACGGCTGTGACGGTGTTGAATTGAAGTGCAAAAGTCCTTCACCGCACAGGTTAGAATACAAGCGAGGACACAAGGACACGCGATACCGGCGGAATTCAGGGAACACACAAATGTTTCAAAACGGAGCACCTGCCGATAAGCCGCGACACGGGTATTTTGCGGGTACATTTTTCAGTCTCCCCTCTGCACACCTGCCGCATGGTGTTTATCAGTTTCCGATACGTAACAGGTAACTACTGTATATGTGTACGTCAGGTGAACATGCATCAGGATAACAGGTAATTGTCAGTTTATGTAGCAAAGGCAACAGGTACCAGGGGAATGATCAGTTTCCGGTAGGTAGCAGGCAACAGGTAGCAGCTTGGGGGGGGGGGCACGGCGGCGCCGAGATGATTGCTGTGCGCTGGGAAACACTTGGACTCTATCGTCGGACCATCGGTAACACACAGTAACACACAGGACAACAGGCACCCTTAACCACGATCGAGTCATCAGTCAGTGTCGAAGAGCGTCGATCGGTCTGCGGGCCACTCTGATCCGTACGGGGGCGACCGACGACAAATCAGCGAATCAACTCATCAAAACTTGCGCGCGTGTGTCCGAATAAACACGCCGACCCCGAATTTGGCAACAGAATGAACTCGCTGCAACGCCGCGTCCCGTGCCTTCGGATGACACCATCTCGCGGAATTGAACCACGGGGATAGTGCACCCCAATAATATACCTCGGTCAGCTCTAGCAATCAAGAAACCAACAGATTATTGAACACTAATCACTGACCGAGATGATGGCATGTGCGGTCGACCCATACGCCCAAACACCGGAACAACCTCAGCTGAGACCAACCTCAGCTGATAATAATCTTTTCTGGCACGAAGCGCCAGACAAAAAATGGAATGGCACATTGCCTCTGCAAACAAGAAAATGCCACGAAACTCACCTGCAGAACTCCCCAGATCCCCCCCGCCGGCCCCGTGTTCCCAGCTCCCCTGTCGAGGCAAAATCCTCCCGTCATCTTGGTGCACAAGCCGGTTGCCTCGTCGAAAACCATCGAAACGCACTCAGGCGCGGCCTCCACCCTGCTTCCACTCGCAGGATATTCCTGAGGCACGTCGGCACGGTGGTAGGTGACAAGGGCAGGGCATACAGGCGATGCGTGTACGTTACGAATTGAACGGCACGTTGCCCGGTACGTTGAAATTTACAAGGGCGCTGCACGCTACAAGATCAATGCCCGTTGCCGCCCCAGCGTAGAGTATTATTGCACCACAAGGACACTGAGCGTTGCAAAGGTGATACTTGGAAGTACAGTATTATTAATAATAGTAGTGGTATGCGGTATGCGGTAGATATTGAACAACACGTTACAACGGCAACGAATTGAGCAAGGGCAATACAAGCTGCAACGGCATTGTACGTTACAGGAGCGGGGCAAATTGAAAATTGAACAGGCACGATCACTTACGACGTAAATGCGCGTTACAAGGAAGTCGGGCAGCATCTGTGTACAGTCACTGACTATGACTACCAGGCACCTCGTACCTACCTGGCATATATGAATACCTGGTGTGAGCAAGCCGGCTCGGCAAGTGGGGGTTTCGTATAGAGGATTAGCGATGTTGCAGACACAGCACTTGGTAGATATACCGACACGAAGCAGTTACAGAGTAGCACCAGGTAAATTAATTGGGGGTAGGCATATCATACAAAACCCCACCACACGACACCGCACCACACCATACCATACCACACTATGCTACACTATTCCACACTACTACGCCCCAAGACACTATTGCTAGACCAATAGTCGAGTAGTGTACCTTGCCGTCGAGGACGAGGGGACCGTTGTGTGTCCCGGTGAGTCGAGTCGTGGCCCACACCCGGTTAGATTCGTACTTGTCCACCTGCAAAATCCGTCGTGTCGTGTAGAGCGACACCAAATCATGTCATGCCATGTCGTGTCGTGTTGTTTCGCATCATGATTGGAGGCGCCGGCACCCAGCAAGCCCACTCAGCAAGCACTCGGCACATCAAACGGGAGTCGTCGGTGTCGTTAATCGTGAGCGTTTCATATTGGTCGCGCTACGTGCAGATTTAAGCATACCGGCATGAACCGCTACTGTAGTAATACACTGGCGTACACTCCATGTGGTACTCTATTAATACTACAGTAATATAGTGGAGTAGTGCAGTATCAGTACCTGTTATGTGGTACAGTCGTAGGGTAGTGCAGGTAGTTTGTAGCATAAGCATGAGGTATATTGCTATCCATGTTTACCGCTGTTCATCACCACTACAGTAGCATTGGTGGCGGGACGATATCTCACCCGATAGTCGTAAGAATTCCAGAAGAGGTCGGGCAGAGCGGTCTTCAAGGAGGCGTACGGTCCCGTTCCCGCCTTCAAGTAGTCTGCGCGATACATGCCTCCGTTGAACTGCCACAAGAAGCGGAAGTCTTCCGAGAGCATGTCCGCCGTCTGAGAGACATAGACGAACGAGATACAAAGCAGACAACAGAGACCACAGTAAATACTACTGCAACACTGTCGTACACGGTAGCTACTAATAGTGGGGGAAATACCGTGAACTAGAGAGCTGCTCTGAAACCAATACCATTCGCAGACGAGACGTGCTCGGATTTTCATCGTATATAGATTGGTTGACCCATCTTTCCACAATTCCTGGTCTCCATTATTGCTGACAGCTGCAAGCAAATCAGATCAAGGAAACGTCGAGTCGATGAGTGTGTCAAATACTCCGAGAAACAAAAGCCCAGTCTACACTAAACAGCGGCAGCATGGTGGCTTAGTGGCATGTATGTCGACACCAAACTAAATTCCCCAACGTCAACCGGAAGATGGTACGCGCACTTTGCCAGTGTGCCGATGGAAGTCGTCACGAGCCATACGTACGGGCACGCAAAGCATGGGCGATGTTCCACCACAAGTTTTCTCGTTGCTGTTTGTACCAGGCATCTCATAGCTGCCAACAAGTTACATCCTCCATCCTCCCCCGCAGTGCCGACACCTTAAGGGTTAGCACCCCTCAACGTTTAGCCGAAACGGCACATTGCACATGCCACCAAAATCAGGGGGGAGCACGGCTGGCGCTCCCTGCTTACAAGTTCAATTTCAAGGCTCCCTCTCCTATCAACAGGTTTCGCTCATCGTGTGGTTCACTCAGACTCTACATACACCGTACCTCGAAACGGAATAGGGAAATGGCATGTCCCACAATAGAGGCGAGTACTTGTGTAACGTGCTTTCCTCCAGAATGTCCTACTGTACGAGTAGGTTTCAGATAAAAACGAAGCACGGTCAAAACTTCGCAACCTGCTCCCGCTTGGCATCCTGGTCCGACGCGGACTCTATCCTGGGCACCCGGATCTGAGCCCGCTAAATTGGCCCTTGAAATATAATCAGCCACCGGCAGGGCCCACCAAATCTTCTCATCCCACGTCGATGTCCGCCGACCACCCCGATCTCCACCCGCTGGTTTTAGACTGCAGGTATGCTTCTCGGGGAACATTCTCATAGTTTTCCTCATCGAAACAATTGTAATCCGACCCCATGCACCAACTACCCGGTAGTTGATGATTTAGGCCTGAATAAAGCAACTCAGAGACCGAATAGCAGGTTAGCGTTTGCCTGTAATAACACAGCAAGGTACCAGTGTGTGGCTGCAACTTGACAAATAACGGTATACCTTGGTGCCCATGTCGGCCTCGACGATGGTCTTGGCCTTAGTGATCAATGCTATCGCCTCGTCCGCTGTCACGGGTTGCTCCTCCAAAGCCGACGACATCTGCAACGCGGCGCGGCCACTGCCACTGCCGCATCTCAGTGCGCGAGAACGGCCCAAAGCTTGCGCCGGCGAGCTGCTTAGGCAAGGTCAAGCGCGAGCAAGAGCAGGACACCAACAACGGTAACGTCAACAATGACGACAGCGGTAACACGTGTATGCCCGGCGCATGATTTCAAGTACAATGTGTCTGGTCAATACTCATGTGATGCTGTCATGGAGCCTAATCCGGTGCTTGATCTACTCGCTGGAACACGATCATACGCAATCATGTGCAACATCGATGTCGGCATCGGCGGAACCGAACGTCCAACCACACGCCCTCTACAGAGTAGCAGGTATGGACGTACAGTAGAAACGATCACCATGTTGGCGCCGTTCCGCTGTAAGTAATACATCATACATACGTCCGGAGCAATTGTCATATACTGACTGTTGTGCCACGTAAACTGAAACCCACGTGTATCCTATCGAGATGCACACTACTCACCAGCTCTGTCATCACGAAAAAAAACACAAGGATCTCAGCCTTACATCTCCGGGACATGATTGAGACGAAAATCGTGAGCCTTGGTGCTCACGTTAGCTGCAACACTCCCTTGAAATTATCAAACGAGAAATCTAGCATGGGCCAGTATACGGGTAGCCGTGACGGGAACGATTACCTAATGACGCGGAAGAAAACACCCCCCCCCTCAGATAGCACACGCGCCCACATAAGCACACCCGGTGATACGATTACCTAATACCTAATGACACGGAAGAAAACACCCCCCCCCTCAGATAGCACACGCCCCCACATAAGCACACCCGGTGATATATACTTCGTTTTTTACCATCACTTTACCACCGGGGGTACGTTAGATAACACACCCCCCTACGCATGTACGCTTGAAAACAGCGTCAAACTCCACAATTATCACACCACCTGGTGGATGGATACCATTCAGAATTCACGATCAACCCGCACCCGTATGGACACCAGCATGGAGGCAACTGCTGCGCCCCCTCCCTCACAGCAGTGGGCCGAACGAGCCTGCGGTTGCGACCCCACCTGCAGCTGCTGCTGCCGCGCCTCGGGCGACGATCATGTTGTTTTTCTCTGGAACCAGCGCGCTTACCGGTACTGGCAGTAACGTTATCACGCCTCCTACGTCCGCGATGTCCCAAACCCCGACTGCTGGTACCGGTACCGGTACCGGCGAAGCACCCGCATCTCGCGCAGCAACGCCCCAACGCGCCAACCAAACGGCCTGAGGCCCCGTCGGCAGCAGCCGAATCGCCAGCCACTACGATCGCGACAAGCGGCGAGACCATGCTGCTCGGTGAGAGCCACGAGTGGCAGAACAACGACGGGGAAGCCCTCTCCTATGAGCCCCCGAAAAAAAAGGGCAAGAGGACATATGGAACGCTGGGGTTGAAACCGCCCGACTTCTCATCTCAAGTGCGGAGTTTGGTGGCGGCCCGCACCGCAAGAGATACCCTGTAGACTTTCACACTGAAGGCGATCGGTTACGCGCAATCTGTAGTCGAGGGTGGAAGGGGGCCCGGAGGCACTGTTTGCCCTGACTTATGTCACCAGGGTCCTGGGAATTTTGGATAAGGCAACGCTGGCATCGTGAATCAAGAACCGGTCTACGTATGAGAAGGAGGGACAAGCGGCCACGGCGGCGTCCGGGACCAAAGCCTCTCATGTGGTAGCACACCCCTTGCTAACACACCCACTTGCTATCAAAACCCCCTGCATTCTGGCTGTGGTCTGTTCACACTTACTCCATAGCAATCATTGATACCTGGTACCTGGTATACCGTTATCACACCCTCTCCTTACCACACCCCCTGAATCTGGCCGGGGTCTGTTAACCCCTTTAGAACCGCAGTCCCGTTTTGGGGACGAACTACTTGAAATTTGACTGGTTTGTCCCCAAAACGGGACTGCGGTTCTAAAAGGGTGAACTCTCCTTATCAACCAATACCGCCGTTAGCACACACCCTCGTTGTCACACCCCCTCGTTACCACACCCCCTAGCAGCGGGGCTCTTGTGCATGGTGTTTATCACCGGAGATGCGTTAGATAGCACACCCCCCCACAACAGCACACCCGGTGATAATTTTTTTTGTAACATCATCACCGGGGCGTGCTTCTTCCGTGTTAGACGTACGGTAATCATGTACCACTCTCGTCTCGACTGCTATGACGTAAAAATGTAAGGACCGTTAGGGGATAAATACGAACACCAAAGGGTCTTTATATTTCCGTCCAGATTGATATACGCCGACAACGCTCAAGTGCAACTAACGTGCTAAACTGTCCGTTCATTGGAGGCAGCCGGGATCCCAGGCAGGGGCCTTCATGCTACCTTCACTACCAAGACCACCTCTTACACCTCTTACACCTCTTACAGCTCTATGTATCACAAGGGGGTATTTTTCCCAATGCCCCAGGGGGGGGGTCGTGTTCTGTATATTATACGTTCCAGGATTAATACGTACCGGTACCAGCAACTCTGTCTGATGTCGACACCACAGCAGCACCGCGGCTGTCCTGGTGCTTGTTGTGCTGTCAAGATCAACCGCAACTTCCGTTGCTGCCGTGTCATGTATCATGTATCATACTGGTTGCAGGTATACGAAGTACCAGGTATATACTATTAATAACTGCTGTGCAATCAAAAGTACATAAGGAGAAGAAACCATATACCAGCAGTACCATACCAAGTCCGCCTACTGTTGTAGTACATACGAGTAGTGTACTGGTCGTGCGTACAGGTGCAAGGTCTGCTGGGCGTCAGAAGCGACCGCCTCCCACGCCTATTCCATACCAGGTACCAGGTACTGTACACGGGTACTCGTACGACACTCGTTCGAAGCATCCCCATCGTAAAAAGTACTCGAAGCAAGACACCCGTATTATACAGAGCCGCATGGTGTATATACGACGCCTTGCCGCCTTCGCTCGTGTTCAACTTCAAGACCTATACCTGGTTTACAGCAGCATTAGCCTAGCAGTAGTGATGTACAGCAAGAAGCCAGTGCTGCTGCTGCTTCTTGTAGTCAGTCTACCCTGCTGTTGCTCTCGGTTTGGAGGGCATATTATGTCTACCAGGTATCTCATACCATCATTCCCTGGTACCTCGCACTAATAAGGAGCACAATATTAATAGTAAAAAGTAAAGATGAACACCCATCTGTCCGGAAATGTAAGGATTATTTTATTATTTATATTATGAGAAAGTAGTCCTTACATTTCTGGACAGAGAGCTACTGCTGTAAAAGCACCGCAACGCCGCATCATGACCTGACCGCTTTGACACAACAAATGGATCGATTGACCGCGTGCGTTCATGATCCACGACGTCTGCACACGGTCTCCATTACCACCGAAACTCGGCTTCGGACACAAATGAACGCACTGCAAACACATACCCTCCCCATCGACGCCGACACCTCGCCCACAGGCCCTCACGATCGATGCTCACCCTGTGAAGGCAGTTGACGCACCGACTGCATGATTCCAACACGTAGCCGATTCAGACATCCGTCCTGATACGCCCCATGGCGTGGGTGGTGCAAATCCAAGCCCTAGAGCGGGAAGCACCACCAGCAGGATTCCCTTAGGAGCCATGGTAGGCGAGCAGAAGCCCCAGAGACACGCAGTGCACGGCCTCAGGCGGACGCGACAGCTAAAGCGGAGGTTAGTCTCGCAGCGGAATCACAAAGGCGACGAAGGACCCCTGGGAGGCATTCTTCCAGCCACTCGACGGGAGGTATGGTTCCATGATGTTGTATGCGGCGAGATTTTATCACCATGTCTGCTGACTCGCTGTCTCTCCCACCTTGCCGTCTTGGATGTTGGCCGTGCGAACCAAATGGTGAGAGGCCTCGACCGCCGACAGCATCGAGAGATACATCGAGGCGAGAGGGGAGTGTGGGGGTGGCTTTAAGGGCGGCAGCCGCTCATTTATGGATGGCTCTACAGCTGAAACAACAGTGGTTGGCAATGTTGAGTCGGATATCTACAACGTGAAACGCGAAACTTCACCTCCTACGTACTACTCCTGAGCGAGACTCGGACTCGTATGTAGATACCTACCAGGTACCTGGTAACATATTATATGCTGATACACTGCTGCTGTCGTACGCTGCCAGCGACCGGTATAAAATTATAGCGGAGCTGGTACAGTTGTATGTAGTGCGGTAGCACTGCCGTAAAAGTGTGATATACTGCTGTTGTTGTACTATTATAGTGGGTGAATGGTTGCGCAGTGTTATTATATGGCATCATCACACCTTATTAAGGTCAATGGGCTGGCGAGAGGCGCCAATCAACTATACCAGGTATGCCGGTATCGGGAATCATTCTCGCCGCTACAGCTCGAGTGCTCTCGCGTGCTCGCATCATGGAGTAAACGGCAGGCTCTCCACACGTCTACACGTACGTACGCCCAAGCACTTTGGCTCTCGTTGCACATCTTCGGCGGGGGCTGTTCTAGATTCTTGCTACAGTACCTGCAAATCTGTTACCTGGTACTACTACGTAGGGAAATCCAACGTAAATGTCGTGCTGCTGTGTATACCTGTATATATATACCTGTGGTGCTCTTCTGACTTTTGCGGCCGGTATATTAATAACTGTACCTCGTACTCTACTTACTCTAACGGCAGGATTTCATGACTATTAATATCAACTCCAGGTAATCGGTAGGTGCCGTTAGCCGACTACCTGCCTTTAGTCGGAAATTCGGCTGGCGAAGCCACAGCTGATGGCCAGCCGAATCAACCGAGGGCACCCCGCCCAATACTGAAAAAATGCATCTCGCATTCAACAGTCCTTCCTACATACCAGGTACCTCGCATTATACCAGTATCAAGTATGAATCCCCAATAAGTCGGTTAGCCGGCACCTCCGGGAAACGACCAACTATTATTCCGACTAATACCTAGTTAAGGATTTAATCCTCTTAGTACTGCACTGTACACAAACCCAAATCTGGGTCTAATTCCAAGTGCTTCCATCCCCACAACGGGAGTGTAGTCCTATATATACTGCTTACAGCACGACTCTACACTCTGTGCTACAAGGATTACCACCCTGGGCTGGGTAATCGATCGATCTTTCAACCCTATACCAGGTATAGCTCAGCAGGTAACATCCTCGCATTTGACGTCGTCCAGGTCACGGGTCACGGGTTCGAACCTCACTTCGAACGTTTCTTTTATAGAAACGCTTGCGCGTGCCTAAAAGCTAAAAACACAGATTAATCCCTGGTTCCCCAGGTAATGAAGCGGGTAGGTCAGCGTGCAGACGTATATTGTTCCGTGAAGGAATTACCTACTGAGCTATAGGGGTAAAAGACTAGGGGTAAAAGACTAGGGGTAAAAGACCGATCGACCACCCAGCCCACAGGGTAATCCTTACAACACTCTCCCCCCCCCTCTGAACGTCGGGATCTTTGGGGCGTCAGAACCGTATACGAGTACGTCTGTATGCTGACCTACCCGCTTCGTTGCAATACCTGGAGAACCAGGGGGGAGATATGTTTTTTAGGTACGCACGCGCAAGCGTTTCTGTAAAAGAAACGTTCGAAGTGGGGTTCGAACCCGTGATCAGGACGACGTCAAATGTAAAGGAGTTACCTACTGAGCTATATATACCTGGTAGGGGTAGAAGACCCGATCGATTACCCAGCCCAGGGCAATCCTTATAACAGTTCCGACGCCCCAAATATCTCGCCGTTCAGAGGGGGAGAGTGTTATAAGAATTACCCTGGGCTGGGTATACTAATCGATCGGTCTTTTATCCCTATATAGCTCAGTAGTTAACATCTTCACGTCTGCGTATACTATTCTTACCTACCCCCCCCCCCCCCCACACACCCCAGTAGTCCCCACCTACTCCAGCAGGTGTGGTTTGCTGACTTTCGCACCTTCGCTGCTGTGCGCTCGAATGCTGAGATTGTTTTATGTTTTGTGGTCATGCTTTGGGGTTTGGGTTTCTGCGTCCTACCGATCCTCCCCCGCTTATCACTCGTAGTCATTAGGGGAATGGCATCAGGCGCAGGACTGTAGTTTGCGTGTTATGCCATTTTAGACGTTGCCCCCCCCCTCCCCCCCTTTCGAAAAATTGTGGGAAACAGGAATCAGAGAAAAGATGTGGAAAACGATGAAAAGTATTACGGAATGTGCAGGAAGTGCTGTGATGCTGGACGGGGAAATATCGAAGTATGTTGATATTTTACAAGGAGTTGCACAGGGGTGTACGTTGTCACCTAACCTATCAAGATATATATTACCGACCTGATAGTAGCAGTTGAGGCAGGAAATCAGGGAGTCACAGTAGGGGAAGATACGGTGTCGGGATTGATGTTTGCGGATGACTTCGTGGGGATATCAGAAACACCCGAAGGATTGCAGAAACACTTAGAGAATGCGCTAGAATACACTAGGAAATGGAGGGTGACGGCGAACGCCAAGAAATGCGCAGTAGTTGTTTGTGTATCGAAGAGAAGGTGGACCCGATAAAATTCAGTTGGAAGTGGGGAGAGGATGAACTGCCGATCGTAGACCAGTATACATACCTTGGCGTGGATATATCGAAAGACTGCTCTTGGGATACACATATAGCAAAAGTAATAGGAAAGGGTGAAACACACGTAGGCAAGATGGATGCGATCCTAACAGACTACTCGCACCTTGACACCTGGAGTAAGATATGTATCCTGATGAATGTGATAGTACCGAAGCTAGAATATGCAGAAGAATTGTGGGAAGGAAACTCGAACCTCGTAAAACAGTTGGAAACAGCATGGATGACGGCAGCTAAACAAATCCTAAGATGCTCAAGTACAAAAATTAATAGTAATACAGTATTAAGAGCAGAACTGGGAATACACCCACTCAAGACAACTAGAGATATGATAAAGTTTAAATGACAATATACAGTAAGGAGCATGCCAAAAAAGAGGTTGCCAGCCATAGTTGATAGAGCTGTATGGGAGAAAGTAACAAAAGAGCGAGCTGGAATAAGGTGGGATAGCGTAGTTGAGAAAGTTTGGAAGGATACGGGGGGAAAACCAAGAAGAGCTGATGTCCGCCGGAAAGTCTGGGAGGTACAAGGCAGAAGTACTAGACATGATAAAAAGAAGGGAAAGGCTAGCGCTAAGAACAAGGTGGAATCGGAAAAACACTTAGAGATATACGGGAGAGATTAAGGGAAGGGATATGAATGAGAAAGTATTTGTCCGGCCCAATGGACTTCCCGAGAACGCTGAAACTGCGCTTTCGTGTAGGTGACCTAGACCTGCCAGAAAGAAGAAAGAGGCATACCAGTAGCCGGGAGGAGGAAGAAATAGATGCACAGATGTGCCCGTGTGGTAAATCAATAAAGAGTAGAACTCACATAGTAGGAGAATGTGAAATAAACAAGGAAGAACGGGATGTGTTAGAAGAAGAGATGAGGGAAATAGACGAATGTGACATGGCGAAGTTTGATACACTGACTAGCAGCGAGAAAACGATCGCTATCCTAGGAGATAGATGGTGGCTACCGGCGGCCAAATAGGAAGGGGGTAAGATTAGCAAAAGGTTTATATGTATAGTATGGAAACAACGTAATGAGCGTCCTACTGTTGGTGGTATCTCTATTTTGGAGTAGGAACGGTGCTCCGTCTCGAAAGAGATGCATAGTCAATGGTTAAATGACTAAGGCAAGCAAGAAATGAGTACGCCCCCCCCCCGCCCCCGCTTTCGCTGGAGATGTAGCAGTATAGCTTGTATTCTTCTGTTTTCAGAATGCGTTTCCTCCCACTGAGGATGTAGCCGTAGATGGCGTTTTTGGCGTTTTGCCTTTATTCGACCCCCCCCCCCCCCCCCCTTGACATGCTCCGTCCTGGCATTGTAGGGATGCGAGGGTCTGTGGTCATACGACTACAGCCATGAATGATAATGAGTATCCCCCCCACCCCCCCCACCCCTCGGCGTTTGCTGGGGATGGGACGGTAGCTTCGGTGTTTGACGTGTTTCGAGCCCCCAACGGGGGGGTTTCCTTTCTTGCCCCCGTTCGACATTTCCGGTGGAGGCTTTTTGTAGCCTCGCAGAGCAGAGGTGTGTAATGGTTTTTGAGGGGCCGCATTTTCGATTCATGGTCTACGGCAGTTCGTGGGACTGGTGTTTCCCCGAAATTCTCATGAGTACGCTCATAATAAAGCTCATCAGCGTGAGCCTGGGTGGGCTATATCCATACCGTTATATTGTTACCCTGCAAGGCCTGCAAATGCCAGGAATATGAATACGGGAAAAAATGGCGTATTATAGGTGGAACCCTGTTCTCATACTATATAGGGAACAAAGGTTTAGGGTGAGGTGAAACATAACGCAACGTTTTTCAGACCTTTCACAATAGACCAGGAGGAATACACCAAGTCCGCCTTGGAGCGGTTCGGCTTCGCGAACTGCAAGCCAACGCTGACCCCTGGTTACGGACCCGAGCTCTCCACTAAGCAGCCGGAGGAGACACTGCCCAACGCCGAGGAGACGCAACGGTACCAAGCGATCGCCGGCACGGTCATGTACCTGTCTTCTGTCCTCAGGTATGACATAATGTACAGCTCGAGCCAGCTCTCTCGTGCTATGTCAAAACCGTCGAAGGTGCACATGGTCGCGGCCAAGCACATTCTGAGGTACCTGGCGGGGTCCACCAGCTTCACCATAGTGTACAAGAAGGGAGGTTTTAAGCTCACAGCCTTTTCGGACGCTAACTGGGCTAACAACCCGGACAACGGCAAGTCGACGTCGTGTTATATCATGATGTTGGCCAGAGCACCAATTAGCTTCAAGTCGGGCCTTCAAAGCCTGACTGCCATGTCCACCATGGAGGCTGAGCTGGTTGCATCGGCACTCGCGATGAAAGAAGCCGTGTTCTGCATGAACATGATGACGGAGCTTGGGTTTGGGGAGCAGTTCGTTCAAGTGCCACTTCACTGCGACAACACTGCAACTCTGCATGCGCTCGGGAACCGATCGTTCAGCTCTCGCACCAAGCACATTGCTCTCCGCTACTTCTACATCCGCGAGCTGGTCACCGAGGGGAAGATTTCGACGCACTACATCCCCACCAACGACAACCCCGCCGACATAGGGACCAAGCATTTTGCCAAGCCGCGTTTCCAGCAGCTACTGGACATCATCCGCAACTTCTGATGTAAAAGTCGTTGTCAACATCGTGTGTTATATGTTTGTGTCATCAACATCTGTGTTTTGTGTTTGTGTGGTTGTTTTGTGAAACTGTTATTTGTGTGAATCAGTTTGCTATTTCAATAGTCAACATTCGGCCTCGCACCATCACTGGTTGAACGAGCCATGTAGGATTGAAGGCTATGGTAAATTTGGTTTGTGCAAGATACAATAGCAGTACTTTTGCAAGCACATAAATGTATGCACATAGGGCACGAAACATCGTTACAATTTCTACTGGTTGAAGCATCGAATGAACTGCTTAATTGCATCGAATGGAGTGGTCTCTTGAACTACTTCTATTATCACCGACTTGATTGTTTTCTGGACTTTCTTGTTTCAACATCGAATTGGATTCGTTTTCTAGGTTTGTTTGTCAAAATTATAGTTTGATACAATTCAGGGCACTTTTCATTGAAGGGGAGTGTTATGGAAATGTTAGCACATGACCATGTATGAGTCAATGTTCAGTAGCACTGCACTGTATCGTAGATCGTAGTCTATGTACCGTTTCGGCATGTAACGTATATTATGCGGAGGAATAGCATTCGTATTATATCTGCTGGTAGGACCGAGCTGGTAGGACCGAGTACCTCACTCTCTCGTGTTGATCTCGACGAATCGTGATGGTAACCTAGCTGCCTGTTCATCTCTGGAAGCTGCCGTCATCTGGACTCCTGCATTCTCTGTGGAATTCATCTGTGTGTGTTGGCCAACTAAGCGCCAGTGTTTACGTGTTATCACGTCTTTTTCTCACTACCACACCGGAGTATCGCACTCCTGGTCACTGCGTGACCGGTGTCATCACTCGGCTTACGCTGAGGACACAGCCTTCGCCTACATTGCCAGGGTATAGCCACACAATACCAATAACACCCTAATTCCATAATACCTGGTACCTGGTACATAATACAAGGCGGTCCGCTTGGCGGACGGCTATTCACCGTCCGCTACGCTCGCTCAAGGAAGTAACTTAGAGATAATTGTGACGCAGACAGGATGCTCATGACGTGGCGCAATCGGCGACTTGCAAGTGTCAAGAGTTCAGTCGCGCAGGAAAAATCGCGCCTGGTTTGTGAAGTGATTTAATGGGCGACTTGCAACTGCCAAGAGCTAGCTAACGCAGGATAAAGCATGCCGGGCTCCACACGTATTTACCTTGAACTCAGTGTGGGAGGGAATATCTCGCTTAGATGTGGCTGGTTTTCGATTTTGACTCAAGTTTTGAAGACCCCTTTCGACTCTTTATAAAAATGACTATGGAGTAGTATGTTTTATTTCTTGTTTTATGGTCCTGCTTTGAATAAGGCTGAATGGCCAGTACTTCCCTGGGTTCAGGTATTGGAATCGTATCTGTAGTACTTAGAAGACGTATCTTAGATGGAAAACCAGGCGTTTTCCCAGCGAGGCACGAGCCTTGCTCTTAGTCTCCGCCGTGCACGAAAGGAAATAAGTTGCTCTTCTGGTCTCTAACCAAACATCACACGTGAGTCCCAACGAGTATCTGCTCAATAGGTGAACCTAACAAGTGATACAAATTGTCCCGACGTTGAACTTAACAAGCGGCGTCGACGGCAGGACTCGAACCTGGGCATGAAATCACACTGGGTTTGGCAACACTTTGATTTAGTATCAGCTGAGCTGAGCTGGGCGTAATTTTCGAAAAAACGAAAAAAAAAACGAAAAAAGCAAGAAAGCAAAGCGTTTATCTTGAATTCAGTGTGGGAAGGGTGATCTCGTTCAGTTTTGACTGCTTCTCGATTTTGACTAGAGTGCTGAGGATCCATTTCTTGATTTTTTTCGACAACTTGAACCTGGTGTGGGGCTTTTTGTCTTGAGTTTAGTGTCAGCTGAGCAGAGCGGGGTGTGATTTTCGAAAAAACGATTTAAACGAAAAAAAAGCAAGAAAGCAGAGAAAGACAGGGACGTTCCACGAGCAATCGATGACGAACGCTCGGAAGGTTCTCTTTTCCGAGAGGTGGGGCTAGGCAGGCGGGTGGGTGGGAGATCTGGGAGCGCAGCCAGGCCTTTTAATCAAGCGTGGCCAGGACAAATTACTTGTTGAGGTAAATCTAATAAAGCCTACAACAAAGATCTGCAGTCAAACGCACAGCACACGCACGTGAGTGACAACACCAAAGAAAGGCTTACGTACGTACTATACGTAGTCAAACCTGGGAGGGGATGCTTTCTTCGAGTGTGCCCCGGGCAACGTCTCAACAACCCGCAGACTCGTTCCACACGCTTCATGAAAGAACAACGCTCCGGTCGCTACCGTCTAATGCACCATGACTCGCCCACGGGACCAGAAGCCTACTTGGAATATAATATACCAAGGTACGGTATACATTGAAATAACGCACCACAGGTGCGAATAAAACTGCTGAAAGTAAATACCAGGTATATACTGCTGTACTGTACTGGTAGGTTATTTTTGGTAAGTAACTTACTGAAGACACCGCTATAGAGTGGTTCAGTAGGTTTTTCTTTTAGCTCACGACTCGCAGCCCAATACCTACCACCCTCAATCGCCTACCAAACGTGAAATATCTCCAGCAATGGCGAAGAAGGTCTCACTGTCGGCTTCAAACGGCGTGGCAGTGGGCAATCTCGCGGGGTCCTTGCTGCTTTCACTGCTTGTATTGCCCGCTGCTGATCTATTGACTGCTCCATCGCCTGTACTATCTACAGTAAATCGATGGCGGTGTCTTTGTTTGGGGGTTTGGTTTAGAGCGAGCGAGTCAGGTCTACAGCAACCGGTGTCTCCTGACACCATGCACCGGCAAGCTCATGTAATGTATCTTCGGTGTCGGGAGTATTCGTAACACTTCTATCGGTACATTTAAAATATATATATATATTTATCATCACTTCCACTTTCCAGCCTAACTCGTACCAGGTAGGAGGTTTTACCCTTGACGACCTTCTGGACAAGCCGTGGTCACAGGTGTCTACCCTTCTCCCCCCCGGTACGTGCCTTTATTTTTTGTCGCGCATAGGGTTCAGCATTCCCACTGCTCGTCGATTTTCATCGAATGTAGCTAACTCACGCTCTCGCGCTTTCCGCTAATCAATTTATTTCACGCAAGACAATTCCCTTACGAGCATGCATTCGGTGGGGCTTGAACCCACGAAATAGACCTTGATAGGCGCGCGGACCACCTACCAAGCCACCGGGGACGCCGGTGTAGGGGGTATTATTTGGTGGTGCCAGCTCACTGTATGTATGCAGAAAAAGCTGGTGGCAAGAACCGAACGAAGTAAAATGAAGCGAGCTCGCTAGGAGACTGTCTCTCGAACGCACCGAGCAGATGCAACGGCCGTTTCACGCTCTTGGCAAGGAGATAGATCATGAAGTGGTCCACGGAGGTTGTATCAATAGTAGGGTCTGCCTGTAAATCAGCCTAGGTTTAGGGGTTTGAAAGCCTCGCCGGACGCGTTCTGCCATAGAGGTAGCACATTTCCGCTAAAATATGTTCTGAATGACGGGGCTCCTTAACCCAAAATCGTCGGAATGTCAATCTTGTTTCGAAAAATGACGTATTTGTATACTTGGGCCATGTGATTATTCGTCGGCATGCAAATTGATTTTGGCTGAAGTCAGTTTTCGGGTGAGGTATGGAGCTCTTCAAGTGAGGAGCCTCAGAAAAATTAGGGGGAACCTCTATCGTAGAACGCCACGCCGAGGGCTTGTGCCTTGTGCATGCCGACGAGATTCTTCGTGCTTATTCGCCTACCATGCTGCAAAAGACACACACACGCGTTGCAGACACTTAAGAAGGGCACATGTCTGGACTACCTCTAGTAGTGGTGTAGTACAATGCCATAATATCATATGGTACTGGATACACCTTAGCGAGAGAGAGGGCGCACACCGACCTAAAAGTCTTTTAGAGCAATATTCGTGCAGGCAACCCATGTACAGTATAATATGCATTTTATATCGGCCAAGCTACACTGACTGGCTGTTTCCACCTGAAATGTTTTCGGGCAGCTATTACTGCAGCAACACTGGAGTTTGGCGGGGTAATGGTTCAGTTTCATGGTTCTCAGTTTAGTCTTCAGGTGCATACCTTGGTTACGCGTATCACGACTGTGCCTGGAGAACCTTCGAAACGCCGTATATCAATCTCGCCGTGAACAAAGCCAACCCTTTGGGTGAAACAGTAGAAGAACCTCGGCATAAGGCCAGGCCGACGCGCTTGTTGTACAGATATAATCAACACGACGAAAAACAGAGAATTTCGCCAGAAATACACTCGAGTCGACGTCGTCCGTCCTCTGGTCCAGATTCAAGCCCGATGAAGAGTATCATGGTCTCGTGCTGCAAGTCTACTGCCTACCGGTTCGCGCCCGGCGTTCTTTGATGGTGTATCTCATCAACCATTCCTTATGTGCTGGTGCCATGTTCAGGACAAGAACGGACGGGAAGAAAGGTTTTCAGTATTAACACCGTCGACATATAGGCTTACATCGCAGGTCTAAGGTGGCCCTGGCGCCGAAGCTACAGCCTTACTCTGTACGTACCACAATAATACCACAACAATTTAACTACTGTAACAAAATAAAAATTAACGTATGAACCGATACTTGGATGCATTCGACCCTAATCCCGCGGCCGTGCAAGCACCATTGTAAACAACATGGCAACCTCTCGGAGCCAAAATACAATATATCTGTTACAACGACACCCCCGCACAAAACACGGCGCTACCGCACTAAAACGTTCGCAGAGCAAGCACGCACGTACCACACGATCACAAAAACACTCCGGATCGGAAGGTAAGCCACAGATTGGAACCCGCGGGTAAGATGCCACGGCTGGACGCACTAAAACAGGACGCAGAAAGGGCATGCCGCGCGAGCGGCGGAGCCAACCCTAAAGCTCAAGCACGATGGAACGTACTATGGCAGCTTTCCGCGCGACACTTTTTAGTGTCAGTCTTTCGTTCCAACGGATGCTTGAAGTAAAGCCCAAGGGATGGCTGCATACACTCTACGAGCAACAGCATCAGAGGGGCATCAATACAAGCCACCCGGTGCAGGAGAGATGAACACCCGCCGGGTTCCTCCAACTCCATCGTTTCTCCTACCCGAGACGAACAGAAAGTCAAGCCTACCCGAGACGAACAGAAAGTCAAGCAAGCGCAGAGAAACGTATCGCGCCAGCACGACGAAAAACACGTCAACTCAAGTCCGCAAGCCCTATGAGGCCGGCCAAACGCTTCTCCTTAACGTCACACCACGAGTAAACGGGACATCAACCGGTCTCAACACATGTTCAGAAAGCACGAAAATCGCGGATGCCACCACAGACAGCACGAATGAACGAGACATCGACGGGTCTACAAAAAACTCAGAACGCACGAATTTCGCGGACCGCGCTCCCCCCCACCCGTGCCGCCAGGCGGTCGTCTCTGTCGCCGCCCCCGCCCTCGTACTCCCCGCGTTTCCCGTCCCCCGGCAGAAACCTTGAAGATGTTTGCCCGGGATCGGACGCATCCGCAGACTCCGGCGTGACAATTTGGCTGTACCCCACACCCCCTACCCCGTACTCGTTACCGCGACCGGCATGGTCAGGCGTGCCTTCCACCATGCGGCTCAGCACCTCCTCCTCTGCCGGTTCTCCCCGGCGAGAAAGGTAGGCGTCGTTTTGGCCGCCGTCGTCCAGCGTCGTGCCTCGGAGGTTCCACCTCACCCCTCCCGTTAGGCTCTCCCTGATCCCAGCAGTAAACATGGCACTCTTTGCGGCGCTACCGCCACCCCCGGTATCGCGACCCCGTTGCTCGTCACGGGCGTCAACATCTCCATAATTGAAATTCCCGAGGTGTTCCTGTGGCGGCGATGACGGCACCCCGCCGTAAAACGCCTCCGTCCCTGCCAAAGCCGAAGCCGCCGCCGTTGAAACCCCTCCCGGTACCATCTGCACGTCGTTGAGCTCCTTGTTGAGCCACTTGATCACCTGCTGGTTGGAGGCGAGGAGGCGAGCGCTTTCCTCGAGCCGGCCTTCTGCCGCCGCCAACTCTCGCTGCAGGCCCTCCGCCCTCGCCTCTGCCGCCCTTCGCTCCGCCGCTGCCGCATTGAGCTTGCTGTCACCGGCGCTAGCCGACGCCTCGTGCTCCGCCAGCAACTTTTCCTGCGGTTGGTTGGTGGGTGCAAAAACGACATCGTCCGAGGCGCGGCGCATGGTGAAAAAGGTAGAGGGAAGGGTGGAGAGTAACCTTACCATAAGTTCACTGCTGTAGCTGCACTGCGCACAGGACGCGAAATAGTGTCAAGACATGCAGCTTTGCACACCAAGGAGCACATCAAAGTTTGGCCTTGCGGTACTTATGACCCCTTTGGAAGTACTGCACTGCACGATTGTGGGGGCAAAGTGCTTGAGTTTAGGGTGGATGACGTTCGGACTGTTGAAAGGGTTGGCATGATCCTATACCACAGAGATGAACATTCCGCAGTCGAAACGCCCTGAAAGAGTCGCATGCCACTATTTATGAGCCGCCTTCACCAATATATTCTAGAAGTCATAGGGTCGTAGTACGGCATTCGGGGAATGTCATGTGGCCGCCGTGTGGTTCCACCATTATTATGAGACGAGACATTTGACACAAACAAAACTCTCCACCGCAAAACCTTACCAGTATAACCCTAACCCCAACCCCTGCCCTACTAATGTAGTCTACCTGAAGGAGCTTTGCCCGGCGAAGTTCCGGTGAAAAAAAAGTGCCGACAAGAAGCTTGACCTTATGCATTAAGAATGACAGTTTCCCCCGTTTTCACAATGTATGTTAGTATGTACATAATACCGTGGAGAAGGCTACGGTATTTATACGGCCGTTCGGAACGGCATAACCGCACGTCACACACTACGCACTGCAAAATCCGGTAGTTAGTACAGTATAGGTAAGGGTAGGTAGGGGTCGGCCACTATCACCACTATCAGGTACGTACCTGCTGCTTAATGACCTCGCTTTTCAGCTTGGCCTTCGACCGGAGTGCGCGGTAGTGTCCTTGCAGCTTCTGGATGATGGCGTTCCCACGGTTGATCTCGTTTACGCTCGCCTCCAGCCTCTCCTGCAGGGCCACAACGCTTCCTTTGTACGCCTCCTGCGTCTCCTCTAGGCGCGTCACGGATGCCCCCGACGCCGCTTGCAGCGCCTGGCTTTTCTCGACCATTTCTTTCGCATCGGCGACCTATTGACATGGTTAAATATTTCAATGCGCCTTGTTTGGATTTCACCACAAAACGGCGGAGTGGAACATAAATTTCTTCTTGCTTGAAAGGATTTGCGAAGGGTATGGTTACAACCTCGACACGACACGACAACCCAGAGAGTGTCTGCCCTGCACTTCCCGTCAGTCAAAGCTTCGCGGCTGTTATTGCTGCTATTAATAGTACAATTTGTATGTGTTTTGGTTAGATTTCACCACGAAACATCAGACTTGGGCAGAACTTTCTCCTTGGAAGAATTTGCGCAGGCAGGGTATGGTTCTCGGCTCGACACGACAATTCAAAGAACATCTGTCCTTCAACTCTCGACGAAGCTTCGCGGCTGCGATGAACCAAAGCCATCTCCACATCTCAGTTTCCCTTCGCAGGCGGGAACATATTGCGCGCTCGCATACGACGCGGCCGCACGGCATTTCATTCCCGGCTGGTGTCAATAAATCGCGCGCTTGCGCTTCCTCGCACATATGTTGAAGAGAGGGAGAGAACCCTTGTCTTTGTTGTATTTACGTATAACTCAGGCATGTTACCGACTACACCACCAACTTGCAACAACGAATCAAATCACAGCAGCGGGCGAGTCATCTCACCTGCTGAGCGAGAGCGGCACCTTGCATCCGCAGGCGCTCCGCTTCCCTCTCGGCCTCGAACACCCTAGCCTCCAGCCCTCTGTTAGCCTCCCTCAAACTCTTCGCGTCGTTGGAGGCGGCCTCTCTCCCTGCCTCGCCCGCCTCGCTTTTCCCCCTAATCTCTCGAAGCTCCGCCTCGTGCGCGAACTTGAGGTCCGTAAGTTCCTCCCTTCGCTGCTCCGACTGTCGCAGTCGTCGGGAAACGTCAGTTACGTCTGATTCCGCCTTGCGCCGCAACGCGTCCATCTGGAGAGGTGATCAGTCACAAGCCAGAAGCAGAGGGCAAGGGTTTATGTCCAGGTGGCGTCGAGGGCGGGGGGGGATGCATGGATATTCGTCGCGGAGAATACATGATACACAAGGGGTGCTGAGGTAGGATTTTGTCTGCGTCAAAACGAAGCTGGAGCGCCGATTTAGTAGAGTATCTCGATCATCCTATAGAAGATCAGGATCAACCGAGAGCTGAACCGTTAATACGTCCCACGCAGGACGACAACAGTGTTTTCAATCCACCCAGCGCTCCACTCAGACGACCCGACATCAAAACAGATTCACACCGTTTCCGTTTTATCTGCACGTAAAGTCGAACGTGAACGTTACCAAAGTCTTTACGAAACCGATTTCATCAGCCCTGCGCACTGCAGCACTGCAACATCCTACTGCGTACCGCGGACGCCAAACCTTCGTTATGATACGGTGTACGAAGTATTTAAGCACCATCTGTGCAGGGGAGTGCGTAGAGACATCAGGCATCTCCCAGATGCATCTCATGCTCGGGAGGTACCTGCTCTACCACGTCATGTCTACGTCAAAATATATACCAGGTACCAGGTACCAGGTGCCGGTATTAATACCAGCTGTGCCCTACCATCGTGTGTGCCTGTCTACTGTGTATGCAGTTCTTCCAGCCCGGCCTTTCACACCCGCTGACTACGTACCGCACGGACACTGCGGCAGGTATGTTGGCCTTACATCCGAGCTTGTACGAAGTATCTTCCTGGTACACACCTTGTATCATGCTATCCCTACCCCTTCATGGGCCATTTCATACCTCCGTCGCCCTCGCTGCCGCCGCCTCCTCCGCCCTCCGCATGCCGTCCTCTCTCGCCGCGGTAAGCTCTGCGCTATGCGCGGCTCTCAAGTCTCGTAGGTCCCGCTCACGATCCAAGCGCAAAGCGGACACCTCCGCGTCCAGTTGTAACCGCGCTGCCTCTTCTCTCACAAAGGACGTTTGAGATTCCTCTAGTGTAGATGAGGTAAGCGACACCTCGGCTTTCAGCTGTAGCAAAGTGGGTGGGATTCGGCGCGGAGAGAACGCATCTGTTGAGAGAGACAAGGGGCGACTTAAAAACATGAATCGTGACCACACGGATAAGGTCCTCCTTACACCTACTCATACACACCAGCAGGTCAACATCAAAAAGCTAATAAAACGCGCTGCACAAAATCTAAGCCAAATAACGGTGTAAACAGGAACTGGATACGTAGCATGCCGTAGTCCCTATACCGGTAAAGGCGGATTCGTGCGGGTTCACTCCAAGGAACCGATTGATCAGTCCGAGCATATAGCTACAGGTTCGTATAACAGCACGGTAAACTACAGATATCACCCCTATCCCAGAACCGCTCCATAAACGCCTGCACCCAAAAGGAAAGCCTAAGCCGCTAGCCCCGCACCCCGCACAAACCTGTCGAAGTCGCGCCGCCAGGTACGTCTTGATCGCCGCATCGTTCCCCGCCCTAAACTTGAGGCTCAAGTGCGTCAGCTCCTTGAACGGGTTGGTCTCCACTAAAGAAAACACCGAGAAGCCGCCCGGAACCAGGGTTTCCAGCCGCGCCAGGAATGAAGGCCGCGCCGCCTCCGCTGAGAGAGCATCGCCCCTCGCTAGCCTCGCCTCGTCCGTCCTACTGTCACCGCCGCCGGTACCGGTGTCGCCGCTACCAGCTTCGGGGTTGGTCGCCAGCGAGTCGCATCCGCCGGCCCCGCGGCAGCTCTGGAGTAGCTCGATGAATTTTCGCGGGAAAGACTTGAAGTCCACGCGAAGGCACTGATCGTGTTTGAGTTGGTGGTAGTCATCCTCGCCCACCTTGGCCAGGAATTGAAAAGGGTGATGCAAACAGCAGTACATCACGGGTCACGAAGTCGCCGAGCAAGTAGGGTCGACGGGCGGCGATAGGTTTGATTACAGCAGTGGTATTAAAGCCACACTACAGAATAGTACTCGTACTATACCTGGTACCTGGTACCTGGTACATCGGTAAAGTCAGTTAGAGAGTGGACGGCGGTGCCTCTTTAAAGAAGCCGGACAATGGGCTCTAACCTTTTGACCAGCGACCAAAGAACAAAGGACAACGCCAAGGAGCACTAAGAGTACTACTGCTGTAGGCGTACGAGAATATATATACAGGAATTGTGCGACCAAATGGACGTTCGCATTGTTTGTTGCTAACCCTCTACCCTAAACAGTTCGCCACCCAAGATGAAGTCACCACTGCTACTGCTGCACTTACTGAAAATGCTGTACCAGGTATAACGTACCGCTGTACCAGGTACGAGTGCACAGCAGTTCGTACACACTACCAGTACACTGGTACTTCTACTATCATTACGTATGCCGCTGACTGCTGTGCTCTGTAGCTCTGTCTGGTGTAGGATGATGGCGACTCAAAACTCGAAACCGAATACTCGCAAGAATTCAAATTTCAAAACAAGCCCCGTCGTCACGAAGACTTCCCACCTGCAGCGTGTAGAGAAAGAAAGGGTCGATCTCGTCTGTAATTTCGATGTGAAGCACGCCCTCCTTCAGGCCGCCACCGCTGCCTCCAGGAGCCGTCCTCGACCCCTGTAGCACGCGCACCGTGAGCGCTAAGGTCTTGTCGTGATCGGGAAACTTGACTTGCACCGCTACCGCGTCATTGAAAAGGGGGCGGTCGCGATCCAGCTCTTCCAACATGGTCCCAGCCCCCCAGGAGGTGAGAAATCACAACAGCTATGGGCTTGTGCGGCCCACGGAGACGCCCCGTCGAGGTCGTTGACACCGAGCACGAAAGAGAGAAAGGCAAACCTAACGTCGGAGTGGCCGACATCCCACATCCGACGATATGAAATTTGAAAATGTTCGGAAATGCCTCTTGTTAGTCTTGGAACTCCTTTTTGATACCAGAAGGTATATCTTCGCCACAAGTCAATGGGAATGACATTCCCATTGTTCACCACAGGCAAACACACTCAACGACCTCATGTCTTATTTCACGCAAGCAGGCACCCACCTGTAAACGTAGGCAGCACGACGAATATCCGAGCCACCATCGCTGCCACGCTATTGCTGTTTCGGCGGAGCACCTGCCTTTCGCCTGCAACCTGCCCCACTCTTTCGATCTGCTCAAAAGCTATAGCACTACCGGTTGCCCGACAGGGCGCAACAGGCTCAAGCGACTCGCTGCGTCGAACACTGTCCACGACAACAACAACAACACGGATGGTGAGCGGTGCACAAGACCAATCGCTTGGAAAAATGGCCGAGAGGGGGGCTTTTATCCTGTTCGAGGGCGCTGATCGATGTGGGAAAACGACGCAGGCGAATCTGCTGGTGGAAAACTTGACGAAGGCGGGACACGATGCCTGCTTCATGCGCTTCCCTGGTGAGCGACGGCGCGCAGCAATCGACGGAGTGCGTGCGGCCTTGTAAATCATGACATTTTCTTGCAGTTGCATCGTATCATGAGCGCAGACGACTGCGATGTGTTGTGGGTAGTGTGGGGTTGGTTTCGTGGGTGCACGTTTGGGCCGCTTTTTCGGCGATTCTATCGTACCTGGTACTATTATAGTCCGTACCTGGTATGCATGTAGGAGCACTAGACATATACCAGGTATAAAACTCAGAACTATCGCGATATTTGGGGTTTTTAGAGCCCAATTATGTGCCTACCGAGTTTTATACCAACGGCGGGACATGGCGATATTTTCGCGATACGTGGTCCGCAACACACAAATATATATTTGGGGTATGCTTGGGGTGTTTTCACCCCAAGCACATATTTGTGTTCGCTTTTCGTGTTGGTAGCGCCGAATCTGGCTGACAAAATTGGAAACAGGCTGTCTGTCCCCTCTACTCGGTCATCCGATCATCACCTTGCCAGCAAGGACAACAACAGCGGCAGTGGCCGCCACGACTTTTGATTGAACGAGTACGGCAGTATGGCAGTCGGGTGCTCCCTTGGTCGGGCAGGGGCGGATGCACGGGATGCCCGGGTTCAGCGGCACCAGCACATCATCCAGTACTCCGGCTGGGCGTCTTTCTGCCGGCGCTGCCCATGTCCCAAACACACGGCACGCCCCACCCTATCCGGGAACAACAACCGGGTAGCGCCAACCAGATCTTTGGTTTTTGGCGGACACGCCTCAGCACGAGCACGAGACGCGTCCGCGCTGCGGGCTCGTCTATGCCCACAGCCAAGCGGTGTACGCGGGCGCTGTAGCCTGTCGAGCTACCTAGAGAAGCACCAGCAGCAGCTATATGTCCTCCAGCCCATCCTATGCTGTACAGCAGTGTATCCTTCGTGTTCGTTGGACTTGCTGACGACTATTCATTTCACCCATGTTTTACATCACGTTCTACTGGCAAAGAACCAGATATCGAGTTTTATGTCGAGGGATTTGCGTTTACGAAAATCGCGATATTGAATTCGGCGCAAAGAGTCGAAATATCACCCTCTCCTGAGTTTTATATATGTCTACTGCCGTATCCTTTCGTCTCCCCGAATTCGGAAAATAAATAATTACCTCTATTTCCAGTACGATTTTATTCAATCACACTTTCCATTTACATTCCCATTTTTTTTTTCTTGCGTTTGTTTTTTTTTCGAATCTGTGCAAGGATCATATGCTGTGTGTGATGATGTGTGATGATATGTGGTGATCACTCTTTACGTACCTTTATGAATACCTACATGAATACCAGGTGCGTCTCGAATAAAATGTACCCGGGTATATAGAACGGCAGTCCCGGTTCTGGGGACAAACCAGTAAAATTCCAAGTACTTTGTCCCCAAAACGGGACTGCGGTCCTAAAAGGTTTATTACGTAGACTCTCGAAATACTGCCGCCGTTGGAAAATAGAAAATACGTTGGAAAACGAAAAAGTTTGTGCTTGCACTCGTACTTCGTATTAGCCTACTCGTACAAGCTCGTACATGAGACCCATGGGCCACCTTCCTGGTGCTCGAAGGATAAACGATCGATGAAGCTTGCACCGTCTTGAGGGCATGAGGCGCGGAAGTATGGCTACTACTCTTCTCTTTGGCTCTATCATGCGTATCGTACCCACGTTACCGCCCTACCATATATGAGCAGATAGAACGGCCTTGACTTGAAGATCAATACCGGTAAGACCGCCAGCGTTCGTGTCCGTCCTTTCGTCCTTTCGACCAGATCGAACAACCGCCATAGGGCACATGATCAACGCGTTTCTTCAGAACACGACCGACATCGACGATCGCTGCGTGCACCTTCTCTTCTCTGCGAACCGGTGGGAGGCACAGTGAGTCGCTCGCTGCATGCTGCAAAAGCTGCCCGCTGTTTGAGTCCTCTCATTCGTTCTACCATGTGTAAGCGTACTGCTGACAGCGCCCTACGTACGTACACAGATGGGGTTCAGCAGGGGTGCTGCTGTAAGTATCCAGTCATGCGGCGCGATCCTCCACGCGGCCACGACGCACTCCCCCCACGACGAAAAGAAAGTGTTCCGCGTGTTTTGTGGCGATATTTTTGTACTGTGCGTGCGTTAAATGCAGATAATTTGACGAATTTAGCCACTCACACCCGCCCTCCCGACGCTAATGTGTTGATGTTCTTTTCCCTACAGCCGATGGGCCGTTTTGAACTTTGGCGTCGCCTATGAGATCATGTTTTGTGTTTCGCCTTCAAATTCCTCGGCCAAGGCTCGGTTGCCCACGTCGTTGCCGTGTCTGATTGCCCGATCGCCTGATCGCACGAGTACTCGTATCGCGTTTTCCTCCGATCTTCGCCTCGCCCCCGGCTCCACGGGCAGGAAGAAAATTCGAGAGCTGCTCATGGCCGGAACAACCGTCGTGTGTGACCGCTACGCCTACAGCGGGGTCGCCTTTTCCGCCTCCAAGCCCGGTAAGATGAACAAAAGTTACAGGACAGTCACTCCTGCAGTTTCATCCACGTGCACTGCGTACCAGGTACTTGTCAACATCTTGCCGCCTTTCATGTTTCCGAGGGCTCTTGTAGTCTTGTTTCCTGGCAGTGTATGTCACCTGTCTACGTAAATGGGCAGCGTTTGGTGTTTGTTTCCATGTCCCATTGTAGATGAGATGTGCAAACTTGGCATTGGATTTCTATAGGAGGGTGAGACACGGGCATCGCGGGTACCGGCTGGTTCTCTGATCAAGATTGTAATGTCAGTGCGGGTGTGACATCGTGCGAGTGGAATCGTTTTTGTTTTTTTCCGTGGTCGGCAGCTTCTAGCGTCTTCGCCACACATCAGCACACTGCATCACAAAAACAAGATACCTATGGGGAGCACATCTATCGTACAATAGCCAACCGGAATCCTGCCTTCGAAGTGTGTCGGTCTCTAGTTCAGGCACAGCTTAGCATACGAGCACAGCCATGGTGGAATCGTGGTTACAAAAAATCAAAACCTCCAACTCACCCAGTACAAGTTGTGGGCTGATCTCATTTGCTAGATTTGCCCCAGCCGTGCCAATGTGGTAAGTATGTGGGCTCTTGTTTGGATTTGGATGCAGGACTCGAGGTGGGGTGGTGCAAAGACCCTGACCGTGGCTTGCCGGCGCCGGACAAGATTCTCTTCCTAGACATGTCCGTGGAGGATGCGAAGAAGGTACTTGTACAGCAGCACCTGTCTATACACGTACAGTCATCGCTGTACTCCATGCTCGTACCTCGTCAACGCGATGCTTGTGTTGGTATACGCGATCGAGGAGTGTTGCACAGCTTGCAAAGATGGTTTTTCTTGACGAAATCCTCGATTTCCCATGTACCAGCTGATGACTTTTTAACTTTTAGAAACAATGATGTTCCGGATGGAATAAGTGACTGGTATGTGATGATCACCTCCGCGTGCACGAAGCGCAAGCAAGCTCGACGGTTAAGTTGCGGTATTGTGGAGAAGGATGCGAGAGTGGTATCATACACGTGTGATGAGAAATGCACTGGTAAGAGAAAAGCGGGAACACAATATCTGGTCGCCGCGTGATCTAGTGATTCCGAATGTCCCAAAACTTTACGTAGCGAGGATAGCAATGATACTTGAGCGTTTGAGGCATGCCGTGTTTCGCTCCGGGTGCGCCGTGTTCGCGCTCTGAGCTCACTGGGTAGCGTTGCTTTTGATGAAAAAAAATAGACAGCAGTGCGACGCTACATTCATAGTGTTTTTTGCAAGCGCTCGACTCTTTCGCAAGCTGCATTCAACGCTGTTTGCTTTCTCATCCATTTGCACCTGGCATGTCCTCGCCTGCTACGGTTTCTTGGTTTATGGCTGTGTTCCAGCGAGGGCAATTCGGAGAGGAGCGTTACGAGAAGGAGGAGTTCCAAAAAAGAGTCCGGGCAACGTTCTTGGCTCTCATGGAGGAAGACAAGGTATTTTATATGTGTACGAAGTACGGTGTTTCTTATTTTGCGCCTCGCTTGAACCATGCTCGTGTCTCGTTTTGCTCCTTGTACGCTGTCGGAAGTTTCCACATAAACTTACCTAATCTCGAAGAAGCCATCGCTTGCTCCACGCTCATAGATTTGTCTATTTAATAGTAAAAACTGCAATCAGTAGATGGGGCCTGTTCTACATTGTAACACGCGGGAATTTCTCGCGCGGGCGGGCGCTTGTGATATGCCGTTCTACCCGAAAGCGGGGGTGGTGTTACATTACAGCACTATATTACTGTCGGATTGGCGGGATCCATTTTTGCAGTGTGCGGTCGCCCCCGATGGTGGGACGAGCCCGAAAGGATCCGATCGCAAAATGGTTTGTTTGGTCAAGCTCGATATTCGCTTGCTTGACAAGTACTCGGTGCTTGAGCGCGAAGGCGTTTCGTGGTATCCCATGGCCGACGTCTGCATGCACTGTACTGTGAGTAGTAACACCCAGGGTGGAGCGTTGAAGTTTGACGTAAAATACATGCGGTGGCGCTGCGTAGCGCCGCTGTAAGTTTTTTCCGGCTCTGCCACGGAACCACAACTTAAACACCAAAGATTCTGCAACTGTATACAGTAATAACTCTGATAAAATCGTTCGAATTGCATCCTCCATCTCTGTACAATGCCGCCTGACGAACGTTTTGCATCATGAACCACTTGTTTCGCGGTGCAGTTTCAAATCTCGCTCATAACTCCTTCGCAAGTGACGTGTGACAGCCCTGACGAGCACGTGCTTGCGCAATATGAAGAAAAAACGAACAACGGCTCCCCCCGCTTGCTGCGTATTGTAACCATGCGACTGGGTGCTGTTATTTCAACTTGCGCAGGAAGCCGGAGGAGACTGGCAGCTGATCGACGCCAACAGAGCAATCGAGAGCATCCAAGGCGACATCCAGGAAATCGCTGTTTCTGTTATGGGATCCGTGAAGGGTACGGAGATATCGTCTCTTTGGGCGCCCAAATGATAATTCTTTTGTCTGGTTCTTGTTTCCCAGGCCCAAGAAGTAGATAGGTTTGGTGGCAACTATAGGGCGGGTTGCGGGGTGCGTGAGCGCGACGGTATATGAGGCTGATGCGGCCTTATCTCCATGCTATTTTTTTGTAGTGTAGACGGCGTTGATCAGCAACTTCTCCGCTTGCTGCAGAAATTAAGTACGGTGGTATCGATATCGAATGTGTTGACTTTGCTTGCCTGACCGGACGAAAAATACCTCAGGCATTGCTAGATAGTGGTATTCCGAGTAGTTGAGCGACAAGCCTGAGTTCGGCCGGGTCGCTGTGTTCCGTTTTGGCGAAGTCGGCGCCCTTCGTTGAGACCTGACTGCTGTCACCAGTCACCAGCCTATGATCTATAAGTATAGTATGTTACGATGCAATAATGGGTGGCGATAGCTTGGGGTGATCGATGGTGCGCGAATGACGCTGATTGTCCTCCCTATTTTCCCTGCAGTACAGCAATATGATGTCGCCAGCTGTTCTCAACATAATACTGTTTTCTGCCTGGGTTTTGCGAGGCCGTGCCATTGATTGGATGAGTTTCCGAGACTATAGGCTGGCGTGGGGGTGATCATGCTTACTTGCCTGTCTATTTTATAACCCCGTGAATATATGCTACCTGGTACCTGGTATACGTTTTTCTTTTTCTCTGAGACGTGGGAGGGAGTTTCCATTGTTCGGCATGCAACCGACGTCACTGACGGTTTTCCATGTTCATACCGACACCCTGTTACTCCGTGTAACAGCCCTGTTACTCCGTGTAATAGCCCCTATTACTCCGTGTAATAGTCCTATTACTCCCTCCCTTGGGCCCCCTCGACTGGGGCCTACTACTGTGCGGTCTCGGACGACCGAGTACCCCAAATGATCTTCGACCATTCCAACTCCCGCAATTCTGAGGTCCTTCCGATACTTTACAGTTTTCCCCAGACCGTATCCTGGCCGGGTTGTCTCTGAGATGCCCCTCCTGTGTCCGCCAGTTTCCGCGACACTCGACTGCCTTCTTTATGGTTTATGCGTCTATATCTTACGCCCCCGATTTCGTCTTCCTTCCCTCTGAATTACCCGCTCCAACACGGTTCCTCCCGCTGCGAGCGTCGAGCCCCCCCCGATACGGAGCGAATGTAATGTGAACTCGTCGAGGCTCCCCCCTGACTCCGTGACGATCTCTTTAAGCGCCTGTGTTGCTTGGCCGTATCACCACGTTACGACTTTACCCTTGCTACGGTACGAGGTAACAGGTGCGTGTTCGGGCAGCATGGAGTGACACGACATTAATTCCACCATAGAGCGACGGCAGCCCCGTCCGACTGCAGCCCCGACCGCGTGCCCTGCACTCGTGTCCCGTGTTCTCATTACTACACTACCCTCCCCTGCTTGGTCCCCTTTGTGCCCACGAAATCGGGCTTCTACCCTGTCGGCCTGTCGCCAGTGTAACTACGGCAGCTGGCTAGCACCGCTATAGAAACGCAATGTCGGCCCGTGTTAGACAGTGGTTTGGGTGCACCCCGCCCCCGTTCTTGGCCCACGCTTCGTCGGAACGGGCTATAAAAAGTACTTACAGCCAAACAAAGCCATAACACTCGATCCCCCCCCCCCCCCCGAGGATATGCGATGCTCCCTCTTGAGCAGCGTGTCCCATGGCACCGGATGCCGCACCCGACGGGCGGTACCCGCGTCGGCGTGCGCCCGAGCTATTCCTTTTCATTGCGTTTTTGACTGTTGGTGACTGCATGGAGAATTCCATCCTGTACTCTAATCGGTGAAAATATTGCACTCCGGATAAATATACTAGGGAATAAAAGGCCCTCCCGCCCCCACGGCGGTCGGGCCAGATTCCTGTAGATAATATAGGACCTATAATAGGTGAGCCAATACTACATGCATAGAATGGACATTCATTGTGGCCCCGTGCTTTAAATGAATGAAAATCACTTTGTATGCCACTATATGCAGGACCTCAATAAGAGTTGAAATCATGAGTTGTGCAATACCTGGTATTTATTTGATGTGCTTGCTCCCTCTCTGGAATCTCACACTGCAACTTTATTAAGTCGTTGGTTGCAGCAGCAGTACGATGCAATACAATCTGCGGGCAATACGATAAACGCACAGCAGAGGGACTACACCCGGACTATCGACTATTATTTCCGTATCGAGCAAATTTCGTACTCTGAATGCTGAGACTATTTATTATTAATAGGGTGCTTGCGGCCTCAACATTGCGAGTGACTGGGAGTGTGAGCAGTACTCAACTTCAAACCTCAAAATACTGCCTGATTGTTGCGAGTAAGTGCGAGTGTGAGTAGTACTAAATATCCAAATGCCACGAATGCATGGAGTGCCCGCAGGATCGGACGCCGAAATATCCGAATGAACGGTCGTCAATGTTATCACTTTGATCGAGAGGATGAGGTGTGTTAAATCGAGGTGTCAGAGCAGAGGTCAGACGACCGTGCTGGTAGGATAATGGAATGAAAATGATGTCGAACTTACTTAATCACAAACACGAGGATGATGGAGACGGCAGCAGCAGTGGAAACGGAAAATGTAAATGCCGTACGAGACGTATCTGCACGAAGAACAGCTGTAATTATGGTGGTCATCGACAGAAGAGTGTGCCGGATTGGATCGTCCTGAGCAAAGGCCAGACGATGCTCGTAAGATATCAATATGGGAAGGAGCAGATAGATGCTCCGAGTACCTTGGAGTAAAGTAACGAGTATCGGAGATAAATTACTTCAGGTACTTCGTGTACTCGGAGTATTTCAGGGCTCGATACTTCGGGATATTGATCGTACTCGGAGTATTTCGGGTATGATCACTCTCAATACTGCTTGTACTCGGAGTATTTTGGGGTTCGATACTCTGAAATACTACTGTTCTCCGAGTATTTTGGGGTTTATTACTAGGAGTATTTAACTCGGATGATGAATTATTCCTGGGTTCAATACTCGCGATACTCGTAGTACTCCGAGTAATTTAGATGTTTGTACTCCGGATACCGCTTGTACTCGACTTTAAGTACTGCTCATCATACTCCCAGTACTCGGAGTATTTGGGCCTTCAGTACTGCTCATACTCCAAGTACTCCGAGTATTTAGGCCACCAGTACTATAATACTCGGTGTACTCGGAGTACGAAAATTACTCGGAGTGGCTGTGAGATAGAGATAAAGGTTACGCGTATTGTATTCCGTTTTTTCCTGAAATTTCGGCATTTCACCAAATTCAGCGGGGGTTGAATCTTATCGAGTAAGTGCCTCCGTTGGCTCGGGAAATAATCGTCCACCCGGCACAGAACCGTCCCCACAGCAGCTGCGCTTGCGGAACCCATGCGTGCGGTGACCCCACAGTCATCGGCCTGACTCGTAGGCAGGTGTCGGTGCCTTGGGGAGAGAAATCCATCACCAACTCGTCACGCAACAACGCCCAACGCTTGCCCAAAGCGACAAAGTCTCAGCTGTTGCTGTCACGGAGCTCAGTCGGTCGGCCACCTCGGTGCGGTCACCTTGTGAACTCGGCCACGAGAGCCCAGAAAGCTATTGCGCCTTCTGCGTTCGGCCATGACTTGCGAGTGACCTTAGGAACGACCCCTGTCAGCTCTGTGCGCTCGGGAGTGGTGGCACACCTCAAGCGGTGGGGTTGCCCGATCCTCTACGGCCTTGTACCTAAATTTCCTGAAAAACCCTAAAAACTTCGAGGCGACTTTTTGGGGGGGTGAAGTTTTTTCGGTTTTTCCCGAAAGTATTTCGGGAAAATACCGAAATTTCGGGGAAATACAGAACAAAACTGAAAAACACTCGTCGTTAAGATCGACCCTAAATGGGTACAGAACTAACTGTGTGAAGAACACGTGTTAACTCGTCTCTCGCGGCCGGGTTGATAGTTGCGAGGCAGACACACAGACGCGGCCAACCCATTGGCCGACTTCGCGCCCTGTTGGAGGTATAGTCAGGTGTCGTATGCCTTCGGTCAACTTTTTTGACCGGTAACGCATCCGACCAGTTCGTTCGTGAGTCTCCGCGTTGCGGCGATCGTACGTAGGCGGTTTGTGTTGTCTCACCACGGGTGCTGCAGGCAGGCTTCTTCCTTCCGCTGCTGTATGCAGTTGAGTTGTCTTTGCTGTGGGCAAGGTCTTCGCGCCGTAACTCATCATCATCGCCACGGGCCACCAACAACGCGGTGTAGCGAGCGTCGCTCCTCATCCTCTCTATGCGGGAGGTGACGTCGGTTGGTTACTACTCTGTTGCTGCTGTGAATAATAAAAATTGCGGCGGGTTTTCGATATGCAACGGGCAAAGTACGATCTCGACCAAACAAGCGGCGGGACAAACACAAGCACCTTCTTGTGTCAAGCGTGCATGATTGTGTGTGTACAGCAGTGTGCAGCGGGAGAAGGAGGAGGATGATTTGGAGGTTGGGTGTTGTTGCAGAGCTATAGAGGAAGGTACTGCGTTGTTGTCTGCAATAGTCCACAGCGACAAATAATGCCCATGTCGTGATTACCATACCAACAGTTCCAACCCGGTGATGGACAAGTCTTCCTGATCCTGCTTGTGCTTTCTCAGGCGTTCTTGCGCCTCGTCTGCCAACTCCATCCGCCACCACCGGCCTGACTCCAAACAGTACCCGCCCATGGCGGTGCCGGAGGCGTCGGGTACCAGTGTGTGTGAGTGCAGTTGAAGA